>JABJVR010000063.1:1090427-1146578 GCA_025773905.1 Chitala chitala
TGCAGCTGATCTTTACAGTGAGGGGTGCCATAGTGCAGCTGATCTTTACAGTGAGGGGTGCCATAGTGCAGCTGATCTTTACAGTGAGGGGTGCCATAGTGCAGCTGATCAAGCCACACTGACTTACAGTGGAGATAAAGAGGGAATTTCCAGCAGGAGCGAAGCACAAGGTTCTAACCGCACAGTGACTGAACACAAGGTTCTAACCGCACAGTGACTGAACACAAGGTTCTAACTGCACAGTGACTGAACACAAGGTTCTAACCGCACAGTGTCAATAGTTTGTTTTACAGTACAGACACCCCCACACTAAGCACGACTGAAGATTTGCTACAGTCAATGATTAACAGAATCTAGCCATTAGCTAATAATAGGCTAAATAAAAAAAAAAACATAACTGTACAGCTCGTAAATTCTAACGTTGCACCTGTACACAGTTATACAATTTTTAAATCAAATTACATTACTGTAATTAAATGAATTTTTATTCTATGTAAACATATTAAGTGCTAGTATGACGTCTCAAATCATAGCTTGTGTTGATAACTGAAATTAAAACACACAGTCACCTTAGTAAAACGACTAATAGTGCTTCTGTTTTAGATCTACAGACCAGCTGGTTTTCTGTCATGCTGCAGCCTGTCTGGTTGGAGAAGCTACTCATTGTTAAAATCTGCTCTGTGCCACTTTCACACGCCATAAACAAACACTGGAATTTTGACCTAATGTAACATGTCACAAAACAGACAGCTGGTTTAAAATTAAACACGGTACTTAGACAAGGCAAGTCTGGAGACTTGAGCCAAACCTCAGATCTTTTTTTTAAAGTAAATACAGGCTTGCGTGACTCTTCCTGCCCTTCCTTTTACCCACAACTTCTCTTACCTCGGCACGTGCGGAGGTCCTCCAGTAGTTGGAATCCCGGTCTGCAGAGGCAGCGAGCCTGTATCTGAGGGCCCACGACACAGATCTGGGAACAGCCACCGTTGCTGACGGAACAGGGGGTGTCCTCTGTGACCCAGGAAGAGGAGCATGGTCAGGTTCCCACACACGTGGAGCATCATGGTCAACCTCGCACCTCTGAGCCAAATCGGCCTGCAGACCTTTAGCGTCCCTGACCCACAGTTATCTGTGTCCTGTCTATGTACAGGCTGCAGAACAAAACAACGTAGCCATATTTCAGGTAAGAACGAGCTGCTCTGTACCTCTGTCAGCACAGGTTCTGCTGTAGTCCATAAGGACTAATGTGTTTAACACACTGCCTGTAGACACAGAGGAAATGTACAAACAGGGACATTTCCCTAAAGAGGTGCTCACAAACAGAAGCAGACACAGACCTGTCACTAATTAAATATCCAGACCTGTAACGTGTTCAGACGTGAGCTTCCAGCACATTTGTTAAACGGCCTTTCTCCCTTTAGTTTTCACATCTGTGTATGTTAATCTTATTATTTCTAAGTGGAGTGAACTTTACAAATGTTTTCAGTGAAGTGAAAAGCAAAGCTGTGTATGTTTACCGTATACTCACTGTTCTGCTGTACTTTGATTGCGTACAGGTTTTAGTAAAGCTTTTCTGTGGCTTTACCAACAGCGCTGACGCTAGCCTTACCTACGCATGTCGGCGTAGTCCCGCTCCACGTCCCATTCATCAGGCAAAAGCTGTGAACATCCCCATTGGCCAGTGTGTATCCCGGGTAACAGGCGTACTGTATGAAGTGCTTATACTGCCGTGGGGCAGGATTAGCGATTGTGCGGAAGTAGAAGGTTCCATGAGCTGGCACAGGTGGGTATGGGCACATCTTCCGTCGCCTGTGCCCTCGTAGCTGCCCATCTTTGATGAGCTGCACAAGGTCATGTGACATGTTTGGTCCAAAGCCTGGGGCAAAGGTGGGGATTTCTTCCAGAGCCGGTGACATCGTGTCCACCTGGCCACCTGCTCTTTGTGATGTCCCAGAGCTAATCTGAATGCTTGTAGGACTTGTGGACTCCAGACCGTTCCTTGCACTGAAGTCTCTGTAAGGCCCACTGCCCGTGTGACCCACAGTGACAGCGTCCATGCTAGGTGAGGGACTTGGGCCATGTTCTGTGAGGGGGAGCTGACCTACATGTGACATCCCCAGACGTCGCAAACTTGCTGTATGGCCTGACCTCATGTTAGGACGCCCCGTGGTCTCCACTGTGGCCACTATCGGGGGTTCAGTCTTTGGTTGTAAATCCCGATGGATCTTTGATAACAGCACCCTCCCACGCTCGCTCTCTTTGTCTTGCCCTCTAGAGACACCTGGTACATCGTGTTGCTCTCCTCTGTAAATCCCCAGCTTAAAAGCAGCTACAGAAGTAAGATGATGAGGTCTTGGTTGCTGCGGAGCTGAAGAACTTGCAGTGATGAAGTCAGTTGTTCCTGGTCTCGGAGTGAGTTGAGATGCCGTGAAATTGAGCTCAAGGTCCTGACCCGAGATCATTCCTTCTTTGGCATGCAATGCTGTGCTAGAGTCCCCTGCAACTTCCAGTAGGCCTTTAGCAGGAGTTACACTATGGCTTAATTTGGGGTTTTTAGCAGAGATGTCAGAGTGTCCTGAACTTGAATTAGCCTTGGATTTGTCCATGCCTGACGACGTTTCATCCCTGGAAGTGACGTGGTTTCCAAACCCAGACTGAGACGTTGAACTGTCGCCCGTCACCGTCACAGCTGTTGTAAACATGCCCTGAATGGGAGAGGCGGTTACTGAAAAGCCAAGAGATGCTGATGACTGTGCTGACAGTGATGATGATGATGTACCGAACACTTCCGAAGTTTCCGAGTGTTGAGAAGTAACAAACATACCAGCCTCTGTTGTGGGTGACGTTGGTGATGCAGGTGAAGATGTGAATAAAGAGGCTGTAGATGTTGTGGGCACAGCTAAGAGTGGCAGGGGCACCGTGGCTTTGGATACAAACCTGTTATAGTCTGCTTGCTTCTTATAGTTACCTTTAAATCCTTTACCGGCTTCTTCAGAAACACGACTGGACGAGTATTTCTTTGAAGGGCTCTCCACCAGAAGAATGTTGTTCTTCAGAACAATTTCTCCTAACTGAGGTTTGTCTACCAGCCCAGCCCTGAGGAACTCCTCTCTGGGTAAATCATTAGTCTCTATGGGCAGTTCATTAGCCTCTTTGGGGAGAGAATTAGCCTGTTTGGGCAGTGCGTTGGCAAGGCTGTTGTACTGGAACAGCAAGAGGTCCTTGAGGGCAGATGTCATGTTGCCAATCTGCTCCATCTTGGACCTCAGCAGGTCAAGATGCTTAAGCTTCTCCAAGCTCATCATGTCAGACTCTGAAATAATAATGTCATGTCATAATGAAGTGACTTTGTTAATCCAGAACACCTGATCAGTGTAATAGTTGTTGTGTAATTGTAACTCATGTGAAGTATGTTAATAAAGTATTTGCTTGGAACCAAGTCCTACAGTTCTATTAAATGCACAGTACACAGACAGACAGCTGAAAACACACTGCCTTGTGTCATCAGTCATGCAATGCACAGGCTAAGAATGTGGTATAAAGAGACAGAGCCCCCACCTCTGCACACCGGCCTGCTGGCGTTCCAGCCCCCACCCCGGCAGTACAACACCGCGGGGCCGAAGAGCCTGTAACCCTGGTGACACGTGAACATGGCAAAGGAGCGATCGCGGGTCACGGAACTGCTGCCGTGCACTGGCTGACCGGGGTCTAGGCATCCAGACGCTGGCAGTGAGCAGGGAGAAGCAGGAGAATTAGAAGGAGGAGGAGTGAGGGAGCAAGAGGAGAAGGAGCAGGGAGCAAGAGGAGTGAGGGAAAAGGCGGAGATGGAGCAGGGAGCAAGAGGAGTGAGGGAAAAGGCGGAGATGGAGCAGGGAGCAAGAGGAGCAGCAAAAAGAAATTAAGCAAGTAGATTTTATTTGTAAAACGTCATTTTCAGTATTTCTGTTCACTGAAGTGCTATATAGGAGTAAAAGTCATGAGCAGCAAAGTAAAAGGTGGGAGTGTAACACATGTAGATCATGTCTGTTTTTATACACCAGAACCGAACAGTAAAATCAGTTTTGCACAGATCCAAACACTAATGATAAGGTGTGTGCTTTAGCTCTGAAAGGTAAGGTAAGAAGGGATGGAGGATGCACAGGGCAAGGAGGGAACGGGGAGAAGGGTAGGGAGGAGGAGAATAAACTTAGAGAGCGAGGGGAAAAGTCTACAGAATAACCAATAATCAAAAACAATGAGGTTTCTCATTATTCACAGAACTGCATCCTGACTCGCAGTCTGCTCTTATTTCTCCTACTGAGGTTTGGTTTTGAACCTACTGACACACAGCGGCGGGTCCCGGGTCCAGCTGCCTGACAGGCAGCTGTTGGTCCGATGGCCGTGCAACCTGAACCCCGGATTGCAGGTGAACGTTACATACAGACCCCTGTACCGGAAGAAGGTGCGTCCGTTTTCCAGGTGTTTGAAGCTGCTACATTTTTCAGCGTGGCCTAAATAAATGAGCACAAATACGATTTTCAAAGGCGTGTTTCCCTGCAGTCCTGTGCAGTCCTGTGCATTTCACATAAGGACTCTGTGTGTCCTTGGACAGGGGTGTCGTCTAAACGTCTCTTGCTACTCAAGGAACCAACATCAGAATGCAAGCTGGACGTAAGGGAAAATGACCCGGCCTTTCACAAATTCCAGGAAAATAACACACCTCCAGTCTCCAAGGCAACAAATACCAAAATGTTATTATCCTTACAGACAAGCAGCAGTCAGGACTCTGGAAAACCCAGAACAATTCTTGCTTCAGCAGTTAAACAAACACTTAGAACATTTTGTGTGTTTATATAATCAAATGAGCGTATACTCATTTTACACCGTAACTACTGACCAAAGTCATTTGGAGGAAAAAGCACACATACTGTAATAAAGCAGAAAGTTTTATTTTAAGCACAACAATCAATCTGATTTAGAACAGCTGTGATATTTTCTGAAATGAAAATTCCACAACAATTGGACAGGAGTGTGAAACACTAAGGGCTTTACAGGTGGAAACGTTGTACAACTGTGTATTACATTCACATATGGGCTTGCTTTTCCTCAAACCCAGCACACAAAGTTACTATACTCAGTTCATGACATAGGATAAGATATTTGCACCAGCAAATAAACAGGAAAAAATAAATGTTTTACAAACATACAACCAACTTCATCTGCATTAGAATAATTACAAATGCATAACATAAGTTTACAGACACAGGTATGCAACATTCTACGACACAAAGGCAGTTTCTGAGGCACGCCACCTGGTTCTGAAAGCTGCCTGACCCGGTGGGCACGACAGAGCCTTACCTGGAACAAGAGTCCAGATGAGAGCCGAAAGCATCGGCAGGAGCCCCCTCAGAGCCCCCATGTAGAGGAAATGTGGTCAGCAGAGCAGGAGTCTGCAGCTGTGTGTGCGCTCTCTACTCATTCTGATACTGGCTCCAGGTATGACACTCCTATGTGGGAAGGGTCGGGGGACAGCCCACCTACGAGTGAAGGGTCGGGGACAGCGCACATCCGAGAGAAAAGTCGGGGGACAGCCCACCTCCGAGGGAAGGGTCGGGGGACAGCCCACCTCCGAGAGGTGGGTAGCTCTGCTCTGCTCTGAGTGAAGGGTCGGGGACAATCAACATCCAAGGGAATAGTTAGGATGGTAATGAAGCCTTTTGTAGTCAAACAATGCAAAACATTTTTTTTCTGACATCAGTTTTTAAATTATAGTATATATTATATAGAGTATAATCTGTAACTAAGTGTGAGGGATTGTGTAGTGAACATTGCTGGTTTGTGATTTTTCATTTTGACTTGTACATTAGATTCAGACTGGGGTCTGGAGTGGTAGAAGCTCTGAGGGTGGAGCGTGTGCTTGTTTATCACAGTTTGGTTTTACATTGTCTTTACTCCTGTATCACACTCGATGGGAGCTGATGTGTTTTCTGTTGTTGGTCAGATAGGGAGATTTTGTTTTGTTGTGGATTGTTGTAGGTTAATTAAACATCTTTGTAACATCTGTTCAGTTGCTGTATTTTTCTACATGTTTCACCCAGACACAACTGCTTTAGTTTCATGAATATAAAGATATATAAAAAATGCTCAGTGGTGCTTGTACAGAGTGCTGCTCCAAGACAGTTGAATATGAAAATCAAGTAAAAAAACACCCCAGAGGAAAAACAAAAGAACATTTGTTATCACCAGTTAAAGGCAGTTAGAGCACAAAGAGATTCATGGGGTATTGTTATGGCCTGCCAAGTAAAAGCCACACACACACTGAACTTTAGTTTCACCATTTTTCTGGTCCCGTTTTTGTGGTTTGTTTGTCCGATTTAGGCACGGTTTGTCTGACTGCACTAATAACCATAATGAGACACTGCATTCACCTCTGCTGCCTGCCTCACACGTATTACGCCAAGCAACGATACAACGAGACAGCAGAGACAAAAAATAAAAACAAGGCCCAACAAAGGCAGCGCGATGCAAGTGTAGCACAGAGACGCAGTTCATCTGCACAACAGAAGACAGCAGCCCTCTCTTTGTTCAGGAAACCGTTTGAAGGTCTTCCTGGAGGTTACTGGTAAATCTACGCTCAGGTACAAAACCTGGAGAGATACTCAAAGAGCACAAAACCATCTCACCTGCAGTTCTCAGACATTACGTTTCACAGCGTCTGTTCTACATATTGTGAAAATTACGTTTCCCACACTATGGAGTCTAAACAAATCAGAGCTCTTGACTTTAAAACCAGAAACCCTGTGCTCTTAAATGCAGATCTTTAACCACTGCGCCACCTCCTGCCTGGTGCAGGGATAGCACCTACAATCGGTCCTGTCTACTATTCAGCCAGGGAGCATTCTCTTTCCCCAGCAGGAAGCCTCCAGGCAGGAGGGCATGAAGGCGTGGGGCCAGCATCCTCCCTGTGGCACCTCCCACCCCTGTTGGTTTGTTTCGGAGCTCCACCTTACAGCCCAACGCTACATCAGCCTTGCTGCTTCTCCTTAGCTTCAAGCTTGTGCACCACGCGGAAAGCCTCGAGGAACTCGTTAAAGTCGATGCTGCCGTCCTTGTTGGAGTCGATGGCGCGTGCGAGGTCATCAATGGCACGGTCGTCCACATCGGCGCTCACATGTGAGCTGAACAGCTTCCACGTCTGGCGGAACTCATCGATGGAGATGAGCCCTGTGGAGCACAGGCAATGATCATGTGATGCTGTACACAAGGTCACTGCAGGTCACACACTGGCAGAGGGAGGAACACAAAACCTCGTGTAGGAGAATTTCTCCACCAAACCAGTCAACGTCATGGAGGGGAGGCTTTATAAGGAAGGAGGATGATGTCCGTTATCAAAGCTCTCCTCTGTAAACATGGGTACAGGTCCTCATGGTGCTCACCTGAGTGGTCCTTGTCAATCATGTTGAATATGATCTCCAGGTCAGCCCGGTACCTGTAAAGTGTTTCTGCCAGGTTTGGGGATATCTTAAAAAACATAAATAAATAATCAGAACAACATCAACAACTCACAAAACGAAACACACCATGTAGTTCTCAACGTTTTCATGCACGTAAACTTTACTCGAATACCTGGTTATCTTTTCAGGTGTGCTCACACCGACTTTTGCCAAGTTCTGACCTGTTGGACGGGCGGGCCTGGACCCATGTCCTCGAAACAGGAGCAGTACTCCACGGTGCCATCTGGTGCCAGACGTGCCAGTCGAGGCCGCAGGGTCCTCCATGGCAGGTCTAGCTTCAGAACCGATTCCACAGCTTGAACCCACTCACTGCAGGAGATGCAGCCTGCAGGGTAACCAGGGCAAGTGAGCAACCAGATGCACTCATGAAATATGCTCATCGATACCTTAAACGATGCGTTTAACATTAACAGTTCTACTCAATGGAACACGAGATGTTCCCTGCCCAGAGACAACATAAACCTCACACCTTGGCTAGTTAACATGTACCACTCTGTAAACTCTCGAAGCCTCACAGTCTGTGAGATCAGATCTTCACTGGCACCTCCAGCCATAAATCAGAGGCAGGAAGAATTGGCCTGGGAACAGGAGGGCCTCGTTGCTAACGAGCCTCATCGTTAACGAGCAGTGGGTCTCAAGAAATCCGCAAGCCCCGGAAGGAGACGCCAGCTGACCCCGCTGTAGTACAGCCTGCTACACGGCTCCCCCCTTAGGGTGATGTTCAGCTGCTGCATTCAGGACCTCACCTGTGTTGTTAATGTCGTATTGCATGAAGGCAACCATGAGGTCGGAGCGATGAGCGAAGAGCTTCTCCTGGAGAGCCTTCAGAGCGGAACCTTCAGCCACGTGCACCCTGTAACACACACACACACACACACACACACACGTTCAGTAAGTACTGGCTCATCTAACACCATGACAGAATCCAGGTTAAACTTCGATGATTACAAGAATAAAGAGTAGCCCGTCACACTCCCCAGCCCACCCGGACCAGACGGCTCACGCGTGTCTCATGAGGCCCACCTCTGGTGCAGCGTGAGCTTCCTGGTGGAGCGGCTGACCTGGTACTGGAAGAACCTGGGCACCAGCCCTGGGCCCAGTTTGATATAGGCACCGCGGTTGCTGCCTTCCTCATAGTAGTTGGAGGCTGAGAAAATTGTGATCACCTTCAAATTGCAAATCAGAAGGATACTGATAAAGTTAGAAATCAGACTCGCTGTGTGTGTGCACCTCAGTGTGAGTGTGCCCAGTGAGGGTGACGTCTCCCCGCCCCTGTCACCTGTCCATCGTGACACAGCTCGTAGCCCTCCTGCTTGCATTCGTGAGATCGGATCAGCAGCTGGAAGCCGTACTTTTGGAGCAGCCCACGGGTCACATCTGGGCCGAAGTAGCAGCCACCGCCGCGAAACGTATTGGGCGAGCATCCGTCCTGCTTCTTGGGGTCACTCCAGAGCAGGTCTACAATCTGCACAAACACACGTATTCCCACTTCTCCAACATGCCACACGGCAGAAAGACAGACAGGTGAGGATGCTCGTTTACCAGCTGAAGGCTGCAAGTACAGCCCCATAACTGGCCACACTGTAGTTCTCTTAAACACAGTAAACCTCCACAGCAAAATATATCCACAAATTTTGTTAAACTGCATTTATAACTCATAGTACCTACAAAGTATATTGTGTAATATTCTTTCTGCTCTGTGGTCTTCACTGCTTTACAAAAATATATACAGTATAAAAACACCAGGTAGGTGAGGTTAGTTTCTGCAGGTGAAGCGAGGGCACTGGCACCTCACACACCTGCTTCCACTCAGCATCCTCCCTCGAGAGCTCTGGTGGCGTCATGGCAACTATGGAGTCCAGGAAGGGCAGCTGGAGAATGTCTGTGGAGCAGGGCATGCTGGGAGAGGGCAGCGGACTTGCCCAGGCCTGAGTGGAACCACAGGGGGAGCAGAGCGAGGATGAGGAAGAGGAGGATGAGGAAGAAGAGGAGGAAGAGGAACCACTGCTCAGTTTCCTCCTCCTCCTTCTCTTGCGGGACAGCCTGTTCCCGCTGGTGTGTGAGTGTATGGTCTCCGATTCATCCGCGGTTTTTCTGTGCACCCTCTCAGGCTCAATATGGTCAAAACTGAGTCTCGGCTGCCGGAGTACCGACTTCACCTATAAAGAAGAAAATAAAGTCGTCCTTCGCTTCTGCACACTCCATCCACCCCCTCCAACACAGGACTATGGAAGTGCCTGACACACCTGCACCAGCACACCTGGACACCTGCACCAGCACACCTGGACACCTGCACCAGCACACTTGGACACTCACCTTCTGCCTCTCAATCGAGCTCAGGAACTCCAGGTCTGTCATGTCAGAAATGCCCCCGTGGACGACCAGCACCTTGTCATCAATCACCGTTGCCAAGGGCAACAAACTGAAGATGTCCTGCAACAACTGCAGGATCTGCCTACCATGGGTCTGCAACAGACAGCAAAGCAGCAAATAGCAGAACCTGCAACTACTTTAACTCCATTTTCTGCTAGGAAGTGACAAAACTGCCACTAGATGTCAGCATTGCTGCATTCAAAGTACCAAGAGTGCCGTGGCCTCAGACGTGAAAACTAGTGGGCGGCATCAAAACTGAAATTCATTACACGCCTACATTGCAAAACTACATAAAATATTACAGTATCAGCATATAAAATGTTAGACTATTAGAACAGCTGTTTACCTTGTATTTTTGCATAACTTCCTTTGTAAATCCATACCTAAAACAGAGAAAACTAAAAAAGGTTAAAGTGTTCCAGGCATTCCAGTGGGACGGGTTAAATGCAGAGGACAAATTTCATTGTGACAAGTATGTGCGATATGTATATGTATGCAGTGACAATAAAAGTTGATTATGATTATGGTCTGCGCAGGCCTCCAGCATTGCAGCACCGCAGTGCGGCACATCTGCATGGCAGCACCTCAGGTTCATGACGTAGTCCTCGTGGTTTCCTCGGTTCAGGTGCATGTGGTCTGGGTACAGCAGCAGAAAGGCAAACAGTATGATGATGACCTCTGTCGATGACTTCCCTCTGTCCACAAAGTCTCCGTTGAAGATGTATGGATTTTCAGTTGAGGGAAGGCCATTCTGGAGAAGTGGAAAAAAAAAAGAAAATTAATTAAGGTACAGAAAAGATAACATCTAACATTCACAAGATTAAATAATGGATCTCCAACGTATTGTAAAAGCAAAGCTGTACTCTGTAATCCAGCTAATAATTTAAGGGTGCAAAACAGCATCTCACACTGAATATCCACCTCCACAAACACGGGACTGTCTTTACAAGGTTTCACTAAATCACTGCTGCACACTAATTAAGTGGTGTGAAATCCTACCTTATAGAAAATGAGTAACAAATCATCCAGTCTGCCATGCAGGTCACCTAAACAGGAAGTGGAAAACTTGTAAGGTGTGCAAAGGCAGACGCACGGCACAAAAACACCACAGTCAGGTAGTTCTACCATCGTCATGGTGATGTGTGAGCGTGATACAGTGTACAGGAATCATTACCTCCTGCACGGAAAGGTCTCCTCTCTCTCTCAAACTTCATTATCACCTTCAGCCTAACAAGATTTAGGTTTGACAACGAAGCGGCTGTTGAGAACTGGGGCAGGTTTTTAAAAAGCCCGGCATTTAAAGTGGTGTACTTCAGTACGACACCTGCAGGGGTCACTCTCGTGGCTTTGATGACATCCTGTGGCATGTCGCACACAGCCATACAGAGGTTTACAGGAGTCCGTGATAGCGGCGGCTCTTGGGTGCACGTCCCAGCCATCCGACCCATCCCCGGACTCCCCGCCAGCCGACCCACCCCCCATACATCTGCACGTCCCAGCCAGGTGACCCATCCCCGGACTCCCCGCCAGCGGACCCGCTCCCCCACGGCTGCACATCCCAGCCAGGTGACCCATCCCCGAACCCCCCCACGGCTGACCCACCACATATTGTGATCTCCTTGGCGTACGATGTGGACAGGTGGATAACATTGGGCATATGCTTCAGGAACTGCTTCGCCTCGTGCAGCAGCTGCAGAACGTACCTGGCATGCAAAATCTTGGGGGGGGGGGGAGCAAAACCAGCTTCAGGTCTGACCCAATTACGAACATTATAAACTCAAATGCCAAACCAAAATAACCCTGGAACTACACAGTTAAAAATATCGATAACCAAGTTTGGGAGAGTCTATAAAAAGCACGTAGTACGACATCGATCTTCTACAGGTGTAGAAGTTACAGGCGTCTGTGTCCCACCAAGGACATCTCAAGAGGGGGTACCTGCTGGGCTTTGAAAGCACTGATCAAGGCGTTGGTGTCGGACACTGTCAGGGGGAAGGACAGGCGGGGGCCGCGGTAGGAGTCTGGAACCTCGACCCTCTCGAATGCAGCAGCCTGTCTCTCCTCCTCCGTCAGCACAGGGTCCAGCAGGTGAGAGATCAGGTCTGCAACAGGAACAGCAAAAACACCCATTGTCACGGGCAAACACAAGTCCTCTCACATGTGAGGCAAACTACAAACAAAAGGTTAAAGGTACAACAGCAAACCCCCCATGACATAACTGTCGTACTCATCTGACTGTGTGCTGTAGCTGTGATAAATATGGAGTCTGCTAATCAATTCCACCAATAAAACAAACACTTGGCGCTAAAAGAAACTCGAACGTTTCATACACGCATAATGAGCGCGCTGGAACCCCACAGCTGCGCGCGGCTCACATTGGCCCCCTTCTACGTGGCAGCCCATGGGCTGCACTCAGGAATGCTAATTGTGTGGCGGTTGAGTGTTTGCAAGCAGATGTTCAGCGCATCCTTGTTTCCACACACGCTCCCTTTTTGCTCTCAGTGGCACCTGGAGGAGGTCTCCAGCCAACCAATCACTGGGGTACCGACTGATAGTTCATATCAATGGCTCCACAAAGGACGAGGACGGGGTGGGGGGGGGGGGGGACTGCCACCCCAGCACTTTTCCTTTCGCCTTGTTTCACATCGAAGTGAAAAACAGAGCAATGACATTCAGACGCACTTGCCAAGAAGGTTCGCAAATATAACTCAGCAAGAGGCCAAAGCCTGTTGAGCTACACACACCAGTTAGCAAGCAAACAGCTAACGCAACTGTAACCAACAATATGGAAGTGTGATCTGAGTAAGACGTCCTAAGCATCCAAAGCTAACCGTTGGGATCTGAGGAGGTTACATCACAAAATGGCTCCGAGTCAGACTTGCTGACCCCTCAACGTTGTGGTGCTCAGTAACATGTCACTGATCTTCCATCTGCTGCAGCATTAGCAGAACAGCATTCACTATGGTGTCCACCATACTGCGCGGGATATCTGGTTGCTAAGCAACAATGGCCTTCAAAGTCTTTTTTGGCTGTTATGAAGACGAATAAGGAAACTAACATTCAAAACAAATCAGGCTTCTCTCAATAAAAGGCAGAAAAAGTACATTTTGTGTTTTAAAACGACCAAATGTGAAAGACATTAAAAAATGATGAATATTTACATTTTTGTTTCAGAACATTTTGTGAATGGTACCGTTTCTGATTAACTTCTTAACCACTCGCAGGTAATGAGAAGGTTTTAGTTTTGAGCCTTGCAGTCCAAGTTACTGTTTATTTGTGCCTGACTGGTACTGGCTAATTATACAGATTATCATTTAGCATGCCCAAAGGAACACTGAGTTTTAAAAACAGTTTGGTTTGTACACACATACAATATCTGAGCACTATAAACAGCACATCACTGTTATATGCAGTATCTGAGGTCCTACAGATGCAGAGCAGAGGTGAGAGGGTCTGGCTGCGTTTACCTGGGCCACTCCCGCTCAGCTGCGTGAAGTTGTCCAACATGAAGCTGAAGAAACTAGACAGCTAAACAAAACACAGTAACACGCTGTCAGCTCAAAAGCATGTTTACAATGAACACTTTCGTTTTGTAAACAAAAAACGGCCCCTAGTCACCTGCAGCTGCTCCTGCTCCCCAGCGTATTCTATGGACTGAAAGATGCTCCACGTGTAACGTCGTCTCATCTCCAAACGAGCAACATAGCGACGGTACCAGCGCTGGATCAAGATGGCCGCCTTCATGGCTACATGGGTGGGGGTGCAGAAGAACCAATCAGGCAACCAAAAACCATATGTGATGTCAGGTCACCATGTGAACTCCTGACTCGGGGCTCAGTGTGGAGGACGTCTTTTCAGCAGGTGTGTAGGATCATTGTTTGTCTTGTGTAACACCAAATAACAGACTAAAAAGGTCACCAGCTGCACAGGAGACAGCACCCTGGAAAAAAGGCTTGTGGAATGTGGAAAAGTATTAGCCATTTCTCAGAGTGGTTCTCATTCTTTCTGTTTCACCGTATCATCGTAACTGACTTCTGTGTGCTTTGTCCAATAACCTTCATTTTTACCAGAAAAGATCCAGACAAATATGAGATCAATGACACCATGAAGAGCATTTGTCTCAAGGAAACACACGCATACACACTAATTCACGTGCTCACACTAATGCACACGCACTTTCAAACACGAACGCACACCCCAGCTACACACCTCCTCCTGTGAGCTTCACAAAGGGACGTCACAGTCATTCACCAAGGCCCTTGTGAATGAACACTGCTAAAAATAAGTGTCACACAGCCCAGGAGGTGAACTTCCACTCAATACATAATTGGCTTCAATTACCGTGTGCAACCACAAACACGAGATGCAGTGTGAAGGGGGTACGGTTGTTTAAAGTATGATGATATTAGACGACTTTCAGAAGCACTGACATACTAGTGTAAACATCTGATGTACAGGCAGGAGATTCTTTGACTGTCCATGGTACAAACAAGAAATGGACATTGTTCTACAGCCATCCATCCACAGAGACGTGGCAATGTCGGGGCTAAATGCTACAAGAAGTGTGTTTATTTCATCCGTCTGTTCTGTGAAATACAACTAAAAAGGAGACAGAGAGACAGAGAGCGTGCATGTGACGAACAGAAATTGGACATGAGCTACTATGACATGTGATCACAGTGCACAACCAATAAGAAGGCAGGATGAAAAAGAGGTTCTTACTTAGGGCTGGACTGGGAGCCTTTACGGACTCATCTGGGTGAGGAATAATTAAAATAATTTGAGAGACTGCTCTCTAGATGTAGAAAAAGGAAAATTAATAAGGCACCGAGGAACTTGGGGGGTGGGGTGGGGGGGGGACAGGAAATTATTCAAGCAAATTAAACTGAACCAAAACAAGAGAAATGAGCAAGGTTTGGGTAGACAGCTCTTTTTTTTACTTGGATCTAATAATGTTCAAAAGAAGACAGAACTTAAAAAAATATTCCAAATAAACATTTCCTTACATTGCAGAATCATACACTTTAAGAGACAAACACCAACACTCACAAAGAATACCCGCAAAACGGACACCTTTGTCCAGGACTTTCCGTTGACTCTCTGTTGTAACTGAAGTGCCACACCCCATCGTGGTCGTTTCCCCGTGGCGTACAGTTTCGTGTTTACTCTCCTCAAAGGCAGTGAAAGGGTCAGCGGTCCCCAGCAGCCTGTACAGGAACATTGCACCAGTCAAACCTTGGGAACTAGCCTCCTAACACCCGCCTCCAGACATTACTCTGAAGACAGCATGATCAAACTAAGGAAGAAGGTGCCTATGGCATAACAAAGACCCACTTGGAACACGTCCATGATGCCTCCTGACCCATCAGGCAAGCTGCCCCTGTGAGCCTATCATTTGAGCACTTTTTCATGTACCTGTACTTAAAAGCAGAACCATAACTTCGTGGGGTTTATGAAAACTCAGCACCTTGTTTTCTCATTGCCTTCCATCCGACACAGAAACATCCACCACACAAAACCACAACTTTCAGAGGCTGCATTTAAGTCGTATGTGGAATTGGCTCATACGAACAGGTCTATATGAAAAGCAAAAAAATATATATATATTTCCAGCTTAGTCCTGCAACGCTTTCGCACTGCGTGTCAGTGTCAGCCCCTTGACTATGCACGTTACCCGTGGTGTGAAAAGCTCGGTCCCAGCGAGACTCTGCGTTTTCCCTAGATGCGAAATTAAAGCAGCTCCGCTTTTCTGCAGGGAACAAAGCATCCGCGGCGTGTCCGCACTTCGCTTTCATCTGCAGGGGAGCCTTTGAAAACCCACCCTGTTAATGGGCTGTCGGGCATCGCGTTTGGGAATGAGACGCCCCTATCGCCGAACGACGACAAACAAGCCAGGCAATGACATGTTTTAATTTCGTCTCCCTAGCCGTCGGCGAAAACAGATTTCTAGTACTTGTATGTTCCGCATGATAGGCAGCATCAGGAATTAAACCGAGCATTTCTTTTGCTCCGGTAGCCTTAAAATATTTCGATGTGGATGAAATCACTGGCAGTAAATTGTCAACATTTCAGTAGTTCAGAAACTAAACGGAAATTAATGTAAACCCGTAGGCTACGCCAAATTTAGGTAGTTACGCTCCTGGACTGTGCTGCAATTGAAGATTGCAGGACACCTGCGGCAGCGCGTGCACCGCACAGACACGAGACGTGGTTGTCACGGAGATCCCCAAAGCGCGAGCAAATGTGGACCGCTGCACATGGGGACGCGTGTGCACGCCTCGTACTGTAAATACAGAGACATTAAAGTGGAAGCAGTTTGTTAATTTCTACAGGTTAAGTGTTGCGCCTATCTAGATTTTTTCAGCAGCAAATCAAAGGCTTCGACCCATTCATCAAGCTGCACCACTTCTACTTGGCTCTGGACAATGACAAAAATATATAAAATAATGCAGGTTAAGTGTTCAGGGCTCATCACAAAGTCCCTCAGACTGGAACAGTGACGTGGGAACACTCTCGTACACACCATGTAGACAAGATGCGATAAAATGTAAAGATGCGCACTGGGGGGGGAAAAAACCCCCAAATAACTAGAATACTTACGGTATCAAAAGCTGCATGTAAAAGCTGGACGAACCTTTGTGAGTGGCATTACAGCACGCACGCTGACTGTTGTGTCAGTCCCATGATCCTGGACCCGAGCCGATGCGCGCAATCAACAGCGACCGCGAACAGGTGCACGGACAGCGGAAAACTAGCGTGCATCACGGCAGCGCGACGCGGTGCCTTTGCGTGGCAGCGTTTCGGCAGGAGGAGAAACGAGTGCAACTTCATGCAAATCAAGTTCTGCGGAAGCGCTACGTCAGGCACCACGAAGCGGCTCCATGAAGAGCAGCGAGAAGCTGCTGTTAGTGACGACGGGTCTTATTTGGACAAGCGGTGTCTAGCAACGTCACAGGAGTGAGGGGGAGGCGATCCAGTTACAGGACGAGTCTTAAAGCGCGCCCACCTGTAATCTCATGTCGCAGCCAAAAGGAAAAGTGTCTAGCGCTGCCGAAATTGTGTTCATCTCATCCACACTCCGGCAAAGGAAAGCGTGCTGGCAAGTCAGTGATGCAACTACCTGCTGCAGAAAGTGAGACCAGATTCTTAAAAAAAATGATTTTTATTAAATAAGATTTAATTAAGAGCAATAACAGAATCAGGCACCGTCGTGGCCGGCGTATCCCGTTGGGCGCAACATCCGCACGGCCGACTGGATGTGGCGTCCTGTGATGGAGCTGCGCCTGTGTAACTTGGCAAACCGGGCCGCCTGCTCGCCCATCATATACAGCACGCTGCCGCTAGTGCGTTTGGGCACGGCGACGCATCTGCTCACTGCAAGGGGAGCCTACAAACGTAACCGCAGAGAGAAGAGGTTAAGCCATAGCCCACCCCGAGCGTAAATGCGCCGCAGAAAGCAAAACTCAATTAACCCCTCTGTGAAGCTTGTCGATGATTGCAGAGTAGGGCTTGGACCTCATCGTGCGGGATCGTCTGCTCGCTTTAGTGGTTCTAACGCCAGCGATTTTCATTACAGCTGAAGATTAAAAAAAACATGTATAGCATATACTAAAGCACACGCAACCTTGAAAAGGCATGAGCAGCACTACTTACAACCAAAATGATCAACTTTTCTAACGAAATAAGCACACCACCGCCCCGCACAATTTTACTTTATACCTATTACTTAACGTCCTTCAGCTGATGATGGTAAACCTATTGGCACATGACGTAGAAAACACTAATGAATTGACCGCAACAATTCAGTGTAAACTTCAGTCACGGTGGCAGTTAAATACTGACATTTGACAGACGTCACCTAAAGGCGTGATTCAAAATACACAGTAAACATAAATAATTATGCAGTTAATTAACTTTGTAATGAATGGTGATTAATAAGAACTAAAAACTGATTACTTCAGCCTTATTTCCTAATTGGGTTATTATTATTTGGCGTGTATGCTGAAAAATGCGAATAAAACAATTTCAGACCTCCTTCCTTCTCAGACATTTCATGAATTATTGGATTCCCTGCTGTAGATTTACAGGGGCGGGGCCAAAAGTAGAACCAGGGGTGGAGGAGGGGTAGGTACTAGCAGACGTCTTTTGAATTGTTCACATTTCACAAGTTGAAGACCTGAGGACTTGCTGTCGTTTTTCATTACGTTTAGCCCTTTTCCAGTATTAGCATAGATGTACGTTCTTTTTTGTGCATCCAGAGGACGTCCACAAAGACGCTTAAAAAAAAAAAAAAAAAAAAACCCCCCCCATCGTTGTGTGTGTCAGTCTGAATATACGCACAGGCGTGTGTGTGTGTTTAAAATGTGCTGCATGGAACATTCTCTAAAAACTCTTGAGACTGAACTCTTAGTCTGTGGCCCAGTTTTGAAGCACAACTCTCTGACTGACTGTTGAGGAGTTTCTGGCTGTAGGTGGGGCGTGTCTGAGAGCCTCCGGGGCATGCGACATTCTTGCATGGTTAACATGCTTCGTGCTGCTTCTGCGAGCAGGCGGGTCAGTGGAGGCTGGTGAGTGGGCCAGGGCTACAGCCTGCCACTGGGTGACAGGCGGCCTCCATTTCCTCATGGCCTGTTGGCACGATTACGTGGGCGGGCTGCGGTAGCGTGCTCAGGGCCTGGAGCCACTCAATCTGTGCAGCACTCAGAGCAGAGCCTGCTAACAGACACCGAGGAACCTTCTCCATCGCTCAGATACCCGGCTGTGACTCAAATGAAGATTAACCTGGTTCACAAAATTGTTCGTTATTGTTTAAAAATTGTTCCTGCAAAAACCTCTGTTTCTGCATCCGTGCATTTTTGTATTTGTTTCGTTAAACAAACACTAGCAATTTAGCAGCATATCCTGTCTGTGGTGATTTGAATAAAACTGGTCTGTTATTTGGGTTACAACTCTGACTGACCATGGTGAAACTCAGATGGGGTGATATATCATTCCCCTTGTGTATTTATTTATTTTTCCTGTCAAGGGAGTGCCTGGTTGGCTTCTAGGTATCACATTGGACAGGCTGGCTGTGAACCGTTGTGGGAGGAGCTCTGCAGGGAGATGAAGGGCTTTAGCAAGAGACATCAGCGTTCTGTGGATTATGATAATCCTGAACCCTCTTTACCCACGAGCCGCGATGTCATCCCGAGTTCCAGCACGAAGGAAGATGGATGCTAGCATATGGGGCGTTCTGCTCTCCGTCCTGCTCTTCTCTGAAGGTACATCTGTGCAGCCTTTCTCAGTTGTGTAATGATTTTCTGACCGTGCCGTACTCAGCCACAGAAGGTGTGAACCTGAACAGACCCACGGCAGGACGTCACACCAGTGTCCACTGCTGCTTCTGTACTGTTGTGTAGTTTTAAGCATAGGTTTATGTTTTGGAATGAACTCATCCAAGAATATTTGAAACATACTGTAAACCAGAAGCTCGTGTCAGCTCTGGAGAATGAACTACATGTGTAGGACCATTTTTTGAGTGTGTCAGAAACTGTCCACGTGATGTTTTTGGCTTTTCGTGGCGCATCCTTGGAGAGGAGAGGAATTGTTTTGTTGTGTTCTGTAAGTGATGTGCTGTGTCTACATCTTGCCCGACACTATGGATGTCGGGTGGCGTGGTGTACGTCATCTTAATGCTGTACATACTGGGGAGTAGCTAACCATAACATTGTACATGTTGGGGAGCAGTTGGCCTTAATGCTGTATGTTTTGTTCTTGTAACTCTTCTGCTCTGTCTGGACCGGTGAGCAGTCCTGGTTGGTGCTCAGACTCAGGTCAGTGCCTCTTCATTCTCAGGTATGTTCTATCTGTGTCTGCCACTGGGGGTCACTCCCCACCTTATCCTGTATCTCCTCTACCTCCTTCTTTGCATTCCAGCAGGATGAGGCTGTAGAAGATGCTGAAGAGTGGATGGACAAGTCGTGCAACTGCAACTGCCATGAAGACCCCCTGTCCGCAACAATGGTAACCCCCACCACACCTGGGAATGACTTTCAGTACTGCATGCCAGGTAAGAGCACCTGTCTCCACTAGGGGTTGGTTGACCAGTTTTTGGCGACTGATTGGATAGTATGTCTCTATACTTTTGACTGTCTCTTGGTACCAGGTAGACTAATGTTGTTCTTCACGTACCATGGTGTAGGCAGTAATATGGTGCTGATAACAGTTTTCTGAAGCTCCTAAATCACCAGCATGTTGAACCTTACCATTTACAGAGTGTTAATCTGCTTATTTTATTGCCATCTGCTCTTTATTGTCACATGCCAGCCTTATCCTTCATGGAAGGCTGGTTAAGAGACCTTGCTGTAGATAAAGGAAAAATTCAGAGACTTACTTGGGGGACCCTGAGACACACTCCCAGGATATAACTACACTCAAAAGGCAGAAATGATTAAATCCAGCCAATAAATCACAGGGGAGGGTTATGTTCCTCTGGGTGTACAGGATGTCAGACCTGTTATCTGGACATACTGTCAGAATGTGGATACACTCTCATGTAGTCAAGGGGAAGACCATTAATCAGCCAATCAACAGCCAACCAACAGAATGGTACCTGAGGATTGGCTCTAGATGAGACCAGTTCATAATGATTCCTGTCTCTTCTCAACTGCCTGCTGAATCAAGCCCATTTTAAGAAGGGGGGAAAAAGAGGGGATCGGGAGAGAGAGAGAGAGAGAGAGAGAGAGAGAGAGAGGGCAGGCAGGCAGGCAGGCAGGCAATACCAGCACTGGGAAGCAGGTGCACAATCCAATTACCAGCACATGAGTTTCAGGATTACTGGGCCTGAAATAGTCACACAGGAAATCTGCGGTCATATGGTCATTCAGTGGGCTTGACTCCACACAGGAAATCTGCGGTCATATGGTCATTCAGTGGGCTTGACTCCACACAGGAAATCTGTGGTCATATGGTCATTCAGTGTTTCTGCAACATAGGGCTAGATGTGAGTGGACCTGCTGTTCTGGGCATCCTGTGAGCTGGCTTAGTGCCGATACCACTATGAAATCCAGGCTTTGGAACTGCGATCTTCTCTAGACATTTCCCTTTATGATGGACATCTGGGATTTTTCCCAGCTAGACTGCCTCCCTACCACAGGCCGTGCTCCCCAACGTGCCAATGACACCCAGCACGTTTGTTGTTCCATATTGCCATTTAGAGGAGCTAACGTTAGCATGCAGCAGACATGCATGGTATGGACATGTGAATTCACGGTTTTCCAGAGGGCAACCTGAAACCTGAACCAATGACAGATGTGCCCTTGTGCCTTAAACAACATCCCCCTCCATGTGTGCACTTCAATTCTGGCCATCTTTCATTATTACAGAGCTCACAAAATAGGCACAGAATGGTTCTGCTTAAAACTTCAAAGAGCAGTCATATGCTCAGGGGCGATTTATACACCAGTGACCTGAATGACACGGCACACATTCCCACCTGACGCTACAAGACATCTCAGCAGAAGGTTCCAGTGTAAAACGGGTCTTCGGTTTGTTTTTGTGAATCAGCAGTTGGTATGCCTGACAGGACACAGCTGCACGATTGCGGACTGTTTTATCAGGGCTCCGTCTTCACCCGTTCTTGCAGAGTGCCCCTACCACACACCGCTGGGGTTCGAGGCTGGCTCCGTCACCGCAGACCAGATCAGTTGCTCCAATGAGAACCTGTACACCGGATGGTTTTCCTCCTGGGTGCCAAGCAGGGCTCGCCTCAACAGCCAGGGTTTCGGGTGAGTTCTTCTGAGGTGGAGAGGAGATTTAAAACCCCCCCCCCCTCCCTTTGTGCCAGGATGTTTTATGCCCCCAAGCGTGACAAAGCGCAGCTTCCACAGTGTCCTTCCTCCTTTCCAGATGCGCCTGGCTTTCCAAGTTTCAGGACAGCAGTCAGTGGCTCCAGATTGACCTGAAGGAGGTTCGAGTGGTGTCGGGTGTCCTCACTCAAGGCCGCTGCGACGCAGATGAGTGGATGACGAAGTACAGCATCCAGTACCGCAGTGACCCGAAGCTCAACTGGGTCTACTACAAGGACCAGACTGGGAACAACAGGGTAAGCGTGTCTTCCAGAGTGCTGCCGGGCCGGGGGAGTAATGATTGTGCTGCTTGTCCTTAAGCACTGAGGAGTTAATTTTGACGGCCATAACAACCTTGCGAGGCGCTCTGGTGCATGTTCAGGGGACGCTAGTGTGAGCTGGTGTATTTTACAGCTACAATAATTAACAAAAATGGTGTTCTGCAGTAACGTGACCTAAAATGTAAAATGTCTAGTCTGTCCTGATGGAACTTATTTCTGAACTTGAAATAAATGTGTATTGAAAACAAAGTATCATTGAATTGTGCATGGCAAAGAAGTAATACAAAAATGTACTACGCAAGCCATATAAATGAATACTTAAGACATATGCACTCTGTGTTTTGGGGCTGTTTACTACAGACACAGCAGTGTTGACATGAGTTTTTCTTCACACTGCTGCTAAGTGTATTGAGGCCGTTCTGGGTGTGTTTCTCCAGGTGTTCTACGGAAACTCGGACCGATCCTCCACCGTGCAGAACCTGTTGCGCCCGCCCATCGTGGCACGCTACATCCGGCTGCTGCCGCTGGGCTGGCACACGCGCATCGCCTTGCGCATGGAGCTGTTGCTCTGCATGGGCAAGTGCAGCACCTGAGGCTCCACCCCCTGGGTGACCACACCCAGCTAAGCTCCTCCCACTCATACTTGTCAAAGTGGAACATGATGGCCTCCACTACCAAATCGTACACACGCACACCTACTTTGCATATGTCACACTTACGTTTTCTTTCAGCAAAGGATAAACAGGACATGAGTTTATGCCATCATAATTTTTTCTAATTATTTTTCTAATTATTTTTGCAGAACAGTTTCTTTCTGGGTTTTTCTCTTTGGCAAGGTGACAGTGAGAGAGTTTCACAGGTTAGCCCAGGGAAAGCAAACGGAGCCACTGTAAAGTGTCGTGTAGAAAATGCCTGCTTTGAGTGTTTTTTCTCTGTGACTGGTGAATTCTGCTGTGGACTGTAACTATGGCATTATGTGTCTGTCTGTGGTTGGAGGGTGGTGTTGTTTCTGTCTACAAGGTAACGTGATCTTAATGTAACATGAAGGAAGCCAACAAAGGGCTTCATTAAGGACATGTCTCGTTTCCGTTCTTTTGTCGAAGTTTCCGTTCTTGCACATGCGTTACAGGAACGTGTGGCAGTCACTCACCAGCGTGTCAATTAGCCAATCACCACTTTGCCGTAAAACGGTACAGTTTAATTAATAAATTTAAACAAGTCATAGTAATTAAAGTCACAAGGATCACAGTCGGCTAGATTCTTAAGGGCAAAACCTGCATTTTTTTAAATATGTTTATGACAGATCCATCCAACAATAGAATGTGCTCATTAAAAAATTATGCAGTTCCATGTCAGTTAAGTGTGAATATTGATTATATTTACAGAAAGCAAAGATGCTTTCCAGGTCTGACATGTGCCTTACATACTAGACTTCATTTCAAGTGTAAAAATAGCAGGAAGAACTACTCTGGGAGAGGGTGCAAGCACTTCCGGGTCAGTATGAGATCACTTCCCTTGGGGTCACAGTCTGGGATCAGGTATAAGGTTTAACGAAAGCCACACGTGGCCTGCCAAATATGATTGCTTTTTAAAAATGGAATCAATTTTATCTCATTTAGCATTTCTCATGGTGTCAAATTTCAGTGCATGTTGAAATGATTTTTAGAAGCTGATAATATTCAGACTAGAAGGAAGTGTTCACACAGGGCGAGTGTTTTAGACTAAAATAACATGTAAGGGGTGTCACAAACCTACCTTGTGCATCAAAGGGACGGTTCCACATGGTTCACACACACACTGGTGTCTCTTATTGTGTCACTTTATTGGTGTCTGCATGCTGCCCCTTGATTTTTTTTTTCCCAGCCAGTGTGGCTCTGTTGTACAAACCGGTGAGAAACACGGAAAGAGAAAAATGACTGCAACATGTCTGCCTACTCAATGAACTTGCATATTTTGCTAGAAAAGGCAGATACCAGAAAAACTAGACCTACACAGTTACATTTGTTTAATTTGGTAATTCTGTTTGGAGTCAGTTTCACAAAGCATGGATCACGTGAAAGTCCAAACCGGTGGGTGTGCGCGCGCACACACGACACAGTATGGATGTGAATAAGACGCTGGTATTTGTAGTGCTGTTTTACTAAAACAAAAATTCTCAGTTCAGCTTGATTGGCATAAGGAAACTGGGAAAACATTTGGTATCAAACTGAAAGGTCTTGAAAGAGCTTTGTTCCTCCAGAAACAGCTCAGTAACATCTGAACAAAAACTAAATCAAGCACAGAAAGCTGTCATGACAACGTATAGCCAAAACAAATGTTTTTTTTTGTTTGTTTAAAAAAATTCCAAATAAATAAATAGTAAATCAATTATAATACAAGCATTGGTATTAATATAATACTCTGTTTCTAAACATAATAATAAGACATTACCTTACTGTAAAGCAGATACAACAGTTACTTTTAAAGTTAACACACAGAAACCGGGTATGGTACAAAAAGACCGAGTCTGCAGCAGTACCAACCCTGCAGTAGGAAGGAAAAACTGTGTGATGAATACGAGCCACAGCAAAACTACATATATATATATATATATGGCTTTACTTTACAGATGATTAGAGTTCATTAGCGCCTGTTTGCGTGGACGCCAGACTGAGCAGGAGTGATGCTCCCTCACACAGACTAGTGTTAAGATCAGGCCAGTCTAATGATGTAGGACATTGTGTGGACTGCTACAAGAGCAGAACCAGGAAGCTGTGGACAGCACACCAAAACTCATGGTGTTCTGATCATTCCCCCAGCTTCAGCTGAAGTCAAGCCTGAAGCTTGTGTTCCAGCGCTGTGGATGTTGGAATACGTTTCTGTTTGAGAAACATGCCGTATTGCTGGACTTCCATGGGTTAGTAGTTCCATAATAGTAGCCATTACACAGTAAGCTTTTCAAAACATTTATTGTGTGAACTTTACACACTTATTTATGTTTTTAGATAGTATAAGGATTTCACATTTGTTTGCTGCAGCATGTGTGTGAAACTGACCAATCACAGCATTTTGTTCCAACCTGCCCCACCCACCTTGACATTCTCTCTGTCCAACCGTGTCAGGGCAAATTTCCCAAATTGTCAAGCAGAAATGACGGTGGAGTACTACACGATACAAAGGCATGAAAATGCCACCCTTTCCTGATTGGACAGAAGCAGAAACAAAACTCTTGAAATCAATTCAAAATGGCAGGAGGTTCCATTCATCATTTCTTAATGGAGAAAACAAAGTCCAGAGGTGGGGTTGATGGCCCCACAGGCTTGCTGATCACATGACTAAAATGACAATGCTAAAATGAGCACAGGTCTTCTTAAAAGTAAAACTGATGTGGAGCAGATACCCATTGTCTTCTACATCAGCACCGCAATAACTCAAGACCTTCTTCTAAGTCAGGGCAGATGAGCCTCCTACCAGTCTGTGTAAGAAAACGAAGGGCTCTGTCCGCATCGTGAAGTCAAAGGGTCAAAGTTCAAGGGGAAGAAAGAAAGAAACAAAAAAAATCCACATAAAATGGCGTATATTACAATAATACTGTAAATCCCATTTAATCCATATACTTTCCAACACAACTAAATACTTTCAATGAAATATAGACTCGTTGTGCAGGAAACTTAATATATTTATTTTCTGTAGAAACTAAAGTTTTTTCTTGGACTTATAAGGTTTTTTGAAATTACCATATACATATATTTTTTTATCTATATGTATTTCAAAAGAAAAAAGTTATACTCAGAATTTAATAAATAATATTACAAATTCTATCAAATATGGAAGCTTAAAAAACTTAAGACATAAAGAGCGATGCCCTTCAGCCAATGGGGTGGCCTGTATCTCACACGCGGCCGGGTGTGGCAGTCGCGCCCGTAACAGGCTGTGGACGGGGCACTCTGGGAACAGGGTCAGAGGTCAGCGCGACAGCACGTGGTGGTCCTGTGGTACGGCGTTCTCTCTACAGAGCAGTCTCCTTCAGGTCGTTGAGGTTTGGCATCCGCGCTCGGGGGGGTCTCCCAAACCCGTGCCCGTTCTGCCCCCCCTTCCCAGGCATCGGGTCAGCGTACGGAGCACCCTCGGCTCGGCTGAGACCCGACACGTGCCAGGCCGACTCAATTTGCCCCGGCAGGGGGTAGGCGCCCTGTCGACCCTTCGACGGACCAGACGCAGCTCCTGGGTGGCCACGGGCCTCGGGGAACCCTGCCTTTGGGGGCGGATTGGGCAGGGGCTGGAAGCGCGGGTCAGAGGCAGGGACGTGGCCGGCCGGGGAGGGGCTGAGGTGCAGGAGCTTGCGTAGGGACTTCAGCGGCTGGTTCTGAAAGCAACAGAGAGCAGAAGGACTGATTAACAACACACACTCATGCACGCACACACATAATGTCAGTCACATTCTCTACATGGTCCACAACCTGCTCTCTGAAAAAAATGTCAGTTTAGCAACAGTAGAAGCCAGGGAAAGTCCAGAAGGACAAGTGAGACAGCAGGTTCTGCTCAGCAGCTGGCTGCCATCCGGGAACTCCAGGTGCTTCATTTACTGTCCAAATTACTGTGTCAGTTAAGCACCTGAGAGTTGAGAGTAAGAAGGCTGATGTGTAAGCTGGGACTAAGACAAAGCGGTGGTCCATCTCATGTCTGAGTTACCTGAGCAGGTGCTTCACCCAAATCCTCAGGAGGCCATTCAGTGTCCCTCTCTCTCTCTCTCTCCCTCTCTCTCTCCCTCTCCCTCTCTCGCTCTCTCTCCTGGTGCCGGTCCCTCTCTCTCTCCCGGGTACGGTTCCGGTTGCTCTGTTGAGTTGATGACCTAGCAGCCTTCTGAGAGGCGAGGTGGTCCTGTCCATCGCTGGGGATCTACCGTTCACAGTAAGCAAATGAATTGGGGGGGAAGGGGGGTAATTAGTCATCACGGATATAAGCAGAAAGCAGTCACCTCTCCCTCCCGAGTCCAGAAGGTGCACGGAATGATCCGCAAGGCCCAGGGACAAAGACAGACCAACATACATGCAGATATCACGCATGGTTAGAACACCTCATGGTTCACCTGGGATGTTTACACACAGTCCTTATGGTGGGACCCACTTTGAACCATCAGTACCACCAGCAGGTGACCTATCTATTCATCAAAGTGTTCAACTTCATGTACTTTAGTCCTATTACCGCCTGTATGGCTCAATGTCCCTGCAGCAGAGACACCACAAAGTTCGAAGGAAAAGCCCTGCCCCTCACCCCAATGTTCTGTCCTGTCCCAGGACCCTGAGAATATTCCGAAAGGCAGCACAAGTGAAAGCATGTACCTCCACGTGTAGCAGGCACCAGGTAACTGTGGGGTGGGGCATGCAGACCCCGCCCCCACCCCGCCTCAAGCCCCCGAGACCACCACCCAGGCTGAAATCATGCGGTTAACTGTGCAACTGTGCTCACAATGGCAGACAGCTGACCTTGTGCATGGCCTCATAGGAGACCAGGCCCAGAGTGACTCCACAACCCTGTTCACAAGACTCATCAAACAAGGCTCTGTGTGGGTGGCTAGGGTACGGCCACCACACCCTCAACAGGCTTGTCAGGAAACATTCAATTAATAAAACTGTTAAATTGGTTAATGATCTCCAGAAGTAACACAATTAAGAAGCTGTTTCGGCCAATAACTTATTTGCTATCAAACTAAGCGTGTGTCTGTCTGTACGTCTGAATAATAACGTGGTGTCCTTACAGCAACCTGAGAGCTGAGAGGACCTGTGGACCTGACGACTACCTGACCTTGATGTCCTGACTGCGACACTTAGAACAACATTGAGACATCACGTTAGTAAATAACAGAGTGACTGCACAAGTCCATGTAGGTAGTATAACAGAATAAAAGCCAGTACCAGGGCTTGCTGCAGTGCTTTGGATCACCCAACCTCCTCCACCTGCTGAGAGAGAGACGCGCGGCACTGTTTGATGAGCCTGGTTGTGGTTTCCACCCTTAGGTTGTGAAATGATCATCATGTGTGCAACCCCACCCCTCCGGCGGATCGCTCTGGTTAGCAGCATGCAATGGCGGCTCAGACAGTGGTGAATCGGTACAGGAACAGGTGCAATACCATGGGTGTGAGAACAGGAAGACCCTTCACAGAGCTGCTACGCTTTACATTACTCTTTGAACTGAATAAAGGAAAAAGGCATTTCTTGATGCTCGGATTCCTTCCATCGTCGAACTCTGTCTGCAATATAAGATGCAAAACACTTGGTGGCACAAGGAAAAACTCAAAGCAAAAACCAGCTCAGTCTTTCTGCCGTCCTGCTTAGTGTGTCACCTGCTGTCTACGTCATCTCGGGGCTGAACTGTTGCAGGACATCGCTGAATTTTGTTGGGTCTGTTTTTACTATGGGGCTGTAAAGCATTCAGGGTCTGTGGTTTTCACATATGGCAGATTTTTATTCTTATTCTGGGCAGTTTTGAGCTGTATGGCACATGTCAGACATCATAATGTTTTACAGACAACTGTTTAGCTTTATTCTATCATTTCTCCACCAAAGTTATTTGGCACTTAACTAAAGTTTAACTGTAGTTAACAGAGGGCACCTATGTGAATTTCCAAAGAGCACGCTCATTTGGCCTGCAGGATGTAATAACTGAGATCAGACTCTGGGGGTGCTGTGTTTCCTGGTAATCAATTAAGGAAAGATACGGAACATCCAACTGTCACTTTAGTCCCTTACAGCGGCAGGTCAGACAGGACACACAGACTGCATGGATTAACAACATTGAAGCAAGCACACTGATATGCACAAGACTGGACTCAAACCCCGTCCCCTCTATCTGCCATCCCACTCATCTGTTTATACCCCTCTGATTGGCTAACTTGAGAAATGGGAAGGACTGGACTGTGGTCACACCCACCGTCTGAGATTTCTTCTTCTTCTTCTTTATTGCTCTGAAGAAGCCCTGCTTCTCCTTGCCCTTGGAAGGTTCTGGAGGACTCATGGCCATGGTCTCTGAGTTACTCCTGCAGAGCATGATGAGATCTGGCTTCAGGGAAGCTCTCTTCAGGAGCTAACCTAATAAATGCTCAGTAAGAAGGAGTCCACGCTAGTCCAGCAAACGCACATTTCAGTCTGTAATGATGACCAAGGACATACTAACAAGTGTCCTCAATCTCTCTAGATACAACTCAGTTAGAAACTGGTGTTTTTAGTAGAAAAACTAAAAAAGAACCTTCACACAAAAAAACCCATAAGGAGAGGTGCTTACCAGGGGTCAAAGTTTGACTGGCGCTTAGCGTGGCTATTCATAGCACCGCCGCTGTCTCCACTTCCTGTCGGACCCCTGCTCTGGACACTGTTGTCATGGAAAGAGTTGTCCGGCCGAGGGGAGGGCACTGCACCGCCATGAAGGAAGACTACATCACATCTCTCCACCAGGGGGAGTAACAGCTAAACAATTCTTAAGGGCAGGGAATTACTGGTGCGTGTCTCATGTGTACCTCGGTAGAAACTACCAACGCGTCTGGGCATGGAGTCGCTGTAGATAGCACGGTTCTCCTTGGAGGAGGTGCTGTCCTCAGGGTGGGACTCTGGGTACGCCCCCACCTGGACCACAAGGTCAGAGTTAAAGACATGCAAGGGGCAGGAAAAACAAGGTCAAAGTCAGCAACCCTGGTCAGCCCCACCCAAACTGCACTTTCACACAGGGATGACTGGTGAGATGCGTTTTCCACTTTGTAGTAACCAGACACTACAAAAGTCCCTTCTAAATATTTCACAAAGCCATGCTTAAACAACGTAATCTAAGACATTTTAAATACTCTACTGCACAGAGAGTGTGCGTATGTCTAACAGAGCCAGGCACGAGGGAACAGGGTTTGGGGGCTGTGGTTACAATGTGGGATGCTTCGCCGTTGGCGATGCGAACCTCGTTTTTCTGGCGCGTTGCATGAAAGGGTGCCGTGTTGTCCCGTGTCGAGTCCTTGATCGGAGGTCGAGGATGGGTCACGTCCGAGGGTGACTGGTCACTCTGACAGAACGGGGTAAAGGACACAGCACAGACATGACCAGTCAGCAAGGCCTGGAGTCACATGGTGCTGTCAATCAATAACACTACAAGGGCATCAGATTAGTCAGTAGTGCAGCGTACAGGCATCAGGATGTCAGTCCTGCAGCACAGATGCTCACAGAGAGCTGCTGTGGAGATGGAGCCAGGAGGCAAATACGAGAGGTCTCGCTTCAGGTGGCCCGTGTGCTGCTCTAATGTGCATCTGAGATAGTCAGATTTAATATAAGGGGTCTTTTCAAATTTCAAGATTTTTCAGGCAGTAATATTTTCATTATGGTGACAAACAGCTTAGTGTGATCAGGAATCTGCTGTTCTCCTGTTGCACCACATGGTGGAGCCAATGGCTGCAAGAATGACTTTTACTAATAGAGAAAATACAGCAACCTTTCCTGCTGCTTTTAACTGTATATCTGCCATTAGTGCTTTAAGCACAATTTGTAAATCACAATGTAAAACTGGAATCCGATTATAGTAATCATCTGGGAAAAAGTTGCAGTGTTGGTGATGTGGGTGGGAAAGTGGGCAGAGACTCACCCTGCTGACATCATCAGTGCAGTCCTCCCTGGATGAGCCCACTGAGTGTCGAGTGAGGGTCCGGTGTTGTACCTGGGGTGAGAGGAGCTGCAGGCTGCTGGCACGGGTGGGCATGCCCTGGCCCACTGCCAGCCCCGGGTCCGGCCCGTGCGCCCGTTGCCGCTCACGCCTCACGTACATGGAGTGGCGATGAGGTCTCTGCTGTGAGGAGAAGGGGCTGGTGTAGCCCAGGCCATAAGGGAAGGACTCGTGTGGGGCGGAGAGCGAGTGGGTGTGGGAGCCCCCTGTGGCCACGCCTCCAGCCACACCCCCAGGCCCACCTCCTTCCAGCAGCTCTGGGGCCTTGGCCTCCTCCAGGTTTTTATGTCGTGTGGAGGAGCGGCGGGAGTCCAAGGTGCCGCCCTCCAAGCGTGGGTTTCCCCGGGCCGAGGGGCTGAGGGCAGGCCGCTCTCCGTGGCGTCCCGAAGGACTCCCAGGCGCTGCCAGGTCCACGCAACTGGAAGGGAGGTAGCGTGAGCCCGCGGGGTCGTCGGGATGCAGACGTGCCTCGCTCAGGTTGCCCACAGACTTGGCGTCACTGAGCGCGCCATGGCTCTTGGACAGGTTCAGGTAGGAGGTTGAGTTCTTGGTGGATGACGGCATGGAGCTGTGGGAGGAGCCGGTGTAGGCATGCCGGCTACGCTTGTCTCCCGTCTGCAGCGTGTTTGTCTTGCCCTCCATGAAGGAGTGCCGGTTCTGCTGCGAGCGGGAATTGGACTTGAGGTACTTGGCTCCCGGGCCGTCGCTGCCCTTGGCCAGCACATTGAAGTCAAACTCAGCCTTGCCCTTAACCTCCTTAGGGCTGAGCAGGTGCGGCAGGTTGTTGTTGGCGAGGTCCTTGCTGCGTGAGGCAGACCGGTTCAGGGACTGGTGCTGGTAGGTTTTGGGGTGCAGGGTGGGGCTTACGCTGGAGGCTGCCGGCAGGTTGCCATTCAGGAAGCTGTCGTTGTTGGGATGCAGCTCCTCATGACGGGGTAGGCTGGAGCAGTCCTTGCTGTTGGACCGGTGGTGCCCTAAACTTTTAGTGCTCCTGTGGGAGGATTAGGTTGGTCAGGGTCAGAGGTTAACACCACAAGGGCTTCTAGCGCTACAAAGGTATATGGAGCGTCACCAACAATGCACGACATGTAATTCAAGATGTTTCAGAGACGTCAAAGAATGTAAACCTCTTTGTTTTTTGGACTACAGCAGAAGCCATCTCCACAGCTGTTTCACAGCCATTTCCCTGCCCAGGTTCACTACCACATAATAATGGAAAATATATTCAGTACTTGATATTACATTAGAGGGTCAAAATTGTCCCCATCTATATTGCTAAGTCTTATCCTAAATGGGCTGTGGAGTTTACTGGTACTAATTATTTATCTTGTGGCTTTTCCTGACTACAAAACTGTCTCGATGGCATAATGGAGATGCAGGCGCTCTACCGACCTGGTGGTGGCGCTGTTTTCGCCATGATGAGGCTTCCTTTTGGAAGAGCGCGGTGGGGCGGGCGAGGGCGGGCCAGGCCGCTCCATGAGGCGCTGGGTCTGGAAGGCGTGGTGGTTCAGACTCTGTTCGGTCAGGTAACGCTCTGATGGGTCCAGCAGTAGCAGGTTCTGGTCACACAGTGCATGAAGATGTTCTGACCCATGTACTTATGTAAGCATAGGATTACAACCAAACACTCAATTTACCGTGTATGGTAAAGTCACAAACTACACACACACACACACACACACACACACACACACACAAGCGTGTGCGCAATCTTTCAATTATATACATCTCATTTCCTATTTTCTCTTTCTACGAGAACATGAAGAAAAGGAGAACCTGTCCAAGACGGTTAAATAAAACACGTTTAGGTCTGAGCAGAAAGCACATTCATGTTAAACAGGCCTCGTGAGTCTTCTGTTGTTATGGGAGACCAAACACACAGGTGACGAGTATTAGATACAGTTTCAGTTTTACAAGATGGCTTAAAGGGAATTTAGGTATACCAGCCTTCTAACAGCCTGACTCCTCCATTGAGGTCGTAATTAATTCCTTTGAATAAACTGGTGTGAGTGTGGACAGGGCAGAGCTCAGAAGACCACAGTGTCTGTGGGTGAAGTCTCAGTGAAAGGACATTTTGTGAAGAAAAATTTTTTTCAGTGTCATTGTCTTTGGTTACTCATATGTTAGGGTGAATCCTGTGTAAAACAACCCCATGACTCAAAACTAGCTTGTGGGGGAAAAAAATGTTTATCATGTAATTCCTCAGTCTGCAGAAGTGTTTTGGAAGCATGCCAGTTATACTGGATAGGTTCCTGGTTTGATGTTTTCCATTTCAAAATGACGTTTGGCTTAATTGAAGGTTATTAGCATAACTACATGGGTGATTAGATACTGTACGTAACTCGGTTTTTGCACATGGCTGGATTTCCCCAACTGATCTTTCAAAACCAAGTTCACATTCTGTTGTTTATTAATGGATGATAAAAACAGATAGCACTTTCCACAACTTTTCTGTAATAAAAAAGTATGGATTTACATATGTGAGAATAACATATGGAGAACTGTTTGTATTACATGTGGGCAGCAGCACCTAGCTAAGAAAGCCATGGCAGTCTGAAGGTCTCCATATACTCTATCATCAGTTCACATCTCCCAAGCATACTGACTACACCACACCTACACAGGTGGAGCTTCAAAGGTCAGGGCCAAGACACTCAGCTGTGATTGGTCTAGGAGGAAACTAGGGTGTGGGCGTACCTGCTCAGCCAATCAGGCAGTACTATCTGTGAAGCTCTGGAAAGGTGAGCTTGACCTTACGGGCTAATGTTGTGTGGGGACACCTGCAGCTTGCTTTAATGCACATGTAAAGGTGTGATTGTAACTAGAGCAGCATCAGTGTTTCACTGAAACAGAAAACTCCAGGTGTACAGGAAGGCAAAGCCCACCTCCTACCTTCATCAGGTCCAACATCACGCTGCTGATGATCCCCAGGTAACGCCTCTCTAGCGTCTGAGGGTGGCTGACTGCAGGGAACTGGAACACACACACACACACACACACACACACACACACACACACACACACACACAAAACCACGCAGAACAGAAGAGATTTATAACAGGACTGGCACAAACAGCCAAACATATACATCCTGCAAATACTGGTTATTAAGGACTTTAAAAAACGTACTTTTAATGTGAAGATCATGGCATTGATTACACACATAGATAAACTCAATACAATGTGTTGGAACAAGTCAGAATGTAACACACAGTCAGTCAGCGGTCCCTCTTGTCATCGGGCTACGTTCTCCACATTTGTTTTCCAGACTGGATATCGGAAAGCCACCTTAGCCAATGGTTGGGCGCCATAGCAACACAGCACTACTGTGCTGTACGCTCTCTGGCTCTGACTCAGTCATCCCACAAACCCTGTTACGTGGTGAAAACTAACAAGAATAACCATTTTGCTATACCAGTGGTAAAGGCAAGGCCATCATTTTCAGAAAAGTGTATAAATTTGAGAAAAGGACAGGCCGAAAAAAATTTTACTTACCCGTACTATTTAGAGCAGAGCTTTAAGAAATGCTTTAGCCTGCGTATGGCTTTTAGCATCCCCCCACCATCCACCCCCCCCGTGTGTGATCACTGGGCTGAGACACCCGCCCCACACTTAACTGGTGGGGGCAGCTAATTCTGACTGCCTGGGCTGATGAAGCAGGCCCACCAGTGCGGGGGTGTAATCCTTGAGCAGGGAATGAGTACACAACAGCAGACAGACAGCACATGAAGTTGAGGCCAGGGATTGTTGTCGCTTCCCTTGTTGAATGCATAAGTGTCCAAGTCCTGGGGACTGACTGTTGTACTGCAGATGACCAGGGGACTGACTGTTGTAGTACAGATGACCAGGGGACTGACTGTTGTACCGCGGATGACCAGGGGACTGACTGTTGTACCGCGGATGACCAGGGGACTGACTGTTGTGTTGTGGGTGACCAGGGGACTGACGTGCCCAGCAGAGCCACTCTGGTTTTGTGCGCATGAAGAATAGAGCACACAGCTCAATGCCAGCTGTTCTAAGCAGCCCAGGGCCCACGCACCCAAAATTCAGCTACTTCACGTCCTCTGTCTCCTTGTTCACCTTCTCTCGCCAGACCAGTCCCCCTCTCCTCAGCATCCTCTCTTTTGAACTGTTGTCAGGCTGCTTTCAGCAAACGTCCAGAACCTTGTGCTGACACAGTGCTACTGTTTCCCTGTCTAACACAGGGCTTCTTTCTGCTGTGGGCACATGTGCTGCCTGGTGCTTGTGGACACAATGGCAAAATGTTCCAACAAAGGCCTTCTAATAATATGCTGGAGCTGGGATCCTGTGATGATCTCCTCCTGCTCACTTCCCTCCCAGTCACTGTCCTCCTGGTCACTGTCTTCCTGTTTGCTCTCCTCCTCCTCCTGTTCGCTCTCCTCCTCCTGCTCGTTCTTTTCATACTGCACGGTCTCCTCCTATTGTTTATGCTCCTCTTCCTGTCTGCTCTCCTCCTCCTGCTTGTTCTCTTCTTTCTCCTTGCTCTCTTCCACCTCCTCACTCTTCTCCTCCTGCTTGCTTTCCTCCTCCTTGCCTCCTGCTCCCAGAAATATGGAAGTTCTCAGAGCGTACGCGTGCCCTGTTCGTGCCCTAGGCCTGGTTTTGCTCCAATTCTCGCTTTTCCAGGCCATGGGGATTGGGGACACCACACGTCCTCATGGTCCCCCCCCCCTCCCGTGTCTGTTACTGGGTTGCCCAGAAATGGGGTCTTGAAGGATGGAGTTGTCTGAAAACACCAGCTATGATCACTTGTCCTGAATGCAAACTCAGTTTACCACCAACTGTTCATTACACTCAGATAAACAGACTGTAAAGCAGTCAGGGGCAGCTCAACACAATGCCATAACCTAGGACTATTAAAGTAAGATCTATTTAATTTACATTTAGTATGTCCCTAAATGACAACATGGTCAATAAACACATCAATAAATTTCCCATTAACATGTCAAAATATGTAAAAGACAGTTTCATTACGATAACCCTTTTTAAAATATTCTATTGCATCCTTGAGTATTAAGGTAGATTTTAAGGTTTGGAGATTCTGAGTGGGACAGAGCCTGATTTAGAAACGTGAATTAAACAACTAGGTGAGAAGGCTGCTGTTTGAAACATACACATGCACACACACGGAGGCCTGAATGCACATACACACACTGCTTTCAACATCGCAGTGCTACACCGTGATGCAAGCCAGAAGCTCCCTGAGGTAGAATTCAGCCGGTGAGTCACTGGGATCCAGTTAGTCACAGCAGAGGGAACCTGACCAGCTGATGAGAAAGTGGGCTGAAGAAAGAGAGAGATGGGGAGGGGGACAGAGACAGAGAAGGAGAAAACGACAAAGAGACACAGAGAGAGAGAACAGAGACAAGGAGAGAAAGACAGAGACAGAAAGATAGAGACAGAGAAACACAGAAGGACAGAGACACAGAGAGAGAAAGACAGACACAAAAAGACAGAGAGAGACAGAGACAGAGAAAGAGAATGACAGAGACAGAGAGGGAAGATTCAGAAAAATAGAAAAGTAGAGAAGGGGAGATGATAAAGAATTGAGCTAGACAGGACAATAAAGGAGAAAAAAGGTGAGACAAACATGATGGATTGAAACAAGGAAGAAAGCAAAGCGGAAATCAGGGAAGAAGGGATGAAAAGGTGACACAAGATGAAGGGTGAAAAAGAATGGAAGAATAGAGATAGCAGACAGAGGTGTGATCAGTCATACCCTCAGCCCGTGGAAGCGAGGGTTGTTGTAGAAGAGTTTCATCTGCTCAGGGGGCAGTGGGCCCAGAACCTTCTGTATGGTGTAGAGCTGGTCAATTTCACTCTCCCCTGGGAACAGGGGCTGTCCATCGCTTAGCTCTCCCAGAATGCACCCCACTGACCACATGTCCACCGCCTTGCCGTAGGGAGCCCTGGGGAACATAAGAACAGATCACACCCTCATCTGGTAGTGTGTTCCTCAGTCTAAACCTCCACTCCTACTGGTGTTTAAAGGAATGCATCAAAACATCACACTGGAACTCTCTGGGATGAGAACAGCGAAAGAACGGCTGTAAACTAAAAATCTGGAAATATCTGCAGAAGGTGAAGATGTAGAGTTTAAGGGAATATTTTGGAAATCTAGGAAATGAGGAGAACTCTCCTGGGTTTTCCATCCATGTTTTTTTTCTGGCTCAGTAAATTATTGACTCACAAAAGGTGACATTTAAACATGTTTGAGCCAAACCTTCTACTGAACAGCAATGATGTCACAGTATGAAACACCAAGGAAAGATCTAGAGTGAGCGAGCAAACACAAAACATAAAGAACACAAGTCTGCAGCCCTACAAACTGCCCCATAACTCAAACTGGTATTTCAATTTTAAAGACAATGACCTGAATCTTAGGGTGACACAACTGCCATGAATTCTGGGTAATCGCCTTTGAGCATGACGATGGAGTGTAACAGAATGAGGTGTAATCCTTTATTAATAAACGAAGGTGAACACAGAAAAATAAAATCCATCATGAAAAGGGGCTAACTCACAATGGCGCTGCACACTGAGCCACTCACTGGTAACAGGAAGAGAGAGCACTTACAGTGAGCGATAGAACAAAGAACAAGTGAAACCATGGTGTTACACACACACACACACGGGCACGGCACTCACCCCAGCAGAAGCTCTGGTGAGCGGTACCACCTGGTAGCCACATACTCAGTGTAGTTGGCATCGCCGTCCTCAGAGAGGTTACGGGCGAAGCCTGCAGAGGGAACAGAGAAAGTGGAGAGGGCTGAGTCTGACCAGCGTGCCACAGTGTCACAGGACGCCGCCTAGCATTACCTCCTCGAGCCGCAGCTAACCGCTAACCAAGCACGGCGATCACCTTCACAACCATCATCTCCTAGGTGACACGACGCAGCACACGAGGATGTGACTGTGAAAAATGTCGCACACTACGTCTTGTAGCCTGTAAAAAGGGGCCAAATGCTTCAACTAATTCACCCCTCTCTAAGGTACAACAAAAAGCCTGCAGAATCAGACAAGACAACAGACTGCATATCACTTTCCCAAGAAGGACCAATATCCTGAACAAGCACCGTCGAGCCAGGTGGCCCCCATCCAGTTACATCCCATAATCTGATCAGTGGACAGCCGCAATCCGCTGATGCACGACCATTAGGAAATTAAAGCCGCATGGTGTGCCTCTAATGCGGCCGCAGCTTCTGTTGCACTCATCATCCTTTCATGTGACATGCTCCCTGGGGTTTCTGCTCATGCGAAGGGGAGGGGGACGAACCAAGCCAATCCAGTGCCAATCCTGACAATCTAGTACCAACCCATGCCAATCCAGTGCCAATCAGGACAATCTAGTACCAACCCAAGCCAATCCAGTGCCAATCCTGACAACCTAGTACCAACCCAAGCCAATCCAGTGCCAATCCTGACAATTTAGTACCAACCCAAGCCAATCCAGTGCCAATCGGGACAATCTAGTACCAAGCCAATCCAGTGTCAATCCTGACAATCTAGTACCAACCCAAGACAAACTAGTGCCAATCGGGACAATCTAGTACCACCCCAAGCCAATCCAGTGCCAATCCTGACAATCTAGTAGCAACCCAAGCCAATCCAGTGCCAATCCTGACAATCTAGTACCAACCCATGCCAATCCAGTGCCAATCCTGACAATCTAGTACCAACCCAAGACAATCCAGTGCCAATCAGGTCAACCTAGTATCAAATCTTATTTCTCCAGCAGCAGGAAAGCTCCACCAGGGGGCGCATAATAATAAAAGGGGGCACATACAAATGGCCTGATGGTTTGACAGATGCCTAACAATCAAAGTTCATTTAAACAAACATAGGTTTTTACCGAGGGACTTTTCAGAAAGTTCTTGGACACTGGTTATATATGCTTAACAAATAACCACAAAAACAAAACTGAAAAAAGTATTTAAGCAATGGCCACAAAACGACACCTTTTGGAGGATATAAACAGCCCGTTCCGAGAGACACAGTGAGTTAGACCACTGAGATCTGATCTCCTTCCTCTCATCAAGGAAAAAGTGCTTTATAAGCATCAGGAAAGAGCCAGGCAGAACAACCAGCGTGTTGCATAGTCAGTACAGCAATTAAAGCCACACAACAGAGCGTGATAAAATGAGAATTAACCAGGTCTGTCCTGCTGTAATTTTGACGACTGACTGGGGGGACGCCCACGTTAAACCGTGAGAGACAAGAGCAGAAGCGGGGTCAGGCGGGACACGAAGGGCATCTCCTCCCTGCATGCCTCCCACCATCATGGCACCACGGACATTTAATCTGAATCTGGTATCGCCTTAACTGGCACCTCATGACCACTGATTTACAGCATTATGGAGGATGCGAGTAACCAGCGGTTCCTTCAGCGTTTGGGCTCATGACATTTAAGTGGTGAGCACGATTTAAAGCAGGCATGACATCAGCCTGCTGTTTATTAAAACAAAAGCACTGACAGAATGAATTCCAAAACCGGGGTGTGGGTGGGTGGAAACCTCCCCCCCCATCACAAACCGCTACATGGGATTATAAACAAACAATGAGGTCGTTTTTACTCACCAAAATCACAAAGCTTGAGAACATCGCTGGAGCTGATCAGGAGATTTTCAGGCTTGATGTCTGTGGAGATGTGGGAGAGAGGCTGAGTTATGATGTTTGTACAGCCATGAGGAGCTCTGTACACACCTACCAAACCAGGTCATTCAAAATAATTATTATTCTAATTCATAACTTAAAAAACTAACAGTTGAATGAAACTGCTGTGTCCAGATTCCACCCATCAGAGGAACCAAAACAGTGAAAATGGAAAAGTCAAAGTTTGAAGAACTGTGTGAGGTGCACGTGTGCCACTCAGGGCCCCCATCCTTACCCCTGTGCCACTCAGGGCCCCCGTCCTTACCCCTGTGCCACTCAGGGCCCCCGTCCTTACCCCTGTGCCACTCAGGGCGCCAGTTCTTACCCCTGTGCACTATGTCATTCTTATGACACCAGTGAATGGCTTTGATGAGCTGATAGATGTAGTTCCTCACTTTGTCAGGAGGGGCGCCATTGGGCAGCTCCTCCAGGAGCTCCAGCATGTTCTGAAAGCAAAGTGAAAATCTGTTGGCTTTTATACAGTGGTGTTCCCAATATGGTGGCGCTAAAGTACTGACACACACATGCAGAACCAACACAATAAATGTGAGCAGCAACGACAGAGTGGAGCTCCTGTCACTGCTGTTGTCTGGAGTTTGTCTGTTCTCTCTGTGTCTCTGGCTTTGCTTCAATTTCCTCCCACAATGTAAAAACATATAATGTAGGTGAACTGATAACTATAAATTACTCACAATCATAATTTCTAAGACTGTGTATGTCTGTCAGTTGGTTATGCGTTGTCATAGTGATTACATATATAATGTCATGTGTGTGTTAGCATGCGGAGGTTTCACCTGTCATGTAAAATGTGTCTTAAAGGTCGTTTGATGTGTGAAGTCCAGGTGTGTTTCATCTGCCTGCTGTACAGTCCATTAGCTAGCACTAACCACAGCGTGCTAACAGCCGTGATGGGCGGGACCCTGTGCGGCTGGCTCCGCCCCCCTGCTCTCACCTTTTCCACATATTCAAAGACCAGGTAGAGCTTGCCCCTCCGGCGGAACGCCTCCTTCAGCTCCACTATGTTCTCCTGCTTGAGGGTGCGTAGCATCTTAAGCTCCCGCAGCGTGGTCTCCTTGACCTCCTCATTCTCTGTGGGGGGGCCGGGGGAGGGATACAAACAGTAGGTAATAGACCAAATTTGGGTCCAACTAGCAGCAGTGACCCAACATTTTCTGTTACCTCGGTTCCCTTTCCTGGGCTCTGTGTTCCACATGTGACCCAAATCCCCACGCCATGTTTACAGTGTAAAATAACACAGCATGGCTGGGCTGTAATGGTATGTAAACAAATAAAACAGACCCATATTTACATATATTTAATAGAAACATGTTAAGAACACTTGGAACAGAGCCTGTTTTCTGTGAGTTCTGTACGGATGATGTAAGAACTGAACAGAATTACCTGAATTAGAACTGAATTAGAATTACCGAGAAGGCATAAAGGAAACCAGAACGATGAAACACAAAATTCCCACAACACACACCCTTTCGGGTTCTCGTCACAACACGACACTTTACCTTCACTATCCTTGAACTTCTTAATGGCCACGATCTCATTGGTGTCCTGAAATACAGATGAAACAGTGACATCACAGACACACCCCACCGTACGGACCAGGCGTTACGCAGGGATTTCCTGAAATACAGACGAGGCAGTGACATCACAGACACGCCCCACCGTAAGGACCAGGCGTTACACAGGGATCTAAAGAGCCAGCATGTTAGGAAGGACCAACTTGGACCTTATACCTTAAAGCTCATCTCTGTGGCCTGAAGTGGTAATTACAGACAAAACACACATCAAGTTACACTTACAAAGGCAGAAAAAGTTTCATTCAGTTCAAATTACACCTCTCCATCTCGGAATAAGTAAGAACAGGATTTAGAAAACAAAAAATAATCAGGAAATCAATTTATACACACAACTCCGTGCATTACCCAAGCATTTACCTCCCTGTCACAAAAAGCAGTTTCCAAAATACTAAGCCAAAAAAATATTTTGTACAATACCTTAAAAATTTATGTCAATACTAAAACCAAAATTATATCTATTTTCAGTGAAATATGTGACATTTTTCTGAATCTCCTACACTGACCTTCAAAACCAAGTCGGGTCTTAATGACAAATACCTCGTTTACGTCTAAAACAATTACAATCCAGTACAGGGCTGGGTCGGGGCTGGAAAGGGCCGGCATTGCCCCGGTCGGGGCTGAAATGGGCTGGCACTGCCCCAGCCGGGGCTGAAATGGGCTGGCACTGCCCCGGTCGGGGGTGAAATGGGCTGGCACTGCCCCGGTCATGTCTGCATTTAGTAAATACTGCTCAGGAAAAGGTACTGCATAACCAGGGGCATGTAAGTAAAAAGACCCCTAAAACAAGCCGTGATCCCATACAGTAGTTTGTAAAAATGATTGTGTTGTGTTGCTTCCTCTATGTAATGAAACACATACCATCATTTAGCCATATGTCTTCTACATTTGCAGATATGTCCCAAAACACCTTTTTGTTTCTGAGGGTCTGTGGGTATTTCTCTTCTCTTTCTTCTCTACCAAATATAGTGTTACTGCTTTGCTGGCTCAGTGGGTAGAACATCAGGCTGTAATGTGAAGTCTCCAGGTTCTGTACACAGCATTCTTTCGAGATGGAGCCCACATTATTATTTGCTTTTAGCTGATAGGCAAAGTAATGAAATGTATATTTATTAATATAATGGTAGAGAGCAGCATTGTGTTTTCATACGGCTGATAAATCTGCGGATACATCCCAAAACTCACTGTTCTTTCTTTCTGACTCCCCCTTCCAAATCGTGTTGTTCATAACAGCAAACACCACATCAACGTGCCAGTGTGGCGTTATTTTGTTAATAATTTGGGGACACATACAAATTTAATGAGTTTTAATAAACTAAAAATACAACATAACACCAACAGCTAACTCGACCGAACCGCACTACCTCTGTCCTCGCACTCCTCCTGACGCCGAATTTCGCTGCGCACTCCTAATAAAATAGTGCTGTTACAACAATGGGGCGGCACGATCTCCATCTTGAGCTGAATTTAAAATAAAACTAAAAATCACACCGTCTTCGCTCGAATATTAAACACAAACATTGAACACAGCTATTGTGCCCCTGCTCTGAGACTTGCGGCTGCTCCGCGGGGGCGTGCTGGTGTCAGGTGACGGGTCAGCGAGTTCATGCGGTGAGTACCTGACATGACCTGCTGGTAGGATTCAGACCAGACAGGTGCAAGCAGCACTTCATTGTGTCTGGTCTCCCATTAAGGGATGTTCAGAAAGGCTTCAGCATTCAGGATGGCCCGTGTTTCTGTTCTTGTTTGAAGGTGCGGAGGATGAGTATATACCTCCCCCTTTCCCACACAAAACCAACACATGGGTCTGTCACACGTGTCAGCTAAGGATGCGAGGACTTTGAAGCTATTCCAGAATAAGTCTGACTGTCTGTTTCATACATACTCTTCACATGTCATTCACACATCATCTGGGATTAATGACTGACGTTCCACACCGGAGGAATGGTTTTTTTTTTTATTATTTTTTAAACCTGTCTTCTCTGATGCCTTTTGACACTGGTGGCAGTGTGTGACCTAACCTACATGCCACTCATGCCCCCGTGCTTCAGCCGTGTCACTTTGTTTTTACACAGAAGCGCAGCGCTATGTCAGCTGCTGTTACGTTGAGGGATCGGTCAGAAACTGAGAACCTACTAAACCAGAGGCTCGCAGCTTCAAGCCCCTGGTGTTATCCTGCTCATACCTTTAACCAAGAAATTAGCCCAAAACCTCAGATGCTGTGAATCCTGCATGAAAAGAGGTGCTCAGCGAACAGCTAAACAAAGAGAAGGCACGGACCCACTCCGAGACGCGACTGGGTCGGGTGTGTGGAGAGAGGAGCATGTGAGCACACCTCTGACCCGATCTGCTCTCTCTCCTGCTCCTCAGCCATTACGGAGTGATAAATTAAACAGGAGTTCTCGTTCTTACAGCCTGGTTGTTTCCTTGCTTCTAGCTCTCCTATAGTCATCGTAATTAGGCACCCCCTCATTTACAGAAGCACATCTGAAGGAAAAGACCCGAGTTTATTAGATACATCTTCATCACCGACCCCGTCAGTGCACTTCTTATTCTCACCATTAATATTTATGGCCTGTAAGTTTTTTGACATCTGATTTGTTTTGAAATCTGATTAGTCTGGATAATAGATTCTGCAGTAATTTCACAGTGTGTCTTCACTGAAATCACTCATGCTGTTCAACACCAGACTTCGACCACTGCATCCCTGGATGAAGCCTAGCCAGACATCCCAAACAGCTCTGAACAACGACAGGTGCACAAGAGGTGGCCCCAACAGTGATACCCCCCACTTTTCATCTCAGATCCCATTACCTCGTGACCTCTGACCTAAGATAATTTTGCTTAGTGTGGACGTGTGATCTTTAGGAATTCTCATCTGAGTCTACGCTGACAGCCTCTGTCAGTAGGGGGCAGTAGGCAGGGGGTGTGGGAAAGGAGACGACATTGTCTTGTTTTCCATAAACAATGTTCTAGCACACTGTAGTGTTCACTAATTCAGAAATATGTTTTCCCATAAATCACCTCTTCCCCACACTAACTGGCAGCCAGGGCTGGACTGGGACAAAAAAATTTGCCCTGGAATTTTTGGTCTAAGAGCTCCACCACTACAATCCAGGATCGATCCATATGATAATATAATGTTGTATCAGGCCCAAAGTGTGTTGGCCCACTGAGAAAATGCCCTGCATGCCAGATTACCAATCCAGCCCTGATGGTTAGTAGGTCTGATGGCTGTCTACACACAAGGTCAACTGGCTGCTCTGGCATTTGACAGAATGTGTTGATTACCGGTCCGCCTATGCTGACAACAGGAAAACTTTTGAAGCAAACTGGGAGTATTTTCAGTGATTGACAAGGCGGTTGTAGTGAAACCAGACATGCAGGACACTACACATTATTAACAGATCCCATTTTTTGAGTGACAGGCTAGGCAGTAAAGAGAACATGAGGCTTATCACAGAAATGCAATAAATAGGCAAGATGTTCATTGCTAATAGTAAACAGCTTTAGGGGGTGAAACACGACACATGTTCATAGGCCAACTATCACTAACACAAAGTATATGAAATGAAAAGCTGTGTGTTTCAGGCAGAGTAAACACAAATGGCAAAACGCTGACTGATAATGACAGATTGATGACTTAAGAGGAAGCCAGCCTGCTATCAGTTTGCATACCTTTAAGGTACCATGGTTATTAAAAGGACAGACATTAACAACAAATCACAGAGCTGGAAATGAGAGGCAAGGTGCTTAGGAGAAGGTCAGACATTACTATCAGAGCACAGAGGCAGCATGTGTAGCTTCATTACTGCAACAACGCAGATCAAAGAAACATTCATATAGGAAGGAGGTATAAATACAGGCTACAAAAATTTGTTAAACATGAAAACCGTGCTCACATTATAAACTAGAGTGACAGCGTGAAGCAATTACAGACCATTAGTTTATTAACTTCAGCAATTATACACAAACGTAAACAGAGCTAGGCCAGCCGTCCAGCGTGTGAACCGTCACTGACATTCATGCAGCAGCAGTGTCATCTGTGCTTTTATAACAAGCGGTGCTCAGCCACCCAGGAGCACCCCCCCCCCCCCCATCCATGTGCACGTTGTCAATTAGCTCAGCACAAACAGTGCCTGTCCTGCAGAGCCATGAATATTCAGACACACGGTCCTATTAGAGCTCTGTCATGGAATCTGTCGTTTCTGAGCAGATATACACAGTGGTGTGTGCGGCTCCTTCTAACGCATCATTGCCATGACTGAGAGGAAACAGTAAACAGTATGGGCAATGACAGCAGCAGTGGGCATGAGGAAGACTGCGCACGCGTGTGCGTGTGTGTGGGTGCACGTGTGTGTGTGTGTGTGTGTGTGTGTGTGTGTGTGTGTGTGTGTGTGTGTGTGTGTCCTCCACAACCAAGACTAATGACACCTAACATATAGAAATTGTTGTTTTCCATAACCTGAATGCCAGGCTCACCACTCTGTGACACACACACTCCTGCCAGGCTCACCAATCTGTGACACACACACTCCTGCCAAGCTCACCAATCTGTGACACACACACTCCTGCCAGGCTCACCAATCTGTAACACACACACTCCTGTCAGGCTCACACACTCTTCTCGATCAGGGCAGCTGTGACTCACACAAACAGGTTACAAACTGGAACCACAACATGACACAAAGAGGATGAAGGAATTGAAGAACAGAACAGGTTAGAACATTCCAACAGAGGACCTGAAGAACAGGACAGGTTAGAACGTTCCAACAGAGGACCTGAAGAACAGGACAGGTTAGAACGTTCCAACAGAGGACCTGAAGAACAGACCACAAAAGACTTTTCTAACAGAGGGCAAATGGGCCACCAGTTATAGTGTTAACACTGTGTGGAAGCATGGCTGTTTGGTACATATGGTTGTGTACGTGAGCAGTCTCCGTCACAGCAGTAGCTCCCCCCACCCTCCCGCCTGAATGAGAAGCTCTTCTGTAGCTCCACGGGTGAGGTGACGTCACAACACAACACATCTGCTCCGCTAGCTGAGAGCACAAGCATGTCAGGTGACTTCGGCAGAGTAACCATGTCAGGTGACTTCGGCAGAGTATCCACTCCTATGTGTCACAAACACATAAACAAGTACAGCGAGACGGCCCGAAAACACCAGCAATGCTCCGACACCTGCGTTCTTCACGTGTGACGCGCCCAGTTACTGCAGATTTAGGCCACCGTTTACTGAGTAGCCAGCCAAGGCTACAGCCAACTCATGGCTATTTTTGGTGTCCGGATGACATAAACATTAGCTGGTTGGCATGGAAACACTGTAGGGGTACCTTGTATGAATCATTAAAAATGGTTCTTGTCAGATAGTGAGTCTGAAGAGGACCCGTGATGTGTCAGGACCTGCTCTTCCCCATGCCCAGCACATATGTGTGCAGGAGGAGGTGTGCGTGAAGCCCTTCCTTTCCATGGGGGGTCCCATGCATTCTCCCAGCATGCTCCGCTGTTCTGTTTGCTCTGTAAGTGAAATGTACTCTTAACTTGTACAGAAGCACCCAAATCTGCTCACTCCACATGGAGGCTACATGACTGCAGAACAGCCTACAAGCACAACTGGCAGGAAATTGGTTTTCTGGCCCCATTCAGCTAAAAGGAGGGCAAGGAACATGCGTTTGCTGGAGCACAGCTTAGTGACAACAAGGCCATAATGCACTTTGGAATGATGGGAAATGTGCTGACAGTACAACATGGCACAAACGTTTTTAATTTAAACGGCTGGAATTGCATCTGTCAACACACACAAAGGCCTTGTCAACTGTAGCACATGTACACACGCCGTGCCATTTGTCTCTCTCCAATGTAAATAGCTGAAATAAAACAAATAAAAGACAGAAACAGAGGTAGGTGTCAGACAGTCTCTATGAGGCAGGCCTGCACAGAAAGACTGCTTCAGTGCCTATGGGAAAACTCCAGAGCTGAAGGGCCCCTTTCCTGTTCATCACTCCTGTTCTCTCAAGACGACCTTTATAACACAGTGTGCACACAGAGCTCTCCTTGACCGCGTAACGTCTGATACTCCAGTGGGGAAAAAAACGAGGGATAAATGCATTTTATTCCAGCGACCAACATGTTATGAGGCAGCGTATTAGAGCGAGGTTTAATGATGGTTATCAGGAATTATGTTACACGCTGACAAAGTGGAGCACTTAGACAACACACACGACTCTGTGTGGTCAGGACAGGCAGCCTGCGGCACGTAGCTGGTCGTGACTGCATAGCCGTCACAAGTCACTGCCTCCACAAGGAACTGTAACGTAGCTGAAACTGTACTTACATCATCCTAACGTATTTATTAACAGGCAATGAAATGTTTGGGCTCAAATTACAATGGCACTTTGTATGTTTTAGTGCCGAATCACATAAGGTTTAGCAGCTACGTTAAAACGACTTAGTTGCTTGGTTTTGGTTTAAATCTCAGGTAAAGTTATTAAGTCATTACAGTGAGAGTCGTTATAGTGAGAGCCCTTCTAATGACACAAACCAGATTTCACACATCGTACAATTTTAGACATGCAGCGTAAGATGTTGTTGAGCTCTGTGTAAATTATGTACGCTGAGTTTAGTAGTGTCACCGTGTTTTCTGCTGCACCATACGCTTCCTGGTTTTGACCGCGCTCACAGGGTAAATACGGTCCCAGCTCCATGTCTCAGTGTGACCGCCCCTGTGTTAGACCTGTCTGTGCGGCCGTGCTGCACGTACCCTATTACTGTATGTCGAAGTTGGTAGTATCTGTTGGGTGGAAGAACATGAAGTCTGAGTCAAAGTAGCATAATACATAACAGGCTAATGGTGCTACAGCCATCTGCACATTTCTATTGTTTGGTGTTCAGGAAGATTATTATAACAGTTCAATTCATGTTTATATAGCATCTTTCACATGACTGTCTCAAGGCAATGCACAGGGAGTCTAATAAAAAAACACTGATATGTTCAAAGTCAGACAACATACTGTTGCTCTGTCATCACTGTGAAAAATTTATGTTTTTGCTGCCTGTCTAACGATGATGTTATTTAAATATATATGTGTGTGTACGAGTAAACATCTGTGGGACTTGCCAGGTTCTAATCTCACTGCTTTGTGGTAAACAATTTGCAAATTCAACACCTGTTTATTTTGCACAGTGCATTTATTTAAAGTGCAATGAAAAACCGGTCGCTGTTTACACAAGACAAGTAGGAGTAGTCCTATCTACCCTTAGAGAAGAAAAAAATGAGCAGTGCTCTGAACACTTAAAAACTGAAAGGGCTGAACTCCCAGAACTCCAATGACAAACTAGATTAAATAGTTAGATTACCTCAGAAAAGTGAGGCCTACACTTAGATTTACCTCAACAGTGAGGTCTACACTCAGATTTACCTCAACAGTGAGGTCTACACTCAGATTTACGACAGAACAGTGAGGTCTACACTCAGATTTACGTCAGAAAATTGAGGTCTACACTCAGATTTACGCCAGAACAGTGAGGTCTACACTCAGATTTACGCCAGAACAGTGAGGTCTACACTCAGATTTACCTCAACAGTGCGGTCTACACTCAGATTTAAGTCAGAACAGTGAGGTCTACACTCAGATTTAAGTCAGAACAGTGAGGTCTACACTCAGATTTACGCCAGAACAGTGAGGTCTACACTCAGATTTACGCCAGAACAGTGAGGTCTACGATCAGATTTACGTCAGAACAGTGAGGTCTACACTCAGATTTAAGTCAGAACAGTGAGGTCTACACTCAGATTTACACCAGAACAGTGAGGTCTACGATCAGATTTACGTCAGAACAGTGAGGTCTACGATCAGATTTACGTCAGAACAGTGATGTCTACACTCAGATTTACGTCAGAACAGTGAGGCCTACACTCAGATTTACCTCAACAGTGAGGTCTACACTCAGATTTACGTCAGAACAGTGAGGTCTACACTCAGATTTACCTCAACAGTGAGGCCTACACTCAGATTTACGTCAGAACAGTGAGGTCTACACTCAGATTTACCTCAACAGTGAGGCCTACGCTCAGATTTACGTCAGAACAGTGAGGTCTACACTCAGATTTACCTCAACAGTGAGGCCTATACTCAGATTTACCTCAACAGTGAGGCCTACACTCAGATTTACGTCAGAACAGTGAGGTCTACACTCAGATTTACCTCAACAGTGAGGCCTTTACACGAATACACTAAGCCTTCTCCGCCCTTTACACAAACTTTCTTATTTCCGCTTGAAACAGGACACCCAAAAACCTTCTGGCTGTTGGCGTACCTTCTTGAACCAGTAATTCTGTGTAAGAATATTACAAGACAATGGATAAAATATGTGCAACTGGTCATGCTGACCTCTAACCTCTAATACAAAACTTTATACTTGTTTGACCTTTATTAAAATAAGCCACAAATGCATCTTGTTCAGAATTGCACAAGACTCTGTTCTGGAATCTGTGCTTGAGAAGAGAGGCTGACTGAGACTCCCTCACATGGTAGTCAGCTGTACTCTACTTTTTACATGCCTGATGGCTCCAGCCATGTTTGGAGGGAGGACCGTGAGCTAAATAATGAGAAAATGTGACAGTTTGAAAACAGCCCAAAGTAAATTTCCATATTATAGTCAGAATAAAAACAGATAAAAAAAAACAAATCAATTTGAGCTTTGAGGAGGTCTCTCAAAATGAAAAGCGTGGAAGTCTGTCCTCGATCCACACACAAGTTAAAATGCTGTGCCATTACCATAATGGCAAGTAACGCATCACCCTAAAGCTGACAAAGACGACAAAGTCATATAACAAACATGGGCAACTTTGGGTAAAAACACACACACACACACTTCATAGCTTACGTGGACCACCTAACCCCAAAGACGCCTGCAGGCAGATCTGCATCACAGTTCTCTGAGACTGCTCACTCCCAAACAGGCCTGCAGGTATGTCTGCACCACACACACGTCTCAGTTACCTCCTGAGCACGGAAATTTGGACACAGCTAAACATGATGAGCTTCAACACAAAAAGCCTGTCTCCAAACTGGTTTGGTGACATTTTCTCTCATCACCTTGTCACTTCACATGGGTGGCTTTGCTGAGCACATTATAGCTAATGCTAAGGGATTATCAAATAAAACTCTGTGGCTCCTCCCTTAGATACTCATCCTGCTGTGAAAAAACCTTGTTCTGTACTTTAAAACATGCTCTGAACAAACTGCATTAGCACGAGCTAGCACAGAAGAGTAGAGACAGAACGAAGCAGACTCTCACCTAACCCTGGCTAACACACCGTACACAGTGCAGACCCTGCACTTTCAGCAAATTAGACACACAAAATAGCTGCATGAAATTCATTTTGAAGGGGAATCAGTCAAGCGAGATAGGATTATTACTCTAAATTTCATTACGTCAAGCCCCTGTCACTCTGATTACATCAAAGGCCCCCCTCTTCCCGTTGTCATGACGAGGCGATAGTTTCAGGGCGGAATTCCCGCTTCCTTCTGCATGTCGCTGCAGGCAGGGGCATCTCCCCGACCACATCCCGAGGGATTCCATGCCATGGCACATCGCCGCTGCTCAGCGTGCTTCCCTGCTCAGCGAGAGTGCCAATGAACACGGCTAGTGAACGCTGAGAGGAAACCCCCATGCTTTGTCCTCTTCCACTTTGCAAAAAACGTTTGTGCATGAAGGAAATACAGGGAAACACTGTCAGAGCAGCACATTACCCCCCCCCCCCAACATCACAACAGAGAAACAAGAAGAGCTTTATTAAAGTGCGACACCGCTGTCCACATCAACAGGAAAGGTAAAGGAAAGAGAGATATTACAGAGTTGAGACTATAGCTTCTTTTAATCTCCTGAGTTTCAAAGGAATCCCTCGTTTATAGCCTAGCTGTGACTGCCCTAACTCAGATTACACTAAGAGACTCTCCCGACACTGAGCTGTGTTGTACTGATCACTGTCACCTTCCACCAAAGAACAGAGCAGTGGGAGCGGCACAGGGTGGGCTGGGCGCAGTGCCGTCGGCTAATGAAAACCGCAGCACTGCAAGGTGAATGACATCTCGACACAACCCTCTGTGCTGCTGTGCTGAGGGAAAATGGCCGTCGGTCTGGTCTTCGCTGAGCACACAAATGAAAAAAGACTGAGAATGTACAGCATGTGGCAGTGTTTTGTCCTGAATATATGTGTGTGTGTGTGTGTATGTCTGTGCGTCTGCGTCTCCGCATGCGTGTGTGTCTGTGTTCGTGTGTGAGCGCGTGTGTGTGCATGTGTGTTTCTGACTTTTCTCAACTTTTTTGTTGTCTAAGACAAGTTCGAGGCATATCATGGGGTATACAGAGAGGAACTTCCAGGTGTAAAATACTGTTAAAAAAAAAAATAATAAAAAATCTGTAACACATTGAAACTTGCAGAAGTTCTGTAGGAGGTGCCCCCACCCTGCCTGCCTGTTCAGTAAAATTTGATTACAGGATATCACCTCCCTGGGGTTCAAATGGGAACATCAGCCATCACCACTGAGACACAATGACAGAGGATGTACTCAGAGATCACAATCAATTTAGAAATGAGTGCGTGTTTGGAAGCTCACACAGATGAGCCTGGCTTTAGTGGATTACACACCTCAGCTGTGTTAACATCGCAGGGAACAAAGTGTATCAAACGCCTGCTAGACATACATGTCTTGGGTGGACCACATGTCTGAATCAAACTATTTCTATAAGCTGAAGTCTATGTAACAGTGTCTGAAGTAGCTATACACACATTCCAGATTTCACTGCAAGACTGTTTGCCTCTTTCACAACTACCATAACAACTGGAAAATTCTCAAACAGCGGTCCACCAACAAGCAAGACAGCAGCGCGCTGTACTGTACTCAGCCTAGCGAGACGGAGGTTGTGAGCTTCTCCCGTTCTACAGCTAATTTTCCTGCGATGATACGGCTGCCGTAACAATGTCACCAGCTCGAGCGTGACGGGCTCCCCTGCAGCACACGAGCAGGGCGAGCGTCAGGACTCCGGGACTGGCTGTGAACACAGCACTCTGGGAGTTCTGCTACTGTCCCCCTGAGCTTACAGAGACAACGAGAGGGATCAAGAAACACCCCAGAGAGTATGAATAAAATAGATTCGAGGTGAACCAACCATGGTGCTCAGCGCTTGGACGGTTGCCCTCTACGGACTGAATCAGACACCTTCCTACAGTGTTATCGACGTGAAGCCAGCTAGGATAATTTTACCAAGATGCTTCACACAGCTTGCATGCGGTGGGCACATGTACATGTCTTTCTTCATATCTAGTTCATAATATTTACAGCAAAGTAGACCAAGAGGGAACAGTGGTTCACAGCTACAGGGCTGCAGATTCCAGGTTACAGGTACTGAAACGGCATGGAGTTTAACGCAAATTACCTGTTCCAACTTACAGTCTGCAAATAGATTGTGCCGGGTTCCTCCAAAAACTTTACCTTGTACCTACATTAACAGGTCCTCTATATAACATAAAAACTAAATGGTAACTAGTAGCATAGTAATTCATTTTGCTGACGTCTACTGCACACTTAATAAAAATGTGTTTCTATAGTTTCAGTAGGTTCTACCAGTAATCAGCAAAATGGTTTTTTAATATAGTCTGCACCATGACTGTTTTGTTTGTTGCCAAAATATAGTCTAGCTACTTGTACTGGGTTTTGAATATTATGAAACACTTTGCTGACCTCCTGAACCTGTAGCCAGATTGTGCAGGGAGTTCTGGAACAGAAACATATTCAAGGAGCCGAACTGGGGAGGCCTATTCCACCGCTGTGCATCTTTCAAGGCACATGCAGGGTTTACACGACTGCACTTCAGAGATACCCAGAGATCTGTGGGCCAATGAGCCGCAATGAACAGGACCATCAAATTCGGCCTTCTGCCACACCCCACAGACCAGTGCCCCCGTCAGCGCTGAACTCACACATAGGGTTGGCAAAAAAACTAATCCAAGGGACACATCCCTTAACATTCAGTTAAACTAGTATTTGATGATAAGGGTGAAAAAAATCAAGTGTAAACAAAACAGAGCAGTGTTTACAATATTTGACAGTAAAGTAACTAGAACACAGTTGTGTAGGTACAAATACATATATAATCAAATGTGCTTTTCACCAAAAACACAGAGAACAAATTATTCTAATTATTTGTTAATGAAACTGTGTGTTTATTGTAGGTGTTGCTAAAATCATCACCAAAAAAACGTGCATAGAAACGTTATTTTATAATCTGACTACATATGAAAGATAGGACAGTACTTTAGAGACCTTAAGTAGCTCTTAACTTGTAACAATGGACAAATGCAAACTACTATAGTCAGGACATTTTTGGAGGCTGAGCAAATCAACCCCCCCACAACTTCTGAAAAAGTAATTTGAATAAATACAGATATACTGTTGTGTGCATTGTAAAAGATCCGTGCTGGGTTTACTCATCACAATAACTGTCTTCACCTAAATGTAACTTGACCGAAATGGGTCAGGTATCTCACTAAATGTTCTTTGAAGAGCATTAGAGTGTATGTATATGCAGGACAGGGTTCCACACTTTACGTTATACCATTGCCAGCCAGGTTGAATGAACAAATGACCAACTGAAAAAGATGAGAAACACCTTCTCCTTCAACATGTCATCCACATCACTAAAACTATAAGTTCACTGTAATTTAGTTTAAATACTCCCATGCCTTTATGCTTTACTTTGTGCTGACTGTGTACAGTCAGCACTACAACATACAACTCACTGTTCATGCCTAGATTCTCCATGACAAAATTATGCCTAATATTAAACTAATTCATATTGTAAATAAAAAATAAACAGTTCATATAACAGCAGGTGTAACCCAATATTAAAATACAAATTAATCTAAAACGCCTACTCAATGACAGATTTTTCATTAAACGTTTTCAGAACACAAGCTCAATGTTAGCTGCACTTTCAGTATGAACTCAGGACTGAGTATGTTTTCCAAATGAATGTAAGAGCAGCTGAGGACCCCACATTATCTGAGTGTGTATGAATTAAGGACAAGCGGCAGTGTGTACACACCCCCACGGTCAGTAACACTAACACCAACTCAGCTCCTGGCCAAGCAGGAAGGTAAATCAAAGGGCAAAAGGCACTGAGACGGGCAGTCAATCGAAATGTAATACTTGGTCTCAGAGGGTCAGGACACTGTATACAGTGCCACGGGGTGCCAGCGGGCAGCCCCCTCTTTCTGTGTATTACCTAAAGGCAAGGTGGGTACAGTTGTGTGTGGACTGCTCCTCTACTGGTGTGTCCACCCAGGGGGCACTGCCAACAGACCATAGGCTCCTCCCCTGCCAGTCTATGCTCTGGCATGGCAGCAGACCTTAGCGTGGCAAGTAAAGCAGGTGGTAAAACCACCTCTGTGCCACTACCGGACACCAGCAAAGTGTTGAAAAGTGTTCCTCATCGTCGAAGAACCACTCCAAAGTGACAGCACTGCGAAGGGACTGGTCAACACATACACAGCGCACGTCAAACTCCCAAATACTGAAAATCTAACACAATCTTTCATTTGCAGTGGAGCTTAATGTAGAGTTCTGAGAAGGAGAGAGTCACAGGATCTGCTAGACGTTACTAGCAAAATGCAAGCTGTGATGTGTGGACACGTGCTTTCATTTATCTGAAAATAGCAGCTAGCTGCAGTTATTCACCATGCTGTCTAAAGCACACACACACACACACACACACACACACACACACACACACACACACACGCCACAGCCTTTAGTGACAGAACTGAACTGAACGGCCAGAGTGAGGTCAAGTACTGGCACAGATGTGATACAGTAAAAAAATCCATAAGTATAAATCAAGAAACGCTGTAAGTGCTTTATAAAATAAATCAGCAGTTAAGCAGCTAAAAACATGAATTTCACTAAGCTATAGGAAAAAAATTGTCCAAATTGAAAACTTTAGCCAATAAGCGTCATAGTAGACATGACATGTGCAGAAGGGAATGTGCAGACGGAAACTTTTGAGCCTCAAAACTCTACTTACAGCATAACCTACTGAAAACCTGCTGAAAACCCCGCCCACTGAAAACCCCACCCACCAATAGAAGTAGAATGCGTCTAAAACCCCACCCACCATTCAGTATACTATTCTGAGTACTCTGTGACGAGATTGTGTAGATACACTCGAGGACAGGTGCAGAAAATAGCTTGAGGCTAAAAATAAAGGTCATCATGGAGCAGGAAGCAGGCGTAGCAGGGGACACATGAGGGGTGGAGCCTGACCCATCCCCCCAGCTGAACCCTCCTGGGGGGAAAAAGAGGGAAATTTATTTATATTTTTGCATTCCCTGTAGTCAGGAGAAAATACTGTGTTGCTTCTACACAAACACAGCTGTGAATCCCCTGAATGAACTGTCAGGTGACCTTTGCAAGCCTCTGTCATGCCACTGACCAAGGATGGGGGGGTGGAAGACGTCCCATTAAAGTGGAGGGCCACCCCAGCTCAAATCGGTCTGTCTCTTTCCCCAGCTGAGCAGCCACCACGAACCTTGCAGCACCCGGAATAACAGCTGCTGTTTCACAGGAATTAATGGCTGGAGCCACAACTTAAGATGGTCTCATGTGTATAACTGGGCTTCTCTTTCAAAAAGCGCCTGGAGCTGAAACAAATCGGGGAGAATGAGCCTAAGGTAGAATAATCAAGTCTTAGTCTTCATGCTTGTAAAATGGGTGCACATCATGTGACAGGAAACCGGGCCTTGTTCAGGGTACCTGACATTTACAGGCTGTGGTAACACCTGGACAAACACAACTGTGGGGGCTTGACGTGGCTGCTCTGCCACCAAACTGAGCATGCCCACACACACCACAGGAGCTCTGTACACTGACACGAATCACCGCTCATAGAACTGACAGAATTATAGCTGTTAGCCATGAAATCACAATGTTTGCTGGATCATTTGAAACCAGAGAAGCACAGCACACTCTTAATCACATGGAAAAGTATCTGCATGATACGTTCATGCTTAAATATCCATTAGTACACAAAACTCTTGATCGGTTTATAGACTGTATTGGCTTATGATTGGATGATAAGCTGGCGTGGTGGTTAGCACTGTCGTCGCGCACCTCCAGGCCTGAGGTTCAATTCCCGCTTTGGGTCTGTGTGCGTGGAGTTTGCATGTTCTCCCTGTGCTTG
>JABJVR010000063.1:1146678-1173121 GCA_025773905.1 Chitala chitala
CTATAAGATGCTGTAACAAGAGAATTTCCCCACTGTGGGATCAATAAAGTTCAATCTAATCTAATCTAATCTAATACCTGAGGAGCCAGGCCACGACAATCATGGATACAGTGTGCCAAAATATTTTCTACATTTGTGATTCACACATTAAAATATTAACTTCAGATATTTAAAGAAATATACATTTGGTCATTTACTTTTTGCAAAATAAAGACCACATAATTTCCCATGAAGGTTACCGAAGAGAAGTAACATTTCTTAATAAAACCAGTCAAAGTCGCGGCTTGACGAAACTGTCCCATACCGCCACCAGGTGGACACGTATCTAAATAGCACCGTCTTTTGTTTACTGTTCAGTATCGTTTTACTCGAGAATATCTGTAAAATTATATCCGATATTCAATGACACAACGTCCAGATTCGCACACAGACCTAAGAGCTGTAGCATCCGAATAATTTTAATTTTCTACAGTAATCCACAGACATTTTTCTTTTCTTGAAGCTGGACACCACACCGGCGACCGTGTTATTACTCCACGGCCACACAAAGCACGCGCAGCAGGCCACGCGGCCCCTTAAATCTGTCCATTCATATTAATCATGTTAGTGTATTAGATATCGCCTAATACTTTCCAACAATACTGAACCATGCAAGACAAAGGGCGATATTGTCTGATATATGAAACGCAAACCAGGTATTTTGATAATGATATTAATTTTTATTATCATCATTATTATAATATTTATTTTTAACCCCTAAACACCTTTTTCTTTTCATCCAAACGAGGACGCACCGGGATGGCTTCAGATCATACCTTGATTTATTCTGCATACGCGTATTTCCAGAACATGTTAATGAAAGAGACCCATACACACCAAGCCAGCTTCTGTCAACACCCGCACACACTTTGTAACGGTGGACTTTTTATTCGTTGAAGAACAGTACACCGATTTCTGTCTGCGATTGCTTAGTTGAACTCTGGAAGTTACGAACCGGACAATCTAATAAGGACAGCGTTACTACCGCATTTAAGCAAACATAAACAACACTGGACTTCTGACAGATACAGATCCTTTTCACAAAATATATTTTTCTGAATTATTCATAAATAGAAATAAATACACACTATACATATTTCAAAAACAAATGAAATGCAAATGAAAAAATAAACGGACATTCAAAAAGGTAACTAAAAACTGACATTCAGAGGTCTATTTCAGAACTTAGCCCAACATTTAAGTGTCACTGTCCCTTAAAACAATATCTAAATTAAATAGCTTTGAACTCAATTTATCAACAACAATTAACAATAAAGCTCCATCTACTCCGGTTGTGGCTGACAGTTGGACCCTGAGAATATGCACATAGTTGGACTCTCCAGCTCTCGATCCCATTCCTGGTGTAGGTTTATAAACACCTTCCCCATCTGTGTCTCCAGTTGAGAGACCTCTGTCTCTGAGTTTATTCTTGCATTGGCTTTGTCATGAGTGTCTGTTTGGGACCCTCTTCAGTCTGCAGGATGGCCTGCATGTTCGGGGGGCCGCCCTGGTTTACAGATCCCAGTTTGGGCTGCCCTGTTGGTACCTGCCCACCTGCGGGCCCCTTTTATGGCCCCTTCAGCCAGTGTGGAATGCCTGCTCAGCAGCCCTTTTTGCGGTTCTTGCCCTTCTTGAGGTCATGGCGGAACTTCCGGATCGTGCTGTTGATAGCTCCGACACACGCCTTCCAGTCCTGACCGTTCTCCTCCAGCAGCATCCAGGGAAAACGATCCTTTAAGTGCTCTGTGAAGCACACCGGATCAGAGTTCATTCATGGGCCTACAGACGTGCGCGCACGCACATACACACACACACGCACAGAACTGGAACAGAACCAAGAAGCCCAGACAGGTGACGTTCCTGCCACCCCCCTTACCTCTCAGCGCACCGATCTTGTTTCGATCCAAAGCTTGGATCCCGTGCTCCCGGTTGCCGTACACGTTACTCCTGACCAGAACATGTTCGGGAAACAGGTACTTGATGAGGAATCGAGCCACGAGCTCCGGTCGGCTGCGTAGGCGGGCCGTAGACATGGCGACCCTGGGCACCTTTACCTGCCGCCCAGGTGATCCCAGGTACTCTGCAGTCAGTTAAACAGGGCAGGTTTGTGTCCCGCTGAGCACACACTGGTATCCAGTAACTCGAGACATGACCAAAACACCAAAAACACAGAAAATACGCGCTCTAACAGCAAGACAGCTGAACTGTCGATCACTGATGTGTACATCCCGGCAGCGTCCCAACCTATCGTACTATGTTCGCTGCTATGTTTGCCTGCCGCGCGAAACTTAAAATATTTCAACAATTTTGTAATATCACTATCGTCATTGTAAATTCGAAAAATCGTAAGTCGAACCATCGTAACTCGGGGACCATCTGTAATTCACAGCTGTGTTCCACGCCAACAGAAACACTAACTACACCAGTCAGCCTGCGGTTCAGCCGTCTCAAAGCAAGCCTGTCATCGCCTGTCATCTACTGTGGCAACTTATAACAGGAGCTTCTTGCAGCTTGTAAATTTATAACAAAGTAAAAAGCTCAATTAATCTGACTTGTACAAAAAAAAAAGATCACAGGATAGTCGCTCCACAAATATGGTCCTTCAACTGAAAATGACACGAGATATTGCCTCAAAAAGGCAGACTAAAACCTGTCCCATCTGCTTCATTTTCAGAGCTTTGTCAATTAATGCATAAATACGGCACATTTTATGTGAAGACCAACAACTGCATTAACAGGCTTTGACCTTTCAAACATCTGGAAAAACCAAACATCAGGATAAAAACAGGAGGAAATATCTGGTTGTTCCAAAACAAAGCATTACAGGTGACGAAATTGAGGAAGTAATCCTATCAGAAAAAACCACCAACATCATGGTGTTAAATTCGGGTGAGAAATGTGTAGAAGAAAATTATGAACACCAACCAAACAGTTCTTCGTTGACGGGCTCTCTGGTAGTCATGCTGGGCTTGGAGCTGACCTCTGTACTCTTCTGCTGGGGGGCGGAAATTGGTGCTCTGAGGGAGACAGCAACACCATCACCCTCACTGTCTGATAGCTCCACGTCTATCTCCGCTGTGGGCCCGGAGGTGGGGGGGCTGGTGTCGTCAGCTGATGACTGGTCTTCGCTCAAGACGCCCTGCCTTTTCTGTGTCAGCAGAGAGGAGGTTGTGTTGACGAAGATCGTTCATAAAGCACGTTTACTGAAATTTAATTAACAAACACTTTTGTAATAGCACCTCTTAGCCCAAGGAAGCCCTGGCTGCCTTGTTCACAATAAGGTCAATGAGAGGCCACGCCTCTCGCTGACCACGCCTCTCACTGACCTTGTGTTTTTTGGCCTCAAAGCGCAAGTATCTGGCTGTGGAGTTCATGATGGAAACACACATTTTCCAGTCTCTGCCATTTTCTTTTAGGTCAAAGTTTGGAAACTTCTTAGCAACCCACTCTGAAAAAGAGACACAACACTTTAAAGGTGTGTGAAACAAAGCCAGCTTCACAAATGCACCTGGATTGGTTTTGTGTGCGTGTGTGTGAATGTCTGGGTATCCAGTGCTCCCTTGCTCTTACTGCACTTTCGATCAGGCGTTCCCGTCGGTCACCTCTCATTGCTGCGATTTTGTTGGGGTCCAGCTTCTTCAGGCCCCGCATCGAGTCTCCCATAATGTTGCTGGCAGTGAGGGTCTCCACTGGGAAGAGGCTCCGCAGAAGGAGTCGCACGGCACTCCGAGGGTTCTGTGCCCCCCCTGCTTTCTGCAGCACGCTGCTCGGGACACGCACCTTCCGCCTGGAGTCCCCCAGCCACGCTGCAGGTAAGATACCGCAGGTCAGTCCCTACAGAAGACATCAACACCTGCTACTGTGGATGACAGCGGAAGCGAGTCTCGCTACAGCACCCGTTTTGTGTTTGCCAGCTTTGGTTCCTGAGGAACGTCTGCGGGAGGATTTCGGGGAGTTTCCCAGCGCTCCCGTACTGCCCTTCTTGGACTTTTCAGCGGTTTTGCCGGCCGACTCGACGTCGACCTGGAAGCTGAGCCGTGACTGAGGGACGAGGTGAGGAGGGCTGGGGACACCCGGGGCTGGCGAGAGTGGAGGGGGCTTCTTGGCTTCACCTTGCAGGGAGGGCAGTGGTGAGCCCACCCTCACCAGCTGGGGCATGGGCAACCCAGAGTCCACTGTAACGCATCCGTCAGTCCTCACCTGGTGCACTGCAACACCGGTGCCCGACACAGCCTGGGACTTCTGAAACAGGCCCAGAGTTTAACAGGTTTGTTCATCAAAATGAGCTAGAAAACCAACTGGTAAAAAAACACCCTGACATGCATGTACACTTGCACACTGGTTTAGCTTCCAGGGTTCATTATGCACAGTGCTGCTGAGATGAAGTGTGTGTGCAGGAGTATGATTTGCTGACAGCTCTGTTTCAGTGACACTGTCTGCCTCACTGGGTCCCACTCAGGCACAGTAGGCGCTGACTGACAGTGCACAGCCATCACACCTACACTGCCTCAGTCTGTATAAGATGTTATGAGGGCAGCAGGTCTGGGTGGTTGTGGAAGACTCTGTGGAACAGCACCTGTGAGAAGAGCGCAGTGCCAACATGCACCGGCTGCATGCTGCTGACTTTGGCCTGAAGCTGCTCCAGCTTCTGGTCCAGTTTCTGGATGGCTTCGTACATGACCTGAACAAGAAACATGGCAGACTGAGGAACCAGGGGCTCCCTATCATGCTATATGGGCTGGTGCTTCCTGATGACATCACGTGAGATGAGCTGTGGGTAACTAAGCAACGTACCTGGCAGTAAGTGAGTATTTCCCCAAGTGTGATCTGGTGATCAAACCCATACAGCTCCTCAGAGCTTCTGCTGGTCGGCTGCACATCAGAGAATTGATTATTTGTCTTTGTTCACTTTTTAGGTCACCCATGTTCTACCTAAGCAACCCATCTGATGCAAAAAAAATTAAGAACTTTTATCACTAAGCACCAAGATACAAACCAGTGTATTAATACACAATATAATGTACACACAGAGTTTACTGTAATATACACAAGACATTTTGTAAAAAAACACTAAGAATGACAGTAAAACTTGAATGACATTATACATCTATATCATGGATTGTACGTGCGGAACTAGGAGAATCAGTGACTGGTGTGTCATGCAGTAGCGTTAATGAAAATTATGTACTAAATTCTGCAAAGGGGAAGTAGGTGTCCCTCAACCATCCCAGGTCACTGACAGACTCTCACTCACCTCAAACTGTGATTGGGTGTCGAATTCTGTCCCTGCACCAGACCCATCTTCAACTATGAATTCATCCTGCACTTCAGTACCCTGAGTACAAAATGCAGAACGCTGAACCGGATCGCACATCGGAGACGACGCAGCTGGAGCATTTCAGTGAGTGGACACAGTCGTAAACAACAGGCTGCCAACATCGGCCTGCCTTACTGATCACACAAAGCAGTGGAATGGTGCAGTAAAATGGCAAAGGCACAGGCTCATCTGATTACGAACAAAACTTTTATTCAGTCACACAAACCAGCTGTGTTTGTTCTATTTTTTTTTTTTTTACACTTTACTTGGACAGCTGTCTGTTTTGGTAAGTGGATTGTAACTTTAGGCCTACTTCCTTAACCATTATGCTATGTAATCTCTCCTACCACTCTGCAAACTCCTTCCTCCTCCTAAAGGACAAGCGTACCATGCTTCCAGTCAGAGACCCAGAGCCCCCCCATGTCTTGGCTCTAGGGCTGCAGTCCTCTTCTTCAGCCTCTTGGCCTTCTGCCAGGGTTTCAGTGATGGATGGTGGCCCAGAAGGCTCAGATGGAACTTCTGTACATCACAAAAAAGGTCACCATACCTAGACAATGCAACTACTCCTTAACACTTTTTTCATTTTTAACACTGGGCCAAACTCATTGGCCCCACGGAGCAAAACTCACCACAGGCCGTCTGCACACTGTACACCTTGGGCAGCTCTACGATGCACGCCTTCACCTGATCTCTGTCATCCTCACATGACTCATCTGAGGACGAGGCAGCTGGAATCTGTTGGTCCTCCACAAGGATTTGATCATAGTCCTCTTCAATCTTGATCCTCACAGGAGACTGGTCTGATTTGAAAAGAGGCATGAGCATTTAGTGTATTAACTGCAATCTTCTGACATCTGCCATGGGACACTGAAGTACTGACACAGCAACTTCTTATACATGACACATTAAATTCCCAATAATCTAAATAAATACTTGGTGTTTTTTTATGTTCTCAATGGGGACAACACCCCACCAACATGTTAGGAAGTGTGCATCTTTGTTTGCACCACACAAACCAATGAGGACAGCTGCATTAATACTCCTGATGTTCACGTCCACCTGGAAGCATAGCCGTTTCCCCCTGCGTTGTCTTTGTCTCTTAAAAGACCTGCACTGTCCACTGTCCAACAGCCTGCTATGCCAACCAAACACAGAGCGAGAGCTTCCAGTAAACGGAGCATCTTGTATGAGGATGATGCCATGGAAACAAGCTCATGTTGACCGGAAAAGAGCAAAAACGTGCAAGTGTGTGAAGTGTGGTTTCACAAACCCCGCTTATTCTCAGGTAGGGGTACGAGGACAGATGAGAACATCACGCCATACACATGATGTGTCAGGGCAGGCATTCAGCACCAAGGACAAAGATCTGCCCACATCTTCTGAAAGGCAAACGCAAATTGAAGAAACCACATTGGTGTTACACACAGATTCACACTTCTGTAACTCCACCTTATGGTCATCAAAGGCTTGTGCTGTACTTTACATAGTACCTGACGTCCGGAGGACACGCCTTCCTGTGTCATCCTGAGTGTGCTGCCTGCAGCTGTGTTCAGATTGGTTCCACATGGGTTTGGTAAATCTGTAATTTACTCATCTTGGCCTCTCTTCCAGGTAAGAAAAGAAAAACTAGCCTAATGCACTGTCATATTTTCTCCCAGCGTGAACGTGTGAGTTGTTCAGGCACTTAATCACATGGCAAAACGAACCATTTTACCTAGATCTTGTAAATGTATAAGAATGGAAAAAACCTTGCAGTTTACATGTAATACTTTGAGGTACGATAGTATCTTCTCCCAGAAGTAGCCGTGCACGTGCGGACTCAATCGAAACAGACCAGTTATCGTGTAAATTGTAACCAAACACTAATGCATTTACAATTAAATTTTCTGAAGGAAATTTTGACTGGTCGTTGACAGAGACTATACATCTATATTCAAAATGTATATGTCCAAGTCAAAAATAACAGTATATTTTAGTTTTTATTCATTTGCTATTATGAAAGGAAGTAAACACCACTTGCACTGTTTAAAGGTTTATTAAGAAGTTAAAATGTTCTTAATTTTACTGCCTAACTTATTTCAGGTGGATATGTAATGCAGCTATCAAATGGTACACAATGCGCCCAGTTCTTCCTGTATTGTTGGACATTAAAAAAGGAAGTGCAATACTCAGACAACACTGACATGACGATACCCTTTAACATTAGACGTTAGAATTAAAGAGAATCGTTTGCTTATGATAATCAGCACAAAGAGAAGAGAGAGGCATCAGGTGAAGCAGAGAGGGAAGCAGACGCCAGGGATGGAGACGAGAGAGATGTTAAACCAGGTGATGAAGTCAGCATGTGCTCTGATCACACATGTGATGTCCACGTGGCAGAGCATCTGCAATTATTTTCCTCACTATAATTACAATATTTGGTTTCATCCCTGGTCTGTTCTTCACATTTAACTGTTTTCTCCATGTTTATGTTAATCAGTTGTTGGTGCCAGGAACGGGTTTAAATTCAGAGACAGTGCTGCCAGTTTCAGGGGCAACCACCAATGCGATGATCTTGTTTTTTTTTTTGTAAAGTGCTTCACGTCATTTTCATAGGGGGCTCGCTAATTTGCCCCAGAATCGCCCCCCAATGTGCCACAGGCTCGCCTGGTTTTGCCCTTGGACAAACGTTGCCCGTCGGACGCCGCAAACTGACGAACGGTGTTGGCAAAGGTGCCCGTAGCGTTCAAGCCTGAACGACAGCGGGTTTTTATTTAATTATGATCGCAATACGAAGGTCTGGGGGGGTACTGAAGGGGAACCAAAGTGTTCTTCCCGAGGACATTTTCCACTCAACAAAAGAGAGGGTTTTGCACGGAGGTCAGCGCTGTGCTGTCGCTAAAACAGAGGGGCTGGTTTACAGACATGCGTGTCCCTTTATATGCGAGCCCTAGTTAAAGTCAAACTAAATAACGCGTCTATAGCACCGTGTGAGCCCATGCAACCATCGTTTAGGTCTGGCCGCTCCGCCAACGGAGGAACGTGTGCGAGTCATGCACCGGCAGACTGTAGCAAATTAACGCAAAACGAAATATCCTAATTTAAAAACGCGTTACTTTTCGGAACACCATACGATTGTTTTCATGGGTACAAATTATTTAACAATTTAATGTTAAACGTGTTTTAGTCGGGTTTAAACGGGCTTTACATATAGCAAACGCACAGCATCCGGGATCCATTCTGCCGAGAACGCTCGCCTTTGTTCCAGTTCGTGCGCGCATCTTTCTGCACTTTTCTCCTGAAACCCGGATTAAGGTCACAAACACGCACGCACAGCTCGCTCGGCTCCCTTTCACCATCCATGCACTAAAGAACAAGGAACACGATTACGTTAAACCCCCCGAAACGCTGTCGTCGCCCAGCACAACAACAGAGGACACGCAGACACCCTAGGGGAGCGTGCACAGCCCAAGCGCTGCACACCATAGCCCTGAGTCGGACCATTTACACTGAAAAACAGCACCAAGCTGTCGCCCATACCGTTCGCTGACATTGCTGCGCTCGTGATATGTTTTGTTTCTTCTTGGTCTGCACGTGAGGCAGGCACGCGCCGCGCTCGCGCTCCCGTTCTGCGCCTTGCTGCTGCTGCTGCTGCTGCTGCTGCTGCGCCCTCGGTGCTCCACGGAGACGTTTTGTGCTTTGCACGGCGAGCGCCGACGCTGAGTGCTCGGAGCCCGAACGCCCCAGAGCGTCCCGAACCCGTGCAGCTCGCCCTGTGTCGCGTTCTCGGGCGTCTCCGTCACGGCTGTGCGATCAGCTGTACTCGTGCACAGTTTTTTTTTTTTTTTTTTTTGCCGTTAAAAGATATGTGCAAGGTGTAACAAAACGCCTGATACTTTTTTAAACTGTATTTTTTATTATGATACATAAACTATGTGGACGGCAATGTACCATACATATACGCATAGATAAGCGTTTTAAATGTATTTAAAATACAACAGACGAACGCGTACTTTTCACTTCATGCAAGACACCTGTAACGTGAAACAGTTAATATAACGGCTATGACTCAGGCCTATACACATATATCTTTTTCAACACGTTTTATTAAACGATTTAACATTAATCCAAATATACTATATACTGTGTAGGAGCCATTTTGGAGCCAATTTATTGTGGGGTGTTGTTTGCTAAGATATTAGGCTCAGCCATATAACTTTAGCGTGCCGTTAGTGGTTAAGGGAGATGTTTATTGTTATATTGCTGTAGGAAAGACACATGCAAAATAGAATAAGTTAATAAAAGGCCAATACAGTGTGTTAGTTAGTAAGAAGAAGTCTGTGTTAGTCTTGGATCGAAACAAGTTTTTAACCGTGTGATAGCATGTAACGTGTGATGGTGTGTAACGTGTGAGCGTGTAACGTGTGATGGTGTGTAACGTGTGAGCATGTAACGTGTGATGGTGTGTAACATGTGAGCGTGTAACGTGTGATGGTGTGTAACGTGTGAGCGTGTAACGTGTGATGGTGTGTAACATGTGAGCGTGTAACGTGTGATGGTGTGTAACGTGTGAGCGTGTAACGTGTGATGGTGTGTAACGTGAGCGTGTATCGCGTATATAGAACAAGCTAACGTGCAGACTGGATGCACACGTTAAACTTGTAAGGGAGAAACCTGTGGTGTAGGATTGGACAGTATTGGACCGGCCAAACACAATTGGACTCTACGTTCGCTATTTTATTATTTTGTTTGTTTTAATAAAACTTTCATGGAACTATAAAGAAGCTGAACGTGTGAGTACGTCTTTATTCCTGGAACACGTGTTAGACCTGCGGACCCACAGCCTAAATGGCCGTCAAAGTAATAAGTACTTAAACAGCCAGTACATACTGTATAACCGTTTGTAATACCGTATTCACGTCTGTCTCCGTAGTAACGGCAAAATCTTGCCACCTTGTGGATGTGTACAGCACAGAAATCCACATTTACTATATATTTTTTCTAGGTCTTCGTTCATCATTAAGCAGAACGCATCCTTGCAGCATAGAGAAAGCATAAATGTACAGCACAATGCAAACTAATCAGCAAACGATGGCGTGTAGACTCAGAAAGGTAGTTAGGGTTTACACTGATAATGTGTTACAGCGTGAGGGTAATGATGCTGTAACTATTTATATCCACAGCTGTGGCTGACCTCACCAGTCTAATTAAATTTCCATGTTTTCTGTATCTGCCCACAATAATAGGTTGGCACCGTGTCCATGGTGTACCCTGTTCGGTGTCCTAAACTGGCAGGATAAAATGCAGGTCTCCTGTGATCCTGTCCAGGTTGTGGGGATGGTTGAATGTTTATCTAGCTGCATCTTTATTCAGTCTCTCCAAGAGCACGACAAAAGTGGTCGTAATTTTTCACATGCCAAGTGTCAGTACTGTTGAATGTTCTGCATTGTCTGAGGCTCCTGACCAGTGAATCAAATGACCGTTTGGATGTAGATAAATTCGAAAGGTGAAACAAGAACCTGAATTACTTTAGAACCAAAAGAAACAAAGTGTGAGAAGGAGAGTGAGCAGCTGGCTTGTGTGTACAATAATGTAAAACTTGTAAACTTGTTCACAGACCAGACAGCATCCATAAATTTAAACGCGAGGAACTGGTGAGCTACCACTGTGATTCAGCGATGTACAATGTCAGTCAATTTACTCGTGTAATTTACAAAAGCCTCGTGAACGAAATTAATAAATGTCTTTGGAAAAAACCAAGGCTGTTACTGTAAGACAAGATGACACATGGGAATTTGTCAATGCAGTCACTTTTATTAGCCTGTTCTATTGACACTGCTAAGCAGCCAGAGGGCCTGGCAAATGGGTGACAGAACTTTACAATGGAATTTTCACAATGTTTACTAAAAATAAATACAAGACAAAGTGTTGCACACAGCTCAAAAATATACAAAGGCTTGGAATTAATGTAAACTTTCAAAACATTTTACAAAAGAAACATCTTTGCAACAATTTAAAAAGATCCCTATTTACAGATTTGTACAAAAATACAAAATAGATGCAAATCCAGAAAACTCGTAGCTTTCAGCCGGAATGAAACGTGTGTTGCAGAGGAACAGTTGCACTGTATCGTTCTTTCCATGGTTTATGTGTGTTTTAACGGGAGTGATCGTCGGCCTGTCTAACATCGCTCTCCCTCCTGCGCATTTTAAATCCTTTGGCAAAAGCATTTGTTGTGCTCTCTCCCATGCGCAGTTTGTTCAAGAACCATGTAGGATCTCCAAACAGAAAACACACAGAGCCATGAAGAGGTCCTACATAAATAGCTACCTAACGCAGAACAGAAAGGAAAACTTCACAAACTCCACTGTGTCAGTGCAAAATTATTTTTAAAGATGGAATAGTGTTCACAGATTAATTCCCCCTCATGTACCCTGTTAAAAGATGGCAGTTTTCAACAGTTCAATTCAATTCAATAGCCTTTCTCCTCTTCTTTTTAACTTCAACACAAACTGGTGATCAAATTAACTTGCTCTCCACAGCAATGTTAACAAGCTGAACTCATTTATGTAAGGCTCAACCAAAGCTAAGAGTTAAAGCTAATGTCATCTGTTGACAAATATGGCTACATTGGCACCACAAGTTTAAAATATCACTAGTGATTAGATGAGTGACTGTATACGTGTATCTCCAAATAAATCATTTTCTTGTTCTAGAGTTGCATCGATCGACAGCCGTGGTCAGATCTAACCCATGTTGGCGTGAAACGTACAGAATAAAATGTGAATGACTGCTAACCAGTTGGCAGACTGAAATGTGACCACAGACTTATGAGGAATCCACAGCATGTCTATGTGTAACAGAACTGGATTTTGTGGAAACGTGTGTTCGAGCTCACGCCTTCTCTGAGCTGCCCAGAACCTTGCTGTGTGTCCCTGCTTTGTACTAACAGGGCTTCATTTCAGCCACTTACTTTTTTAATTAAATAAAGCTTTATCATATTTAATTCTAGATCAACTTTATAACCAAAATAAGTCTCTTGATAAAATATCTTGTCATTAAAAATATCTTCTTTGTTATCTTGTATCCTACAAAGACTCTGGATTATGAAGACCCAAACGTTTGGCAAACATTGACATAAACTTTCAATTTAAGTCCTTTTTTTCTGTTTTCAGTAACAAAAATAAACACATCTAATTTTAGTCATTTTTACATTAAAAAATCTCAGAAAAAGAATCAAACTTATTTTAGACGACGTTCCAAGATGCATAACTAAAAAAAAAAAAATCCAAAAATGAACTCCAGATGGGTCTTAAAACAGCAGCTGCTGTAAGCACGTTCCTTTAGGAATTCTTTTTCTGCCACTATCTTTACAGCTTGCTGGCGCTGAATGTACAGAATCTACTAATTTATGAATCCTGACAACACTTGTTCCCTAAAAAAATGTATGCATATATGACTTAAAAACTTGACTTCAACAGCAAATTGCAACCAATATGATATCGAGGTGTTGGTGTTTTGCATACAGTTGCGCAGAATAGCACATCAGAAAAGAAAAAAACATCACCTCTGGCTGACAAAACGTTTCAGTAACAGCTCTGAAAGTTAGCCCATAGTGTAGCCATTGCCAAGGGTTACTGAGCGGTAACACTAGCATTCGTCATGGAACAGATGAACATGAATGCAAAAGTTAAATGCTTCTCGAAAATGAAAACGTGTCATTAGTTCCTCTCACTGCACTTTCCACCGTTCCCCATGCCACATTTCATAGTCACGTTACATCAATGCAAATCAGAATGCCCCCCCCCCCACACTGAGGCCCTTCTCCTCCAGTACGCTATGAGTTCCAAATATCCTTCTCCAAACTCAGCCCTTACTGTTCCCATAATTCCTGTTCCACCTTCCACTCTTCTCCAGACTCCCAAACAAACCAATCTCCCACTAACTGCTGTCCAGAAAGTTCACAAAACACAAAATCTCTCTCCTTAGTTTAGTTACTTGAAAAAAATGTAAATATTTTACACAGCTTATAAACAAGATGAAAATATAAATTCAAGTGATTTGAAAACACTTTTCATATAGTGATTTCTGTTTAAATCTGACAATTTGTTTTCAAAACCACACAGCTTTTTAAAATTGCATGCTTTTGATGAAAAAGCTAGTAAAACAAAATGGAGTATGAACACACAAGACTAGGTGCTGGTCAGATCACTGAATTAACCAGCAGGACACACAGGTCACATAAAATCTGCCGGTTTCACAGCTTCTCGTCAGTCTAAACTAGCACAGTGTCACTTTTGCAAATCAGCTTTAAATTTCTGTTTGCTACTTTCATTCATAAATCTCCTTTGCTAAAAATACATCCCCAAAAGTACTAGCACGGGTTCTGTAAGTATTCACAGAATACAGTGGTTAGATACCATTGTTTTAACAGTTCCGTTTTAGCTTTATAATCATTAAATAAGTGTGAATCATTGGCCTCTATAGGAGAAGGTGAATGCTTATTTAACCTGAAAATAGTGGTAACTACAAGCTAAGGCCATTAAACCAAAGAATGTAAACCGAGCCACTTAAAACAGAATACTGGTTTTGTTAATGTTGCATGACTCCTGTGGCGTGTGCTAAGATTACCCAAAGTTGCTAATATCACTGAACTACCATAAGACTGCAGCCTCATGAAATGCTATGCTAGACCTCACTTTCCCGTGCCTTATTACCACAATACCACTATTTTTTGAGTCAGTGTCACTTAAAATTTATATTGATCTATTCATACATATTTTATATTCACTATTTGTGTACATAAGATTTATCTTATAAACTTTGTCCGTGGATACATTTCAAGATTGAAAATCAAGTGCAATTAATTTGTAGGTTCTGAAAACCTACCCTCATTAGGAGCATCATCAGCTGTTAGTGATTATATTCAGAAGTACCTGTGTGTTTAGAATGTCAAGTCCTCTACAAGGTAACACCTCCGGTACAAAAAGGCCACAGTTCGATTGTCCAGGTCCACCCTTCAGAGGTGAGTGTGTAAGATTCAGCATGCTGTACTCCTCAAGTCACTGTTGGGGATCCCGTACCTTAAAGGCGCAGTACAGACGTCGCCTTCTATGTCTTTCTACGTGTAACAGTGTGAGATACGTTTTTCTCTTGGAAAATCTACAGCACAGATTTCTTGATATAAGATAACCCTCTGCCATGACTGTAAGGACAAGCAAAAATATATAGATTTTGCAAATTCATCTGCAATTATTTGTCGAAGAGATTTGAGTTCCTATCTCTGACACTTTTAAATTTGCAGGAGTATTCATGGTAAAAAACATAGAATGACAGTTTTTTCCCCAAAGGACAAAAGCCTTAAAAATCCATAAAGGACAGTTTGTATAACAAATACAGAAAGGTTTCTTATTGTTTCCTCTGTGACTTTCTTTTTTTGTTTGAACATCAGCAATTCAATGAATTACCAAGTTCCAAAAGGGTATGCAAACTCTAACATTGGGTGTTTCTCTCTTTTTCCTTGTTTTTTCTTCATAATTCATGTTAAGAATATTAAACAGATCCACACAGGGGCAGCAATGAGTATTTCACAGGCATTTCCTGCCTGCTGTGACTTGCACTTCCACTAGGTGGAGCTCTGAGAGGAGCGGTCATCGTGCGGACTCCCGTCCGAGTTCTCAGTCTCGCCCTCGGAGATGGCCTGCATAGGCGCCGTGTAAAGGCGGCTGCGTGTGCTGTAGCGGCTGCTGTTGGCTGGGGGCGGGATCCTGGAGCGGCCCTGTCGTGATGAGGCGGGTGTGGCAAACGATTTTGGGGAGAATCCTTCTGTGTTGGCCCTGGGGAAAAGGCTGGACAGGTGGTCAGCACTTGATGGGGAGAGCGGCTCTTCTGTGTGTCGACCTGCCTCGCCTGACAGGTCACCCAGGGCCCGAGGCGTGACGGGGCTCTTCAGAATCTCAGTGGCTGACATGCGGTAGCTGGAGTCAGTACGGCTGCCTTTCTTGAGCAGAAGAAGCTTGAACTCTTCGTTGGAGGTGCTGGACTTCTTGGCGCACCTGTAAATGGGCCCCGGGGTTCTCTGCAAGGTGGTAGGGGTGCCTGGGGCTACAGGTGTGCTCGGTGATGTCACTGGTGTACCCGGGGGGGCATTTGCTGATCCACAGTTCAGTCGATTCCTCACAGCCAAATCCCCAGAGTCCTTTCTTCCAAGGACTTTCCGCTTGGATCTAAAGGCACAGAGGGTATAAATATTTACTAGGCAGAACCTTATTTTACAAGCCCGTCATTTAAAAATATTTATAAGTGATGAGCCAGGAGCGTTTTGGAAATACAAACACACCTGTGGATCATGGCAAACAAGTCCTCAGTTGTGCGTACTTTAGTAGGTGACACGAAAACACTGTCATCCTCCATCTTTGACTCTTCGTACAAAGGAGAAACCAAACTGTCACTGGGTGTAGACTCTAAAAAAAAAAAGAGAAGTACCTTTAATGACACAAGCATAAACAACTTATGACACGTCCCAATTTAGCTCAAGAATGTACATTTAATTTGTGTGTCAGGTAAGTACTTAAGGTTTACATTTGTGAGCAGTAATTGTCCTAAAACATTCCAGGTACAAGTTCATATGCAAATCATATTTAATGGATTTTCTTTGTGGATTTTAATTCAGTCATGTCTTATCAATTGCTGCTGCTACCTAAATCTAGGCTTGAAGCTACTGCTTTAGCCTTTGAGAGGGCCAAACTGCTCATTCTTAGTGCGAAGTTAAACCATCTGCCATTCTTACTGCATTCATTCAAAACATATGTAATGCTGTAATAATGAATGCATAATGCTTCACCTTTGCCGAAGTGATAGCCAGTATCTGGTATGGTCTCCTCGTCCCTAATGTCCTGTGAGGCACTTCTGGTAGAGACTCCTGATGACGTGTACTCCTCCTCTTTGCTACTCATATCGCTGATTGTGTAAGCATCACATGAATCTGATTGATTACAAATTACAGGCACTTTGTCAGGACTGTCCCACGGAGCAATATCGGACTTCATTGCTGCACCATGTTGAGCTGGGGGTGAACCGGTCTTTGTCAGACTCAGAACAGGGTCTTCAGTGGCTGACTCAGTTTTCGGCAGTAAGTTCTGGTCTGTTTCTAAACTGTTGCTACGAAACAGATCCCTTGCGCTGTCCAACCGTTCATCCTCCTCGGGACATGAAACCCCTTCAGAAGCATTATATCCAAAGTGAGGAGCCTCAGAAGATGTTTTTAAAGGTTCCACCTCTGTGTGCATTTGGTCTGTAGGGGTTCTGAATGCTGTCATGGCCCAAAACGGGCCTGGTCCATATTTCTCCTGCCTCTGTCTCACACTCTCATTATATGCTACATCCCTCACCGGGAGTCTGTCGCTCTGGGTGAACAGTGCTTCGCAGTACTCCTGAGTTGAGGGTTCATGGGATTTGTGGGCTGTGAGTTTTTTGAACTCTGGTGACAGGCTTCCAGAGGGTGGGCTGATGACTGTGACAGTGGGACATTTGGGTCTTGCGGCAACCTCAGGACAAGGCTGTTCTTGGCCAGCCTCACTGGGTTTGCTGACCGACCGCAGCTGGACCGACTGGAGTACTGTGGGTGTTATGGCCATAGGAGGAAATCCAGATACATCTGACTTTGCTGCTGCTACAGCTGCCTTGTGTTTGCTGTGGTGGAGGATATGGATCTGATTTCTGTGGGCTGAAGGCTTGCTCAGAACACTATGAAGAGCACTTAGGTCGAGATGGGTTGGAGGTATGATTGGTAGCTCAAGGTCTCTTTTGGAGGAGGAGCTCACATCTACAGAGAACTGTTGCTGCAAGGAAGAGAGAGACGACTTTCTCTCCGGGACTTTGGGCTTCCTCTTGCCACTCGTTGGGGACAAAGGCCCAGGGAAGAAAGCAGATGGGAAGGAAGATGTTGGTGTTTCTGACTGACTAGAGTACCCACTGGAAGGTGATGCTAAACCAGCTAACTTTTCAGGAGAGGCCAGCTTGAACTCGTTTTCTACAGAAGGAAGAGAAGGTGTGGTGGCTCTTGAGCCCGACTGGGAAGTCTGCGATTCGGAACTCTCCGGTGACTTGATGCATTCAATGACAGTAGTACCTGTAGCAGTGCTGGAATTGGACAATGATCGATAGGGATCACTGGATTTCAAGTCATTGATGAGCCAGAGATCTGCATAGTCAGACTGGACAGCACCTTCGTCTTTAAAGGAGTGTGTGTCTGTGGGGCCAAACAAGGTGGATTCGCTTATACCGGATATATTCTCTGTGGCCCATGCCACCTCTGGTTCCTCACCTAAGGTGGGGTTATCTAGCTGATTTGAGGAGCTGGCCAAGTCTAGCTGCAGCTTAATTTCTCTGGAAGACAATTGCAAGTGCTGTCCACTGTTTATCTTTGGTTCATTCTTGTTGGGAACATTTTCACCGCTGCTTGTTTTCTTCAATGATGAACTGCGTTTTGGTGGGGCTGGCTTCACCTTTGGTTTTTTTAAGGAAAGACAGTGCGTTCCTACTGTCCTTGTGCCACGGTAATCTGACTGACAGTATCTGCCTGTGCCAGGTTCAACTTTTATGCTTTGACCACCGTCAGAGCTCAAGGCTGCATAGTTGTGAATGTAGCTTCTGCTACCTTTAAGACCACAATCAAAGTGCATGGAGGTATAGTAGCCTTCAGTGTCTACAGAGTAATGTGAGCTAGAATCTGCCTTTTCAGATGGTGGCTTGTCTGTGAAACTTTCATAGGTGGCCATGCTAGTCAGACTGGGACACTCTAGACCTCCCTCTTCCTCCCTGGAACGTGGTGGACTGAAGTCCTCCCTACAGGATGTGTCATGCTGATGGTAGTTCCATTCGCCATCACTGGCGGCGCTGATGCTAGGGTCATCCAGCAGGTCGGTCCCAGTAGATGTAAAAGAACTTGCCCGGTGGCCTCGAACTTGGGTCATGTCGGTCTGGAAGTGATCGATAGCGAAGCCAGTGGAGTCGTCATTGACATGCAGAGCTGCATTGAGTGAGAGCTCAGAGTCACAGTGTGAAGAACCAGTAAGAGGTGGTGAGGCAGCAGGGGGGAGGGTCTCTGAAGTCTGGGAGGGGCACGTGGAACTGCTACCGCTCCAGTTGCCACTGGAGGATTGGTGGTCTTCCTTGTGGTCTAGCTGGCTGCCCAGAACTCCTGTGGTTGAGACGGAGTGAATAGGACTGCTGAATGTGTCTGAGCTGGATGAAATCTCACAGCTTCCCATGTCAACTTTGCGTGGGATCCGGGACCTCCCCCTCTCAATCCAGGCGTGTTCTGGACTCCCTCCGTGGGGCTTGCACTTAAGGCTCGTTAGCTGGTGTTCTGGCACGGCCTGGTCATCTGTGCTCTCCTCTTCATCCTTCAGAATCCGCTCTCCTGGTCCTGGCAGGAACTCCGCCTCATAGGGGGAGAGCTCCTCATCATCACTGTCATCCTGGCCTTCGTCCTCAAGTCGGCCGCCCTCGCGGGGTAAGCTTCGAGAGCGCAGCCGCGTGCTTGCTGCAGCCGCAAACATGGTGTCGGAGCTGTCTGGCAAGGAAGTGATGTTGCCAGTGGAGTGAGAAAGGGAGGCTGGGATATTGTGGCCCCTCTGGGCTCGAATCCGCCGACGAGAGGGCGCCGCTATTAGGAAGTCCTCTGTTTGGCAGCCCGAGTCCCTGGTGTTGAGACGGCCACTCAGGGACACCTCCTCTTGGCTCTGGGAGAAGTCAGGGTTGTTGTGTACGATTACAGTTCGTTCTCTAGCCACTGGAGATTCATCAGAGTCTGAGTGACAATAAAGGAAGAAGCACATTAAAATCATTTAATGATAAACGATTTCTTTTATTTGTACATCGAACATTTTAAAGCCGTAACACAATTAATGTTGTAAGTTGTGAATTACAGTAAATTACAGTTATGTGAAAATCAATAGTAATATTAATGCATAAGCTTTAACTGTTAGCAGACAACTGCATAAAAGGTTAAAGTGATACAGGATGATGAGGTTCAACAATGACAGTATTTCACTAACTGATGCTGGCAGAACATTGAGGCATTTCAGAACAGAAGCCATGTGGCGAGTATAGCAGTGCACCTAGGTCCTGCTGCACCCGTCTGGGAATGCCTGAGATGGTCTTCCGTCTCCTCAGCTTGCGCCGCCTCTGGAGCACGGACTGGGAGTGAACAAGCGAGCAGCGGACGCTGGCTTCCCGGTCGAACCCAGCCCCTGCGGTGCAGAGAGTGTGCTTGAAGAACCCTGCTGAGTCTTTGCTCTTATATCTCCGTGACAGCGTTCCATTAAATCAGTTACAGAATGATGTTTAGTTACGTCACGGTTTGCTGTGAAAAGTAAACAGGCAAAGTCTCGACTAGCAGCAGACTGAATATACATGTTCTGATATTTTTTTATGAATGATTAAGATGTATGTTTTCTATTTTCACACTTGCTGCAGTCAGATATGCTATTGTCTAATTTTTTCATAATGACAACGTGGACGTAGGGACATCATGTCATTGAGATACAAGAAAATCTCTCCACAGAAACAGACAGGAATGGATTCCGAATGGCTTGGGTGGTGTTGCATGGAGAAGTGCCTTTACACGAAGGGGATTTCCCACGATAAACACGTGCTGCAAACACCAGCAAACTCACAAACGTCAACAGTCAAGGACCAGATGCTAAAGTGTGAAGGAGAATGAAGTTAAAGCCCCTTTGGTCCTACCTGATACAGCTTAGGTGGCTAAAGTCTTCAGTTCTGCAGTGCCTGCTTGCTTGGTCTAATGTCCCACTTGACTGTTCTCAGTCTGGCGGCTCTGTTTTTCCCTTTTGCCACACTCCCTGACCGTCATGTGATAACAGAACAGGCTTTTCAGCGCTGTGGCGCTTTCTCTGGAGCCCATCTCTGACTCAGCGTCCACTGCCACTCTGCGTCTTCCTCTGAGTCAGCCAAGGGTAAATAAATTTGGGGCCCTTTTTAATTCTAATGAGACTAATTGACATGCAGAGCAAAGCTGCCCTTCCATTCTTCAGCGCCCGGCACAAACGGACCAGCTTGGCCAACGAGGACGGGATGCTGCCGGAGAACACACCCCTACTTCATGCTTTTGAGAGGTTTTCCGGAGGCTGCGGATAGCACTGTGTTGTCTTATGTCCTCCGGCAATGTTTAACTAAGAGACAGACTTGGTGCTTATACAGCTGATTAACTAGTACTAAACGGTCTGTCTGACTTACTAATGTTACCTCCACAACCAGAGTGACTATTCTGAGGCTCTTAGAAAAGTCTAAGTGTCTGAACATCCATCCTTCTCACTAGCCATGAAACAGTGAAAACAGTGAACTGTGGTTGGACACAGCATGAGAAGAACAGAGAAGAGACACACAAAGTATGTCTTAGTGACGAGTGCTGAACACAGTGGAGAACAAACAACAACAGGGACGTTTCAAAGCAACGAACAACAAACTCAGCACACTCACAGAGCTCTGCGCTTAGTGCTTGTCTGTTGTTAACACGACAACTCTGGTCAAAGCTAAAATGCTGCTTCAGGATGCTGCAGGTAGTGGTTGGTGTCATGACAGCACACTGTAGTGCATGTTACCACCTAGAGCAATTGCTTACAAAAATTAGTCTGAAATGATGTGCTGTAAATGCAAAGCAGATGCCTCACAGTGAATTAAAAGAAGAAAAATTAAGACTACAATTTCAAAAAGGTTTTTCCGTATTGACAAATGTCAGCCGTTCAGCTATAGTGAACAATGTTCCGAACAGGCAGATGTAACCAAGGCTCAGTGCACTGTTCCCAGGTTCCACATACATGGTGCACTATCAGAGCAGTGTGAAGTACAGCGGTGTACAGGAGCAGAGCGGTAAGGATGGCTGCGGGTGTGCGGGGCTCATTCTCAGCTCTGAGCACCAATGAGCGTGCATCACATGCATGACATTCTGCATTTGACCAGAGCCGTCCTGCTGCGCTTGCAGGAGAAAGCTAGCTGGGGTCAGCTTGTTTACCGGTGACGTTAATGGGGATAATGCAGGAGGAGATCACTTGGGACTCTGTTTTCATTCTCTCTTCTGGGGTGGGAAGCGGAAGTGCCCTGCACCAGTTAGTCTGCTTGTCCAAGGTGGAGGGAACGTTAGGCACGGGACAGCGCGGCCTGCGGCCTAACACCACCGTGTCCATATCGGACTCTGAAGAGGGAGGGGCCTGGAACACACGGACATCAACGCTGTTCACTTCCTGTGGGTGGCAGTGTTACAGGCTTTATGCGAGTCAGAGATGAGGGCTTGGGGATGGGAAGGGTTACCGGGGTGACACAAAGGGAGACGGATCACATGCCATAGGGACAGTCAAGCTGAATGTTAATTCCCACATGTTTGGGCTACGTTAAAAACCACAAGCCAAGGGTCCATCCACAAACATGTGACAATAATGATCCAATCAAGGAAGCACATGCAAAATTCAGGTTAACAAACATTTTATTGTAAGCTGGTTCCCAAAACAGACTTAGTTTCTTCAAAAACAAAATAATAATAAAAGTCACACTTGAGCCACAACACACTGCATCACACTTCATAGAAAGAACAGAGCTAAGGTGTTTAGTCTTGAAAAGACAAAAATGGTTAGTTGAGGAAAAAAGAAGACAGGGTTTAGTCAGACACTGTAAGTCTTGCTTATGGAATTCTGCTTCTAGAGAAAGTTGTTAAAGCTCCCTGACTCTGAATCTGAAAGGAAGCTTACAGCATTAACGAGTTTCATCACGCACATGACCATCGGCAAGTGAAGTGACTCTTCTCTGTCTGACATGGAATTCATGCAGCTAGGAGCAAGGAGCTGTGGGTAACTGCTATCTTAAACACACTCTCTGACTCTATGTCAAACATCTTTAAAAAAGTGCTACTTGGGGAAAGGCAGCTGGACCCTGGCACAACGTGAAGCCCTCATTGCCATGACAGCTGCACCCTGCTGCAGGTAAACACCATAACAACAGAACTTTTTTCAGCATGTCAGAGTTTGATGTAGATTTGCATTCTCTGCTTCCGCACGCAGTTTCTGCGATCATGTGACTGAGCAGTATTGTGTTTCAGCTGTAGCGATGCGGGAGACGCACATGGGTGGGAGATCACAGAAACACTTCACTGTCCAAACTGACACCAAGCTACGGGCCATCGAACGTGAAACATCCCGGCAGCTCTAACCCACTGACACACAAAAACCGAGACTACTCCTCTGCTTCCCAATTGGCCTGCTAGTTAATGATCCAGAAAAACACGCTCTTACCTCCGTGCACGTGTGGGGAGATGCATGTGAACCTTCGCTCGCAGAGCAATTTGAACTTGTTCTCACCCCTTCCAGCTTGAAGTGAGCTCTAATTTAAAACTGGCCCTAAAGACTTTTGTATTTTTCGTTCCCAGTAGATGAACGAGGCCCTAACAAAACCCTGGACACAAAAGGCTTCTGTTTCCTTGGAAACTACCAAGTTTTATTGATGCAAGGAGGAGGGAGGGGGAGAGGGAGAAAACCAGAGCGAGTGTGTTTTCACATGATTCGCCATGAGAATAATAATGGCTCATTAGAATAGAGAGCAGAGGGGCCTAGAAAAAGGAGAGAAAAAGAGAGTGATGAAGTGAAAAAGAGAGAGAGAGGAAAGACAAGACTGAGGAGACAACAACGAGAGAGACATGAAGAGAATGGAAGGAAGGCAACACTGCCTTTAGGAGCTGGCTTCCTGCCTCAGCTCATTTTAATCTGAAAAAGGAGAGGCAATCTGGAATGCCATTCATGAAGGAACGGTGGGTCGGACACTGCCCAGGATCTCCCCCAGATAATTTCGGCTTGGACAGCAAATCCAATGATGGGCTCACATGCCGTGATGGACTGCAGCTCTGGAGCTGTCAGTACCACGCTCCGGACTGGACCTCAGGTAGCAAATGCCACTGAGAATTCTACACAAAACCGACTGTCCTTCTGTGATCTCTCTCCCCAAGTGTGAAATTCAACAAAAATCTGCTTTGATGCCCCTTCAGGAAGAAATTCAGGAAAATGGTGCAAATTTGCAGGAAAGTGTCGTACAAAAGGAAGGGAATTCCCCAGCGCTGGGGAAGGTGGTCACACACGAAGTAATATGTCTGAAGGCTGTGCACAAAAAGGACATTTCAGACACAAAGTAACTGAATTTAATGTACTTTCATGTACTCAAGGTTGTCTGAGGCGGAGAAATGCGATGAGCAAACATAGCAACACTTTCCATAGTTTGGTCCTCTGATCTCATATCAGTGTGTGTGTGTGTGTGTGCAGCTCAGGGTGTTTGTCTGACAGCAGGACAGAGACACAAGCCAACAATTCACTGGAAAGGCTAGTACTGGTTAGTTGTGGTTAACGGCGAATCAGAGAGGAGAAGCATTCATCAGTACTGAAAGTCAGGTGGGGGTTGAAAACCAATCGTCAAGAAGAAAGGACAATCCAAGGTTAGCCAGGGGGCCGGGGGGGGTAAATACCTTTCTACTCCAGGGGCTAAAGTGGCAACACTCGGTGGGGGAGGAGGAGCGCTCTTTCTCAAACTACAAACACAGACAACAGAGAGAGAAAAACAGCACAGTACATCATTAAGGTGAAGGTGACCAGGGGAGCCACGGTGAGGAGCGGAGAGCTTGACAAGTCACGTTTGTGACGGTATCTTCTGGGACGCTATCCTGGTGGGTACAAAACACCTGAAACAAAAGGTGTAAGTGAGAGCAGTTAGATGGGTGATGGCCGGTCCCTCCTCTGGCGCTGAGCTCCCTGCTTCTGCTAACGCCTCTACACTGAAAAAATCACGTTAGGATTATTGCAGAACAATAAAACCAAGACATTTTACACACCCTAGAACAGAACAGACCACACACACACACACACACACACACACACACACACACATTACTAAAGCATCATGCAAACAGACAAATGTAAACTAGTGAAAAAAAATAACTTCAACCCTTTTAAATCTCAGTGGTACAAATGTAAGAAAGAAAAGACAAAGCGTAACTTTTGGCAGACACTGTAGTGCAACACGATTCCTCTCCCGGCTCTGTACTGGACACGTGTTCCAGCGCATGTCACGGCACAGCATGACTGTGACCAGCCAATGGGGTGAAGGGATGGCAGCAGCGCAGACATCATGTGACGGTAATGTAATGACCGAGGAGACAGACCTGGCACATGCTGCGCAATTACCTTTCTCTGCGTTTGCTGGAACTCAGTCTCCCTCATAGTGCGTTCCTGCAGCATGGGGTGTCGAACAGAGCCCGTCAGTCACAGCAGACTGGACACACAGTGCCCCCCAGAGGTACTGAACAGCATGGCTCATGCTAATACCGATGCCACTAAACACAACTGGATGCTGGTTTTATTAAATGATACAAGCAAATTGCAGTTACAAATTTTTTTGCAGTATTCTGCCTACATCCACAAGTGTAAGGTGTGTGTTTTTTAGTTAATTATCCACAAGGCAAAAATGAACAATAAAAACATGCTGAAAAAAAAAGAATAAACCTGATGTGCATATTTTTACAGACAATATAAAGAAGGAATGACGAGCATTTGTCCCACTGGTACATGCCTTTTTATCCATCCATCCATCCATCCATCCATCATTTCCCTGTCTTGTACAGTGTTGTGGGTGGCCTAGAGCCCATTCCTGGTGGCACAGGATGCAAGACAGGGAACACCCTGGACAGGGCGCCAACCCATCGCAGGGCACATGCCTTTTCCTCTGTTTACAAACAGCACCGTCATTCTTGCTTTTCACGCCTGGGAGGTGTAACTGAACTGATGAGCCAGTGGAGTGTGGTGCAGTGTTCAGTGGGGAGCAGAGTTCAGTTGGGGGCAGTGAAATTGCACTGTTACCTTTATCTGTGCTGGCTGGCTGTCTGCTTCTCTAACTGGCCTCTCCTGTTCGGGGAGGTGATTCAGGGAGGGAAGCAGAGAACATGATGACCCCCCAAGTCTGTGGCCTCGCCCCACCCAGCATGTTGACAATCTTTGTTGTTTAACGCACCAACCAACTTTTGACAAAAGCATCTACTGAACATACAGATTTAAAATGAGACCACAAAACACACACATGCCTGAACTGAGCAGCTGCTTATCTAAGCTGGCTCTGAACTGACTGTCCATCACAGCTGAGACTCGAGTGAACAGACACGCGCAGAAGGGAACCCGAGAGCCAGAGGTCTGGGTCTGCTGTGGGGAGGTGTGTGAGACCATGTGTAGCAGAAGTGCAGGATACAAGTACTTGGTGAAGTGGCAGTCTCGGAGCTGGCCTGCATGACCACAACCTCCAAAGCTTAAGAGGCAAGAGAATCAGTATGCTAAGCTAAAGGCCTGAAACCCCAGCAGTGTGCTAAGCTAACGGGGAGAGACCCCAGCAGTGTGCTAAGCTAACGGGGAGAGACCCCAGCAGTGTGCTAAGCTAATGGGGAGAGACCCCAGCAGTGTGCTAAGCGAAAGGCCTGAGACCCCAGCACGGTACTGAGAAAAATGCCTGAGAACCCATCTTAGAAAACTAGTGTATCATTTGGCCTGATTCCTAGGGGTGATGTCTGCATTGCAGGAGGTTAACGTACGCTACTCTACACATACACAGAAACAGCATGGGTGAAAACAAGTAGGCTTCACCACTTCAATGTGACAGAAACTGAAAAATAAATTATGAAGGAAGCAGGACAGGAGTGGACATGAACCAGGACACAGATGAACTAATTACCTTTCTTTGCATTAGCTGGTAGTCCTGATCTCTGCCTGGTCTGTCCTGCTGTGCAGCAGTGAACAGATAGACCAGCTGATACACACACTCACAGCTACAGGTAGACCAGCTGATACACACACTCACAGCTACAGGTAGACCAGCTGATACACACACTCATAGCTACAGGTAGACCAGCTGATACACACACTCATAGCTACAGGTAGACCAGCTGATACACACACTCACAGCTACAGGTAGACCAGCTGATACACACACTCATAGCTACAGGTAGACCAGCTGATACACACACTCATAGCTACAGGTAGACCAGCTGATACACACACTCACAGCTACAGG
>JABJVR010000064.1:3323-13439 GCA_025773905.1 Chitala chitala
TAGTGTAAGCTCAGTACTGTTAACACCAGTGTAGTGTAAGCTCAGTACTGTTAACACCAGTGTAGTGTAAGGTCAGCATTGTTAACACCAGTGTAGTGTAAGGTCAGTACTGTTAACACCAGTGTAGTGTAAGGTCAGCATTGTTAACACCAGTGTAGTGTAAGCTCAGTACTGTTAACACCAGTGTAGTGTAAGCTCAGTACTGTTAACACCAGTGTAGTGTAAGGTCAGCATTGTTAACACCAGTGTAGTGTAAGCTCAGTACTGTTAACACCAGTGTAGTGTAAGCTCAGTACTGTTAACACCAGTGTAGTGTAAGGTCACTGCTAACTAATGCAGTGACACACAGAAACAAAAGGCATATCAACCAAAACAAATGAACAGAACAGACAAATATGGCCAGAGACTGAATATCTAGGTCACACATGAAAATGTGCATTACAAATTAGTGTCTTCACCTTATCAGCAAAATAATGTTTTCATCAAAAAGCAAAGCTTTCCACAATAAACACGTAGTGTAAGGTCAGACACATCAAGACAATGAGCTCTTGCAGTGTTATAATAAGGGTACCATCCCAAGCAGGTCATGTCTGTCTGTGTTCTGCTGAGCAGGTTATATCTGTGATATTGGTAAGCAGGTTACATCTCTTCATGTTCTGCTGAACAGGTCATGACTGTTTGTGTTATGCTGACAAGCTCATGTCTGGTTCTGCTCTGCTGAGCAGGTCATATCCATTTGTGTTTTGCTGAAAAGGTCATATCTGTTTTTGCTCAGCTGAGCAGGTCATATCTGTTTTTGCTCTGCTGAGCAGGTTATATCTGTGTTCTGCTAAGCAGCTAATACCCGTGCTCTTTAGTGCACATCATATCTCTGTTCTGCTGAGCAGCTCATATCCATGTTCTGCTGTGCAGGTCATATCTGTGCCCTGCTGAGCAGGTCATATCTCTGTTCTGCTCAGCAGGTTATATCTGTTTGTGTTGTCTCTTTGGAACCCAACAGCATCATGGAACTGTAAAGGCAGTCTCCTAAGCATTGTTCAGTTTTTAGCTAAAAATGATGATCTCTCATCATAATACCATTCATACAAGTAACATTTTTAAAATTAGTTATCAAAATTTGGACATACTCAGCTCAGTGTTAAGCTCACCTATGAAAAGAGAGAAAGGCACAGCATATTTTTAGCATCAAGAATGTTGTATTTATAATTTCTTATCTTTTACTTCATAAAATACTTTACAAAAAAGAAAACATTCTAAAGTCATGTTACAAAAATACAGGCGTCCTTCCCACAATGCATCCCTCCACTTGCTAAATGTTCAACCTTATCTTATCCTGTTCAGGGTCCTGGGCCATTCCACCACAGGGCACACACTACGGACAATTTGGAAACACCAATCAACCTAACCTGCATGTCTTTGGACTATGGGAGGATACCAGAGAAAACCCACCAAGCACACAGAGAACAAGCAAACTCCACACACACAGACCCAGGCCAGGAATAGAACCCCAGGCCCAGGGGTGTGATGCGACAGTGCTAACCACCACGCCACTGTGCCACCTATGCTAAATGTTCAGAAAGTGCCATTTTTGCACCTGGTGTCTCCTAAAAACATCCTGGAGGAATACTTCATGGGGGATGTTCTGGGGCAGAAGCAGCATTTTGGATCAACTGCCCGGAGTGATTTTTTTAGGCTGACTTTCTCAGAGAATAAAAAACAAAAAAAACATCAGTTTACAGTTGATAACTAATTTTTCCTCACAATTTCCACTAACGTTTCAGTACTGCCTGAAGATGAAGTTGAAAACAATGCAGAGCAGGAAAACCTACATTTACTGACATGTTCATCAAAGGCAGGTCTTTCTTCCAGAGAGGGAAACCTACATTTACTGACAAGTTTATCAAAGGCAGGTCTCTCTTCCAGAGAGGGAAACCTACATTTACTGACAAGTTCATCAAAGGCAGGTCTCTCTTCCAGAGCAGGTGAACCCACACGTAAATCTTTGTCATTCAAACTCAAATGATGAAGTAAAAAGCTGTTTGTTCCAGTGACAGGTTGAACTGTTGCATTCATTATCGGCTTTGAAACCTGTGGGTCTCTCTCTCTCTCTCTCTCTCTCTCTCTCTCTCTCTCTCTCTCTCTCTGTGTGTACAGGTCTGATGTCTCAAGCTTTTTGTTAAATTCATTTTCAGTGGTACATCTCAGGTATTCCACATAAACAAAATGTGCTCTGAATGTGAAGGACAATGATAAGGATGACAACGTGGAAGAGCAAAGTGGCATGTTTAAACACAAGTCTCCAGAGCCCTTCTTTCAGTGGGAACCTGAAAGGTTCTTAAGAAGGAATAACAAGGACTGACTGTCCATCTAAAAGGGAAGGACAGAGACTGACTGTCCATCTACGAGGGAAGAGGTACAGAGACCAGGGAAGAAAAGGGAAGAAGGATGGAGACTGTCTTTGTCCTTCTTCCCTTTTAGATGGACAAGCAGACTGTCCATCTAAGACAGAAAAAGGAGAAAGACTGACTGCCCATCTAAGAGGGAAGAAGGACAGAAACTGACTGTCCATGTAAGAGAGGTAGGACCGTCTCTTCCTTGTGGAACTCTCCAGCCTTTCAAAGAAGTGCTATTAAGGACTAGGACCCCCCACCCAAAGCAAGATGAAATCAGCAGCGAGAGAAAAGCTTTATTTTGTAAAATGTGGGTGAGAGAAGGACCAAGGCAAAAAAGCAGGGAAGAGGCTAGAGTGTGAGAGGGCTGTTACCTCCCCCCGCCATGGTAACGTCCTACACGGTCCACACAGTAAAATGTAGCGTCCAATCCTAGAGGTTTCCTCTGTTTGAGTCTGTTTAATTTTCCTCTTTGTTGGTTTTTCAATGAACAGGGTTATGATGGCCAGTGCATTAGTCAGTGAATCCCCTCACGTGATTCTCCATGCTATAGGAAAACTTGAGGTGATGGGACAGTGTAGAAACACCACACAAATGGGCCCCTTTGCTTTCCTGTAGGTAAGGCAGACACAGGGAGAAACTGCCCTGCCCTTGCTCCTCTGACAGCTTAACAAAAGGGGTGTGCCTCCGCATCACGCCCTGCTTTAGCCACCCCCCCCCAGCCCTTTCCTATATTTCTAGCAGCAGTGCACGCTGAACCTCACAACACCAAAGACTGTTAACCTACATCGCCATCTAGTGGTAAGGAGCAGGGCTTCAGAAAACAGCATATTTAGGAGCCTACCACTCTTGAGAAGACATGCTCCCTTGTAGCTTTTCTCTTAGAACAGAATAACTGACATCACACATGTTCATATCTGAACTTGATCACATCAGCAGCAGAAGCGCTATGTTCAAAATGTAGCCATGTCAATCTGTCAATTAATCAAGTGTTTTCCTCACAAAATTATAGTGCTGCATATTGTACTTCCTACAGCGTGTAGGTGAGTGGCCTTTGGGCTGAAGCGTTACTGATACCATCAGTCAGAAGCAGGCCCAGAGGAGTGGCAGTCAGTGTCTGCCCAGTAAGACGGCATGGCGTGCTTCCTTGCACTGTTTTCTGTGAATAATATTGTTAAATCACCTTTTTAACAGCTCACATTCCCCCACTGAAACAACTTTTCAAATGTCAAATTCAGTTTTGTCTTTTTTCCATGTGCGGATTCTGCTCTTTCTGATGTAGATGTGCATTTCTGATGAAAAACAAAGAGATCATACAGGAAGTTACCTCACACATGGCACTTACTGCTAATTTATTATTACTATTAATAATAAAAACAATAATAATAATAATAATTCATCAGCAGTAATCAGTTTCGTTGTGCTGTCCAGTGAGTCCTTACAAAAATCCTAGCTACATTATCTGTGATTCTGAGAAAGTGCGTTTTGTCTTTGCCTTCAGATGAAGCAGTGTTCCCCAGAGAGTAGCGCTGTTTACCCTACACTAATGATCAATTATTGGATAATTAATTTTCATTGACATCCCTATAATCGCATCAATGCAGCCCTCTTAATGTTAGTGTAATATCACAAGTAACGCTGCTTAAACAACCCAATTACCTCTAGATACGGCACTGGGGGCCACTGGTGGAGCCTCAGTGTCAGACAGGAGGACGGGGGTCCACACAAACACACAGAGACAGGAGGACAGGGGTCCACACAAACACACAAAGACAGGAGGACAGGGGTCCACACAAACACACAAAGACAGGAGGACAGGGGTCCACACAAACACACAAAGACAGGAGGACAGGGGTCCACACAAACACACAGAGACAGGAGGACAGGGGTCCACACAAACACACAAAGACAGGAGGACAGCCTGGCTCTGTTCCTCTCATACACTTCATATGCGGATATTACAAATGCAATTGTCTTTTCATATGCAAGCGGCTGTTTAAAAATTGACTTTTTGATTATTCAGTTAGTATAATAATTAAATATTCCTAGCCCTGGGTTTCAAAACCTACTGAACCACGTAGGAGATATTTAACAGGCTCTGACAGATGTTTTAAATAAATGTTTATTTATCGATAGTGATATTAAACACCAAACCCAGGCTCTCTCCTGTAAACCGCTTGGCCTTATGTTCCCTGTTTGACCAAACCCCCATCTTACCAGAAGTTTGCAGAATCTAATGTTCAAACTTTTCTCTTTGGGTCAGGAGATGCCACCACACCTCCCTCTTTGTGGTGTGTGTGGGGGTGTTCACTCACAAGGTTTTAAAAGAGAGATCCACTGAATCTTGTCTGTCCAGCACAAAAGAGGCTCCTTTCATGAGAAACCCTCTTCTTTCACCCTGTGAAAAAAAACTTTAGGAGGATCTTCTTCATCTGTTGTTGAAAAAGATTTTCTCAAGCAGTTACAAAGTGGAAGTTACATTATCATTAGTCATGTCAAATAACTGATCCATATATATATATATATATATATATATATATGAATAATGAATATATGAACATATTTGAAAACCAGCTATTTGAATGTATAAATTCATCCGTTTATAAATGCTTCTCTCATCTCTATCATCTGCATGTCAAAACAAGCACTAACCTTTGCAGATGTGAGGTTTTTAAAAATTGCTAAATTTTAACTGGAGTGTTCCTTTCCCACTGTCCTCCATTAAAATTAACATGCATTATCTGTTAATGCATTTCATTTTTAAAAATCACAGCCGCATTCAACATCACCACAGGATTTGCAAGTCTGATGACTCAAAGTGAGACTACAGAAGGAGCAGAAGACAGAATCACTGTGACCTTCAGAGGTTCTTCTGATCTACAGGGTATAGATACTCAGGGCTACAAATCCAGGTAGAGACTGGAAGAGTCGTGAACAGCCACACAACCTGCTGAGACACTGGCCATCAGGGCAAGCCTCGTGCAACTCCATGACCCTGCATGCTAGGGGGGGGCCACATAGAAAAACATTATACTTGAAATTATTATGTTGGTACTTTAAAGCATAGGATGAGTCAGAATGGGCTCAGAACCCACACAGCCATATCCACCCAAACACCTCATCCACCCACAAAGCCATATCCACCCAAAGACCTCACCCACCCAAAGACCCCATCCACCCACAGAACCATATCCACCCACAGAACCAAATCCACCCAAAGACCTCACCCACCCAAAGACCCCATCCACCCACAGAGGCATATCCACCCAAAGACCCCATCCACTCACAGAACCAAATCCACCCAAAGACCTCATCCCCCCACAGAGCTATATCCTCCCAGAGACCTCATCCACCCATAGAGCCATATCCACCCAAAGACACCATCCACCCACAGGGCCATATCCACCCAAAGACCTCATCCACCCACAGAGCCATATCCACCCAAAGACCTCACCCACCCAAAGACCCCATCCACCCACAGAGCCATATCCACCCAAAGACCTCACCCACCCAAAGACCCCATCCACCCACAGAGCCATATCCACCCAAAGACCTCATCCACCCACAGAGCCATATCCCCCCACAGAGCTATATCCTCCCAGACCTCATCCACCCATAGAGCCATATTCACCCAAAGACACCATCCACCCAGAGCCATATCCACCCAAAGACCCCATCCACCCACAGAGCCATATCCACCCAAAGACCTCACCCACCCAAAGACACCATCCACCCACAGAGCCATATCCACCCAAAGACCCCATCCACCCACAGAGCCATATCCACCCAAAGACATCATCCCCCCACAGAGCCATATCCATCCAGAGACCCCATCCACCCACAGTGCTATATCCTCCCAGAGACCTCATCTACCCCAATGGCCCACCTACCCATATTCCCATTCCCATGAGAATTTCAATAAATCCACAAAAAAAATTCCAATTTCCAAAATTTGGTGAACAATTGTTTTGGTGAAAAAAATTTATATTTACATGAAATGTGTTCAGCTCACAAAATTAACTGAATGATAAAACCATATTTAAAGCATTTCTGTACATGTTCTGGTTATTAAAAGTCTTCATTAGCGATGGAAAGTAATGTTTTCATAGCACTGAAAATGTATTTAATGCGATGATCACAATTTTCATATTACTGATATTAGAGTAAAAAGTGTTACTTGTATGAGTACAATATGGCTGCAAACTGGCATTTCAACCCTTTTCATAGGATCTGGGCTCATGAAATATGTTAAAATTGGTATCGCTAAAGTGCCCTGAACTGAGACTTCTGTTCAGTGCTACAGCAAGACTGAAAAACATGAATTTGCCTGTTTATGCAACACAACTCGTCATGAGCTGACGTGTCCATGAGGGCCCTGCTGAAGCACAGCTCAAACAGCCTGACCTTCCTGCTAGCAGAGCAGCTCTGAGGTCAGAGCATCACTTTCCAAGGTCGGTGTCAGGTGACTCAGGCGTGCTGTTCAGTCCGCTCTGGCATACAGCTGGCTCTTCTTAATAACAACAGTAATATAATGTTCACATAGGCCACTCACACCACAAGTCCGGCGCTGGGTTCTGCACACTTGGAGACGTCTAACGCTTCAATCAGATCAGCAATTAGCAAATCGAGTGAACAATTAGGGCAAAAAAGACTGGCATGAAATTAGCAGGAGCTCTGCCACTTCTGTCATCCCGTCGCCAAACTGGAAGCCAAGTTCCCCAAGAGCTCCGGGGGCTGGCGGTGGGGGTCATGGCTCCAGGCAGAGAGCCCCCACCACGGTAATTCTGCACAGTGCTTCATCACTGCTGGGGCCGTCATTGTAGTGCGAACGCTGAATTTATTTTGTTTGCTTTGCCCAGGCGGGAGCCTCACACCCTTTATTCATCATCTTTCCCGTTTATGTACACTGACGTGTCTCACTCCATCCTCTCCGCCGCTCCAAGTTGACGATGTCAAAAACATCGCTGGCGGAAATGAAAGAATCCTCATTATGCAAATTCGGCCTCCACTGATAGGCATGCTCTGTTTTATAAATTACATCCCCTTGTCAGAAGTCAAATAGTATTTGAATAACTTCAGAGAAATTGTCACCAAGATTTGAGACTGAGCACTCCTGTGCCGCTCCTCATTTAGTCAGTGAGTAAAAATAGACATATGTTTATTTATTTTCCTCTAAAAGTGTGCATGATTGTTTTGTCATAAATGTTATTTAAATTAAGTTGCATAAGTAATTCCTACGTGAATTGTTGAATAATAATACAATGAAAATGTTTAGCATTTGAATAAATACATTTCAATTTTATATTTTCAATAAAATATGGTAAACAGTGCTGGTTAGTGAATATTTTTAAATTATTTTTGCCCAGTAACACGCTTTCCAAAAGAAACATGACAGGTTTTCCTGCAAGGAAATATTAATAATCATGTCCTCATAGAAAGAGCCAAGAAGCAATATTTACAATTAAGAAATGAACTTTATATATGAAAATGAGACTCAAAAGTGTGCAAAATGACGATTTAGTGTTTCAACAAGTTATGTGAAAAAAGCATACAGTTTATCCAAACCTTACAGATAAAATAATTAAAATCTAACTTTTTAAAATCTTGTTTCAGCTTAACTATATTACAAAAAATTGTCTATAATGGTGAAACACTACAATTAATTGGAAAATTTTTCCATACAATGTTTTACATTTAGAAGAAAACATACTGATATATAGTATAATATAGCCTTGTGTCCACATCTCTGAATAATTTTTACATCTATGTACATTTTATGTGACATTTACATTTTAATAAGATTAATAAGAATTAATTTTTTACACTTCTATTGTATTACATATTGTATTACCATTTCAATAAATGGTCATTTTGTTTGACAAAGCATACATTTGGCTAGAAACCTTTACTGAATATCAGACTAATGACAATGGCGTTGCGTTATGTTTGTCTGCATCTTGTTTGTTCGTTTCATAGGCCGTCCAAAGCAAAACGAGGTGTAGATCATGGCAAGGGCTTTTCATGAAGGTGTCACCTGAAGCCACAATGCACCGTCTGTAAGTGACTCTGTGGGCAACACAACGGCTCTGCCTACCAGCTTACACCGTCTCTGCGTTTGTTTACAGCCAGTCCTGTCTTTTATTTTGGATGTCAAACTGTTTTTCAGAGAAATTAAAATTAGAATGAAAGGCAGATTCGCAAAATCACTGACAGTAACAAATACAAATGGCGTTGGCCCCCCAAAATTTGTTGGGGCTAATTTTAATATTCATGACTTCTTCACAAGCTCAGTTCAGCAGTTTCGATTAAGCATTAATTAGCAGCCAGAGGGGAAACTAAACAAAAATAAGGCGCTGAATTGCTAATTAAGGTGGCTGAGATATGGGCACACTATTATTTCACTAACGATTCAGTGTTCAAAGGGTGGAGCCTTCTCACTCACTCCCTCACTCACTCACACACACACTCACTCAGTCACTCACTCAGTCACTCACTCACACACATATTGGTCCATCTCTCACTGCCTTATGCGTTCTCTCATTCACACAACCAATCAATAACTTGAGCACCCTTTCCCTATGACAGTGTTCAGTCTGATATGGGTTATGCACCAGGACAAGCTGAACTACAGTGACAGATGTAATATTCATACTATACTTACAGTCCTTGCAAGGACATTTTCCCAATGTATACAAAATTTTTTAAAATGTATGGTACATTTTTGTACTAAGAAATTACTTCATGCAGTTTTACCTCACCTTCCATTAGACATAAAGCATACGATGACAGGATGAATGTAGTAATTTGATGAGTGACGTTCCAAATGTACAGTGTAAATATACTGAGTAGATGTACAGAAGTTTCTCCAACTAAACTGAAAACTACATTATAAGTTTTTAGTAAAAATAACCTCCATAAAAGTGAGAGAGTGATACCCCAAATAAGTCTGTTAAAGAGACATTTGTTATATTTTGATACTGTCGTGTATTTCATTAGCTGCTCACATAGCACTGCAGTATCAGTAGTCAATGTCTGTTTGACATGAAAAAATTACAAGTTAATAAATAGCAATTAATTATAACAACTGAACTGCATTAAATGTATGACAAAAAATGTCAGAAAAATTTAAAAATTATTATTCACCACATTTGAATAAATTAACCACATGCAATCTAGCACATTTTAATAAATTATTGTTGCTTTCACTAAATTTATTTTAAGAAAGAAAGAAAGAAAAAACAAACACATAAAGAAAAGGATCATTAATAATCTTGATTTCATTTCATTCTTCTTCATTATATAAATTTTTGTTTGGTTTTTATTGCATTATAAAAGTTGTGTTGCAAAAATCTGAATGTATGAAATGAATCATACATATAAAATAAAATGTTATATTAGTGTAATATGATAATGATTTTTTTTTTTTTTTTTTATCTAGAATGATTTCAGCAAACATGGAATGGAACTGCCCTCTTACAAAGCTAACGTCTTCCTGACACTGTCACACCGAAGTAAGGAACAGAGGAATAAATGACATGGGTAGAGCAGCATTACCGCTGAGCCAAGGTGCCATATTTGAATTGTATCAGTGAATTGTAATCAGGTGCTTTGGCTTAACAAAGCTGAGCCCTGTTACTGAGGCAGCAGCCATCTGGTACAAAGCCTGAGAGAAAACAGCGGTGGGGGGGGGGGGGGGGGCCGGGACAGGTGGGGGGGGCGAGCCGAG
>JABJVR010000065.1:0-13547 GCA_025773905.1 Chitala chitala
GCCATGTGATTGGCTGATTAGCAATTTGTGTTACCAAGCAATTGAACAGGTGTACCTCATAAAGTGGCCGGTGAGTGTATATGTCTTCACCATTTTAAATAGATGAATACAGGTAAGTGAAATACTTAAAGTATATTGAAATCCTGAGTTTGCACATAAAGCCGCTCAGATGTCATAAAAAACAGATAACATTCCAGCATATATATGTTCACATGCAACAGTATGTTTGCCATCTGTGTTGACCTAAATTACAGCCAGCACTGGGGCTAAGGACAAGAGCGTTCAGATGAAGGTCATTGTTAAGATGTCTTTAAAAGGTTCTTCAGAGAAAAAAATGAGTGAATCTTCACCGGCAAAAAAGTGAATGCCAATCTGGATACAGGAGCAGACGGTTTAATGAAATGTGTCTTTGCTGTAGATGGAGATGCAATGCAAAACCCACTTGTCACACCTGGAGATGCTTGTTTGCAAAGCTAGTGGTGAAAGGCAAAAGGTAGGAGGCACCTGTGACGTGTGGGAGAGTAAGGCGACGTGTGACGTGCCACCTGTCACCTCGTTTCTGTTTTCCTGGTGTTCTCTCTGAAGGTGAAGTCAGCGCTAATCTGTGCTTGCGCTTAGTGATTACCTCTGGCTCACAGCGAAGGATTTGTTCGGCAGCACGACGAGTGTGACGGCAGTCTTGTCCGTATGCCCTCCTCAGCTCTTGGATCAGAGCCCACCCCATTCTGGCTGGCTTTGGTACCAGAAGAAGTGGCTGCATGTTTTCTGTTCAGTTCCAAATTCTATGCCACATCCTAAGCAGACCTCAACAACATCCTTTGGAGTATTTTAATTTTTATCCACTGCTTGCATGTTACAGCTGCTGAACATGCGTTTCCTTTAGTAACCCATAGTCTATTCGTTTGCTTTCCATAGAAATACTTTACCTGACTTCTTTCCTTCTTTCCCTTTTATTCTCTCTTGACAAGAGCCACATTACCTGGCGCCTCTCTTCTCCAGCGGAAGCCAACTTGTGAAGGAAGCAGCTTTGTTACGGATATAAACCACACGAGCGAGTGAACCAAACTAAGCTTACCAGTATAGCACAAGGGCTTAGTGTTGTGTCAGAAACATTTCCTGCTTTTTACTGTGCTGTCTCTTGATAGTCACTTTTTTTTTGCATATTACATAAGGTTTCACAACAACAGAGGAGCGTTTCCAAAGGCCAGTGTTTATAATGCATAAGGTCCTCTCTGTTCTGCCACCGTTGACATTATGTAACTGCCCAGACCAAAGTCATGCAAATGATGATGGAAGTGAAGGGGCTTCATGCCACAAAGCAAGGACAAAACGATCAGACAAGTTCACTAGGACTGACACGCCGGTTGGCCTGTAGGTTAGAATCTTAAGTGTCTGTATTTTACTGGAGACTTCCCCATAAATATTATATTGAAAATGCCATTCTGTATGAATTTTAGAATGCATTGGGAAGATAGACCTCCCTTTGCTATTAGGATCTGATTCCACATTATTCTCTCACAGGCTTCAAATGGTCCGGCACTGAATGGTCTCCTCCTCCCTTTTCAACTAAAGTGGAACTCAGTGGGAAAGGGTCGGCTACATCCAAGGCAGGGCTGCTGGAGTGGGGGCGGGGGCAAGGAGGCGGTGAGCACAGGGGCGGAGACAGGTGCAGGGCATGGGGGAGCGAGGCAGAGAACAGGGACAGCGAAAGAGAATTCCGTCCCCCTGTCAGTCCTGCATGCCAGAACGCTGGCGTATAAAGCATAACTGTGACCATTACATTTTTATTGTTTATTTACTTGAAGCAATGCTTTGTGCCAGTTAATTTGATTGAATTTTCTATATCTGTAGCTGTTTATGGTTCAGTGTGACAAGCAGCCATATGTATACAGCCACTGTTTGATGAATTGCATCCCTGAGCAGACTTTTGCAGTAGGCGTACATCTGATATATAGCAAACAAAGTTCATAATTCCCAGCTTTCTGCAACAAGTGTTTTTGAAGTATAATTTTATTTTTTTACTTTCAAATATTAATGGATATAAAAGCCCACTGTGATGTGAGTGTTTCTGCCATTTGACCATTTAACCTTGGAACAAATACTTACTGCTATTGTACATACAATAGAATCAGCAAAGGGTCGGCAATTAGCCGGCACTGAAGTAAAATGAAAAATTTGTGTACAATTATTTTTGATGGTTTTTATGGCTTTTCAAAAGAGCTTCGCTTTTTATTGTAGTCAGCACATCCTTCAAAAACACTAAATACTGGATATGAATACATTTTTGATATCTACTGTGTTGATTTAAAAATGCCATAGTTGATTATCTGTTTTTTATGAAGTGAACGCTTCTGTGCTACCACCCTCTGCTTGCACTGTGTCCTTACATAAAACATGCATTTCAGTGTATTGTGGGACTCTGTAGCTTTCTCAAGAGCCTGTAAAACTGAAGAGCGTGTTGGAAGGAGTAGCGGGGTTTGTAATAACTGCAATGTCTTCACTTGATGAATAGTGAACCACTTGTTCAGACACCCTTCTAGGAGAATGAGCAGAGGGAAGAGTGTAGCGTATCACGCAGGTGCGTCTTCTGTTGGCAGAACAACGCAAACTGGGTAAAGCGGGGTAAACGGCTCTCCCTGGAATCTCTGATTTTACATGTTCCCCCAAGTCTCCCAGGCAAGACAACGTGGAGCACTTTAAGAGCATGCCTTCTGATTGGCCTCTAATGTTCCCCTCCGAGGGCGTACCCTACAAACTACCCTTCCCTGTCTTTCGGCTGAGGATTGTAGTCACAGTGTTCACCGTAGGAGGACCGTCACCCATAGTTGTGCACTGGGAGTACATCACATATAAGACCATACGCCTCCCCTTTTGCTTATGCAATTCAGAGTAATGAATAAAAGGACATAAAGATCAGTTAAATGAGCAGAAATAACAGATAAGACAAAAGGCAGACATAATTGCTCATGATAGCGCTGTTTCTTTGATGTCTACAAGTTTCAGCAGGTATCTTCATGGCCTGTCTTGAGCCTGACCAGTGCAATTCAATTTCACATTTAATCACGTTCTATGATTTGTAAATAAATGTAATTTCAAATGTGTAATGTTGGTGGTCTTAATGGGATTCACTGAAATTGTGTGAATCCTAAAGGAAAATATTTTACTTCTAACTTATTAGAATAGCTGAATACACATACAACTAATAAATATAATGAATATAACTAAGAGTTTTTAGATTGCTGAAGTTATTTATTCTGTTATAATATCAAAATTCTCTTTTCAGTTTTGTGGCAACAAAGACCAGTAGGAAATGACCTTTAAATCACATGAATATAAAATAATTTTACAGATTGAATGTAAGGAGCCAGGTGTCAATCAGCCACGTTCTTGTAGTGTATTTGGTTGATGAAAAGACAATTTAAACAAGTTATTAAAGCTCTGCCAAATACATATTTGTCCCACACATGATGCTCCACAAGGGAACTCATCCTCATTTGAACACATTTTTTTGAGGGAAGTAAAACATGGTTTGTATCCACCTCTGTGTCAAGCTGCATGCATGTTCAAAATGACGGGGACACACGGCGTGTTTGCCGCATGCTCTGTCCTGTTTAGGGTCACCAACAGCTGGCTCGATCTCTACCTTTCAAACATGAGGGACAAGTCGACAACCATTTGTCACGTCACTCAAACACAGCAGCAGATGGTTAACACCTTTTTTCTGATTTAATTTAATTCTGCTGAGTGGAACTTTACTTGTTTTAAAGAGGTCTGCCTGAAGCGACCTGCAAAAGTCCAGCCTAACTTTCAACCAAACATTCGACAAATTTCCAACGTTCTCAGTCTGCAAAGCAAAGAGATGGGGGTGAATCCAGCAGCCACGCTCAGCGCTTTGTTTTTGTTTTATAATTTGTCAGCAAAATAAATAATACGAGGGAAATGTCTGTCAAGAGCTGAGTCAGAAGGAAGACTGGGCTTGGCATCTTTTACTCTGGTAATTATTCGTACTGCCTGCCAGCAGATTCTCCTGTTTACTCTGCCACACTTCCATGTCTCCATTAACTGCATGTTAGTAAACGTTTGGCATGCTGTCTTGTCAGGATAGCCATGCACAGAGCGAGACTGGGGGTTTACCAGCACCCCCTGGTGAGCACTGCGAAGGTGACGGGGGAGGGGGGCATCCAGAAGTGGCAAAGGTGCCTGCTGCTTCCACGTTGGGACTCTTGCCATGCCTGGTCAGTCACTCTCACATTTTCGAAAGAAGTGTTTCTGCACAAGCCCCTCAGCCATTCTTGTCATTCTGGGGGGAGTGTTGGGTGCTGCTGGTGTTAAGAATGGGATGGGGGAATAGAGGGGCAGACAGGAGAGTGATTGGTGAGCAGCAGGGTTTGGCAGGCAGCCTGGTGGGAGGGGCCTTTTGTGATGAAATGTTGCATAAATAATGCCAAAGGGGGTCTAAATTCTCTGTTGCTATGGAGACCTTTGTGCCTGGCTGAACTCCTGTTCTTCACTGCTTCAAGGCATTCAGTACTGAGCTTGCAGTTGTTCTAATGAGTACAGGACTTATCTTTTTATATATGGACCAGCAAATCGTGGGATGGTAAACTGGCAGAAGCTGAATTTCCCACAAATGCCTTCTCTGGAGTATGGTGCATGCGCAGGTAAACTATCATCATGTCATTTTCTTAAGGGAACAGGTCAGTTGGTTTTTGCATGCAGACAGGTTGAGAAAAGGCAGTGCCTTCAATTTTCAAGTATGTTCAAGTTTCAAGTATGGTCCCTTTTTGATAACTGAAACTGACTGAAAAATTGCGTTAGAAAATATCATCATCCATCCTGAGTGTTATTTGCTTTAACCTGCAGGTTGATGTGATTATGTAAATTTTAACCTGCAGAATCTGTGTACTTTATAGAACAGTAGATTACGTGTCCTTATACGTTCAGAGTTTTTTCAAAAAGGTGCAAGAGAGGTGGATTTCCACGAGACGTGTGCTCATCTGCCGTGTCTGAGAGTAGCACTGGAGAGTTTCCAGTAGATGGTAAATGGATGGATCACTACGCATGGCTTACCCTGTCTAAGTTTTTCCTGTGGCAGGGGCGGGGGGTGCACCGTGGTTCTGCTCCAGTGCTTCAGGGAAGGCGTCACTACAGTCATACCCAGAGCAGGCTGCAAGGAGATCGATACGTGCTGCCTCGCAGTACAGTCCACGCAGGCATGACTTCAGCCTGCTGTATCGATCTGTCTCGGCCAACCCGTTATTAAACCAAATGTGGTATAAAGCGATGCCAAAGGAGGGTCTTACTATACTTCTAATTTCTAATTCTAGCCACGTCTGGCTGGGTGGTGTTTCTTCTGTTCTGTGGCACAATTCGGATACTAACTATGTGCAAATTGAGTGTCTGATGCGTTGTGCACAGTAAAGCATTTGCCTAGCCATTACTCTACAGCATGGACTGTAGATATTACCAGTTAGTTAGTACTCTGCTGCTTGTAAACTGGTCCTTCACTCATACTGGAGCTGCGATGCATTCTTGGACCAAGCTGAGGCTGAATTACCTCAGCAAGGGTTTTCTATCTGAAAGCTAAGTGATGTAATTTCATACACATCACATACAGGAAGCAGTTACATTTAATTGACCATATTTTTTCGGTTTAGAAATCGCTCACTTTTTTTCCCACATGTAAAAGGCAATTATTATCTGAAAGCGGTGGTTGGAGATTTACTTCGTAAACTTAACACTGGTAAAAGTACCATTTTTATATGAGAGTGGTCCTAATCTGTAATTTGGATTGCGTACTAATTCACGTCTAAATTATAGCCACTCCATTGCTTTTTAATTGTGACTGCAGTTTAGAGTAAAGTGACGTAACATATTCCTAAACACCTGTATTTATAGATGACAGATTTCATGTTGAGCGTGATAAAATTGAATTTATTTGCTCATTGCACTGATATTAAAAGGTCTTGTATCTTTTTTTTTACAGTTTTTGTATACTGTTGTTTTAATTAAGCCAAGCCATCGGGCAGGATGTTGTCATTCTCAGCTGTGGTACCCTTCTGCTCTCTGCTTCAGTTTCCTGTGCCACAGCTGTACGTTACAGCTGGAAGGTGGTGGTGGGGAGGGGCAGACCCTGAGACGCGCGCACGCACACACACACACACACACACACAGTCCACTGTATGCTCACGGAGCCCGCATTCTGTTTCAGGAGCTGCAGTTTGAGAGACTGACTCGAGAGCTGGAGGCCGAGCGCCAGATTGTCGCCACCCAGCTGGAGCGATGCAAGCTGGGATCTGAAACCGGCGGCAGTATGAGCAGCATCAGGTGCGTCTCGCTGTCCTCCACCCCTTCTGCCCCCCACCCCCTTCTCCTGTGCCATGCATGAGGCCCTCTTGCGTTGCATCTCGTCTTTGTTACCTTTCGGTGTTTCACCAGAAACATTCTGGGAAGGGGCTTATTTAATGTAAGCAAGTGAAAGCAGCAGTTCTTTCTTCAGTGTAATATTTTTTCTCTTATAAAACTTTAAAACACTGTGGCAGGCCGTGGCATCAGATTTAAGTTTCTCAGACTGACACAATCGTGAGAATTTAACCAATTAAAGAGCACAAACCTCTGTTACTACCAAGGGCAAACTGAGTTTGTTGAGGATTTTTTAAACTGTTCAACATTTTTATGGTTCAAGCTGTTGGGTTGTAAGTATTGCATGTTTGTCTTTTCAAGCAGAATTAAAGCTAGTCAGGAAAGTTCACAAACAGGGCACAAATCCTCCAAAAGCACTTAAATCAGCTCACAAGGAGGTGAAGAGAAGTGTGTCCAAAACAAGTGCATGTCACCAGGATATGCAACCTCATGGCAGTAGAGGAAAGCTTGTGTCCTGGAAGGTGAGAGGGTTTCTGTCAGAGGTGGGAGCAAGTCGCTATGGAGACCTGCAGCACACCTCTGGCTCTTTGCTTTCACAGTGGAGGGGCAAACCATGCATTGTCTGAGTGTTAGAGTGAATTAAGTACATGAAGAGGCGGCATACGAAACCCCCCTCGGGATCTCCTCGTCTGCACAGAAGGGCTGGGGCGGAGCCAGGTGGTGCGCGCGTGATCGCAGGACTGGGAGACAAGCACAGCGTAGAGAACGAACAACGTGCTGAGCTCACTGGGAGCTCCGCCGCTAGTGTGCGAGCGGCACACACAAATGCATCACATTTACCACAGAGCAGTCCCGCTTTCGGTGACAGTCAAACAGCGGGGATGTCAAAGGCTCTTTTTTAAATGTTAATAATGTTTCAAATGTGCTCATCTGACCTTGCGAGTGCAAAGAGCTTGCACTGGTTTTTGTTTAATCGTGAAAGAAGTGTGTGTGTGTGTGTGTGTGTGTGGGGGGGTTTAGAAATGTCATTGTCCCAAATGAATGTAAATTACTTTATAAAAAGGAAAGACTTCAGAATGAAACAATGGATGGTGTTTTCCACATTCATTTCTTTTGCTGAGTGAGGGTGTTCACCAGGTCTGAAAACACTGGGGTCTATAGGCATAGAATTCTGTAGTGTGTCATGAATGGCATGGATAGGCCATGATACTGTGAGAAGTTTACTTTGAAAGAATCAAACAAACAAACAAACAAATAAATAAATAAACAGTAGTGTACGGCCAGTTGTTGTACTGGAGTTCTTTTTATAGGTGTGGTAGTAAAGTACTAATATATTGTAATGACATTTGTTGTGCTTTAGAATGTATGATAATGTGGCTATATATATTTAATGATCTGCTGTCTTCCTATAATTGTACACTATGGTGAAGAATTATGTGGGATTATATTGTGAGATTACGTGACAGTAGTGTTTATGTTACTGTGGTTGGACATTTTCGTGTTTTGCTGAAATTACTCTTCTGTTGTTAACATCTCTTAACTTTAAGTTTTAAAGATTTAATTTCAACTGACAGGTTTCAGTAACGTTACGTTTACATTTTATGTAGAATATTATGTCTGGCAGGTTGTTAAAAACATGTCAAACTTCTAGATTGCTTTGTGAAGTAAAAAAAAAGATTTTTTTAAAACAACAAAAGATAGCGTTCTGAACACTTTATTAACAGTCTGGAAAGTTGTGTGATTTCATTTAATTAAATTCATCTAATTTTCTTGTACCACTATGTAAATGTTCGCGAACAACAGGAAGTCACACAAATGGATATAACACTGACAACATAATGTAAAAATTAGACAGAAAAAACTGACCATCCTTCATTTGAAAAGGATTGAACTTTTATAAGCTTTTATATTTTATATGTGTAGTAACATCACTAAGGGAGGTGAGAATGAAGATTAGGAGGAGAGAATTTAGAAGGTAACAAAGTACATGATGAAGAAGCATTAAGGAGGGGTCTTTCACAAGTTAAGATGGGGGGGCTCTGTGTGTGTGTGTGATTCTTACAGTGTGCTGAAATGACACATGCTTACAGTTGCTTAACATATGGACCATTTTACTATAGACTAAACTGAAAATCAACACTAATGGCTATTGTAATTCACAACAATGATGACATAATAATAATAATAATAATAATAATAATAATAATAATAATAATAATAATAATGGATGATGTGGAGTCATTCATGCCTGGATAATGAGAAAGTTCATATTGTACTTGACATATTCATTTGCAATCCCTTCAGCTGGTCAGCCACACAAGAACGAGAGCAAAGAGCTGGTGTCAGCCCTGCAATAGTGCCTGTCAGAGCCACTGCTCCCAGCTTGCTAGCAAACCACAAGCACACGTGAGAATAGAAATGCATATGTGTGTGTGTGTGTGTTTGTGTGTGTGTGTGTGTGTGTGTGTGAGAGAGAGAGTTTGCGGGGGGAGGGAGATGTCGGGCAGCCAGGGACGGCTTGCTGAGTCGTTAAAGGTCATCTCTGAATTAAATGTGCTGGAGCCAGTGTTTGTAACACTTATTACTTTGTGACTCGGAATTTGCAGGCAATGCTGCTGCTGCTGTGTGTGTGTGAGTTTGTGTGCACATTTGTGGGTGGGGGGTTGGTGAGTGGGTGGGGCCTGTTAGATGATGTAATGAGAAAGTGCTCAGTATTAATACAGAATACAATATGGTCAGTGGAAAACTTTTGTGGCTTACACACCGTTTTGGTAAAGTTCAGGCATCCTCACTTATTTATTGTTCCAAAAGCACATTAATTTAAAGAAAGTTTTGTTTTTTTAAACAAAAAGAGATGGGATGGCTTTGAAAAAATTCCTTGCTGTTGTAATAAATTTCGTCAGGTAGGAGTTTTCCTTATTACTCTTTATTATTCTATAAAATTAATAGGCAGCTTGTTGAGGTGTCCAGCATGCTGTTACGAGCTGATGTAATTTTAAGCAGACTTGGGAGAATAGTTTCACCACTGATGTTAGGGCTTGCTGAGAACAGTGTGCTCTCGAGCTTCTCTGCCTTCATGATTTACCAGGTTTTTTTAAAATGTGATTTTCAGTGGCCCTGTGATGGGTTGGCAGCCCATCCATGGTGTCCCCTGCCTTGTGCCCTAAACTCTTTGCGATCAGCCCCCTGCAACCCTGCAGATAGGTGGTTGATGAACAGACAGATGGATGATTCCAAGTGGATAAAAACATGCATGTAAATAAACCATGGGCACAATCTGTTTTTCATGTCATGGAATATTTTCAGTATACCAAAGGTCACAATGAATCTGGCTTTTGTGCATGCTGCTTTCAGGACATGCTTAAAACACTGAGGGTCGGCACAGCAGAAGAAGCTGTGATGTACATAGAACATGGCATGTTAAGTAATGTGATACGTGACAATAACACAGTTTGATGGAAATGTAAATGAATGCTTATAGAATCTGCTGATCATTGATAAAGGGTGGTGCAATGGGTAACTGGGTGGTGTTTATTATCTTATCATGTCTGGACAAGTAGTGGGACTCCAGCCATTGGATCTGTGTGTCTACACTTGGAGTTATGTGTGCTCTCTGTATCTTTGTGGGTTACCTGTGACTATTCCACAACGTATGTTTAAGATGATTTGGAAAATCTTAAATTGCCCACTTAGTATGTGCATGTCCTGTTATGGGTTGGCATCCTGATCAGGGTGTACCCTACCTTATGCCCTGTGGTATCTGAGATAGACTCCAAGCCTTGTGTGACTCCAAACTAGATAAATGGCTTGGGAAAATGAATTCATGCTCTTTGATCTTCATCCCACTGAACATTTTACCACAGGTCCCCTTGCACAATTTGCCATGCTTTATCCCTCTCGTCCTTAATCCTGCCTTCTCCACACCCCCATTTAATCTTACCCAGGCCACTGCCATTGTTAACCCTTCCCTGACCATACAACTACTTACACTTACCTAGGCCATTCTCATCCTTAACCCCTCCCTGACCACTCCTGCTTATGCCGCACCCACACGTGCTTTTATCCAGGAAAATTCTGTTATTATCCCTTCCCTGTTGGCACATACACTCCCAGGCCACTCCCACCATTAACCCCTCCCTGTCCACACCCACAGATACACACCAGGTGACTCCCACCGTAGGCTGCTCCCACCACGAACCCCATCCTATCCACACCCAAGCATATGCCTTGGACCACTCCCACCATTAACCCATTCCTACCAACACCCACAGATACACCCCAGGTCACTCCCAGCAGTAACCCCTCCCTTACTCATACACCCACCCAGATCTCTCTTTATTCCTGCCAAGCCCTGTCCTTCCCACCATGCTCTGCTTTGCTCTGTCCAGTCTCTGTCACATTCTGTAGTGCTTTCAACTGCATACCCCCACCCAACCCGATTCTTGCCGCATGTCACCCAGATGCTGAGCTGCGCGGTACTGTGGCTCTCGGCCATCCTTTAAGCAGTGCCGCAGATGATGCTCGTGTGCCGTCGTGTGATACCACTATGTCATTCGATCTGCTCTGTCACCAAGCAGGGAGCAGGAGCCATCGATTTGCTCAGAGCACACAGTACTCACCTATGCGTGGGACGCGATCCATATCTTTTGGGAAACAGACCTCACAAGCTTAGGCTTATGGCAGTGTCTAACATGGTGTGCTAGTAAACAAGGAGGGATTATAAGGGAGAACCATCTGTATTTACATGCTGACACATGCTGGTTGATAAGCATTTAAATAGCCCACATGTCTATATGTGTTTTAGTTTGTTTCCTTGGAGATGGGCTTCAGATACACTATCCGCGTGTCCTTTTAAAGGCTTGTTAAGGAGATCAGCTGGCCCATCCCCATTTTCTCACTCCTTCAATCCCCTCGAAGGCCATTTCTTGCAGATTAAACCAGAGAACAGGATTTCTCCTAATTGGTTGGGGGTGAAGGATTGATGGTGAGAGGAGGCCTTCAGTATTCTCCACATCCCAGCTTGAACGCATTCCTTTTGCGTACAGCCCTGCCCGTCTATCCTCAGCCTGTCCCCTGGTGAACCACACCCAGGTGGTTTCGTTTCGGTGGGGGCCGTGCTTGTAAATGTTGTTTGCAATACCTGGTTGCACGATTGGGAGGGGGGGGTGCACTGATGGAGCACTCTAGCACAGCTCATGCCCTGCACATCGGTGTTTGGCTCATGCTGTGAATATTTGTATCCAGTGCTGTGAATATGCAGCCGTGCTGCTAACACTTTCTAAAAATAACTGGACAGCGTTGTTGGTGTACATCAGGTCTGCGCTGTACCTTTGTACCCTTAAAGTGGGGGGGTATAAATTCAGCTGTTTTCCCATCACTGGTTTAGCATTTTTGTTTTACATTAAAAAGCGTTTGTTTTGTGTTTAGCATCTTTTAAAGTTCTCAATACATTTTTGTTGTCAATGTATATTGGACAGTCATCTAATACTGCTGCATCTGGTATCAGGTAGCTCAGTACTTGGTGCACAGGTTTGATCATTCTAGTCCCAGAAGGGGACTCTCTTGTTCTGTGCTTGAGTGGGTCTGCTGAAAAGGTCTTACTCCAGTAAATATCCCACTATATCAATGGGAAAAATAAGAAATTGTTTTGGGGGAAAGTGTTGACTTAGCAACAAAGTGAGAAAACAATTCTTCTCGAAATGAATACCGTACTTAGAGCGATTCGCTGAATTTAACCTAATTATACTGCTTTGTTGCTGATACCATACTTTTGGTACTGTGTATTTCATTGTGTGTGGTGTATCTGAAACTGGGCTGCATTACCAGTCGAAGCTTATTAACAAGATTTTCAGTTAATGTTGAAGGTAAATGTAGCCCCCTCCCTAGTTGCTCTTGGGTAATTGAATTTTAATGTCTTCACTATTTCAAAGAAATCATACTTACATGTGTTCTTGTACTTCATATATGCAGTATATTTCCAAAAGTATTGAGACACCTTCCTTTACACGCACATGAACTTTAATGGCATCCCAGTCTTACTCCGTAGGGTTCAATATTGAGTTGGCCCACGCTTTGCAGCTATAACAGCTTCAACTCTTCTGGGAAAGAGTTTTGGAGTATGTCTATGGGAATGTTTGACTTTCTTCTGGAAGAAAGACTTTCTGTCTTTCTTCCAGAAGCACATTTGTGAGGTCAGGCACTACCTACCACTTTGTGGCTAAGTTGCTGTAGTTCACAGTTGTTTCCACTTTGTTATAATACCACTAACAGTTGACTGTGGAATATTTAGTAGTGAGAAAATTTCACAGATGGACTTAATGCACAGGTGGCAACCTATCACTGTACCATGCTTGAATTCACAGAGCTCCTGAAAGCAACCCATCCTTGCACAAATGTTTGTAGAAGCAGTCTGCATGCCTAGGTCTGCATGCTTGATTTTATACACCTGTGGCAATGGAGGTGATTGGAACACCTGAATCCAGTGATTTGGAGGGGTGTCCCAATACTTTTGGCAATATAGTGTATATGTTTCTTTCTATTACATGGATGTATTAATAGTGTTTGTGTGTGTTTGCATTTACACATATCCACACACAGTATAATATCCACTGTATTACTGTAATCCAAGAATGGGGATTGGAAATAAATGGAAGAAAATGTGGAGGTTTTTGGTTTATAATCTTCTTAAATTCCAAAAGTTCATGGAGCTTCTCTGAGTTTTACGACAGCATCAGGTGTAGCAAAGAACAGCATTACTGGCAAAATTACACTGCTAATGTCATTCCAATGTACTTTCCCTGCTGACACACTGACGTGATGATTTTGAGTTACACACAAAGCAGTGTTTATAATGCGAGGAAGAGACCTTTGAAAAGGAAGGCTTTACATCAAAAGCCTGTTTAATAGTTATCAGTTATATATTACAAATCTGCCCTTATTGCAATTTACACAGACTGCACTGTATTGAAAAAGTAATCCTCAATCTATATTTTATATATTTTATATTTTTACATATTTATGCATGTATTTATATATAATATAAATGGTACATTTCATTTTGCGCAGTTTAACATATTTTATTACAAAACAATTAGGTTATGTTTCACATATTTCAGTTTGACTGCCGTCCATTTTAAAAAGTCTTAAAGGTTGTTCAAGTTATTAAACAAGCAATGAATAAAATT
>JABJVR010000065.1:17253-43520 GCA_025773905.1 Chitala chitala
CAGACCCAAAGCGGGAATTGAACCTCAGGCCTGGAGGTGTGCGGCGACAGTGCTAACCACCACGCCACCGTGCCGCCACTAGGGAAACCTTTCAAATTAAAAATAAAAGAAGTCCAGTTGCCATGACAAAACTTTCAGATAGCCACACCTGGATGACTGAGAATCTTCTCTGACAGATACAGGAGCAAATTAAAATTCAGGCCCTTCACCCCTAACTGATTTACTTTAATTTGTTGTTTTAATTTTATGTTCCTGTGTTAGTATGATAAAACTTAAATTTTTTTCAGCATAGTAAAAATAACTTGGCATAAAAATATAATTTTCTGTTTTAAATGTGTTTTTATTTCCTGAATTATGTGTATAGGAAGTAATGGGTTAAGGAGTTGCCCCAAGAATTTAAACTGAGGTCTTCGTAGTTTAAACCAGCGACCTTCTGGTCTGCCTGCCCCCAATTATGTTTGTGTGGTGGATTTGTCAGCAGCAGTCTAGCTGTGCATGGAGCTGTGGTTTGACTTACCCGCTTGCCTTCTGGGAGGGCCACACCATCCCCGTCTCACCTAGAAACAGCCAAAATGTCCACTTTCTGTCAGGTGACTGTCTGCTGAATCAATGGCTTCTCAAAATAACACTGATGTGGACTGTGTTTCATTTTTGATTATATATTTTTTCTGCTGGGGGGGGCAGGAAATTGAGGATACTAGAAACCTGTTGTCCTGTAGGAAAGACACAAACTCTAAACTCATTTTAGGAGCATTGCATTTTGAGGAAATATCTTTGATGGGTTTTGTGGCAAGACCTGCTGAGTGTTGGTTGAGTTTTAGTTTGTTCCCTAACCTGCTTAGTACCCTCGGTACTTCCTGCCTTTCGTCTTCACCTGATCAGGACGTGAGAAACCAAACAGGCTGTGGTGCAGTGAGTAGAATTTGCTTTGTGGCTGGGTGAAAAATTGACAATTACTACCAGCAAATGAGAGACAAAGGCCTCTAGGTAAGGGTGTTAACACAGTGAACAGGTGACCGGGAGAAACGAAGAGTGTGAAGCTTGTTGGTGCTTTGTGATGAGGTGAGCCTGAACACCGTGTGTTTTCTTTCCATGTTGTATCAAGCTTTCTGTAGTCATTCCAGCTCGTGCCCACTTACAAAGACCGCCGCTTACATTCATGTATAAAAAAACCAACACTATGAGAGTATCACATATTACATTCCTTATGTGCATGGACCAAGTTTTGTGGCTATTTTTAAGATGGTAGCTGATCCTGCAAGTCGCTATCCTGAAGTGATAATTGCAATCAGTTAATATGTCCCTGCAGCTCCCGAGAGAATATGGTGACAGACACAGAGTTCTGGCTCTCTGCTTGGGTAGACGAAAAATCACATGACTGTGCACACCTCTAGGTCGTTCTTTTAGAAGAAAGTGACGCTTGCTCTATTAGCTGTGTTTTCAGCGTTAAAAATCTGCTACTGTTTTTTAAATAAATAACTTGAGCATTACACGTTAACGCTTTTTGTTCGGTATTTAAACGTGTTAGTTGTTAGTAAACACACTGTAGTTCGTTACACACCTATGGGTCTTTTGTATTTGTGTACTATAATATGCAAATATTTCCGTAAGTAAGCTGTTAAGTATGCCCGTGAATGTTTCACAAAACATACATGACAGTGTGACGGAAGCCTTTTAACTAGTTCATTTGTGTTAGCGTTGTTTAAAGGGGCTTATCGCTCTTGTTTGTCTACAGGGTGCTTTGTACGGCTGTATGCGCGCGCGTGCACACGCGCATTTGTGTGGTTGGTGTTTGTGGAGAGGCGGCAGCATCTGGCTGCTTGGAATAAGTTGCCGACCCCCCCTCATTACAGCACTATGAACAGGAAATGGAGGCGATTGGGTGGAGCGGTGCCACGCGCAGCTGCCGTGCGCTCGTTTGTGAGGCACTCGTCGTTTCATGCTGCCCCCCCCCCCCCAAGCAGTGGAACGAGGCAGGCAAAACCGGCTGCGCGCGGGAGCGCGGACGACTCGACCCCTTCCCCGAATCTTTGTTCATAGCGAGAGGAGAGTTGGCAGGACAAATGACCAGCGGCGCGACAAGCACGTAAGCGTCCCTTTCATCGACTGTGGCGTCGGCCTGCGTTAGCCCAGAAACGGCGCCACTTCATCCGTTGCCAAAAACCTGTCGTGGATGTCAGCGAACTGTGTGACCGTACGGAAGGGGGCGTCATTTTTTTTTCTTGCGTCGTCAGAGGCTCTTTTCCCGGACATTTCGGGCAGAGCCTGTCCACACCCAGATGTCACTCTTCTGTCTACTCATTTGTGCCATTTTAATATTCTGGAGTACACAAAAAAAATGTATGTTCCAAATTTTCTGGTTTGTGATTGGTGGGAAGGTGTGTCACATGATCTCGTGGACAACGGTTGGTCTTTTCATTCTGCTAAGGGACGGTAACCGCTGGAATTACAGCCCCCCCCCCCCTTTTTATTTTACAAGAGGTGGTATAAAAAGTCTGGCATCTCTGCTAAGTGCCAATCCTTGGCACTGACGCCAGGAGCCGGTGGTAGTGGGTTTAGTGTTTTTGAAACGAGAACTTCCTCTTCCTCTGGTTTATCTCCTTCTGGCTCGCCTTTTGAGCCACTTGGTCGCCTGGTCTCCGTGCCGATGAATCGGCCGTCTTGCCCAGAGGAAGCCACCATGGAGGCGATTAGTTAGAGAGGAAGAGACGTCCTCTCAGAGCGGCCTAATTAAGCTATTCATCACAGGACGGAGATAAAGCAATCTCTCTTCGGGTATATTGAATTCCTATAGACTTTCCCCAGCTTGTGGAAATAATGAGCGTGATTCATGAAAAGTGTATTAATTGTTTAATGAAATAATGCCATTTTTGTGCTAAATGACAGATTATGAAAGTGAACATGCTGTACTTGTCTTACGCTCACTGTGTGTGTGTGAAAGAGAGTAACTTGACTCGTTTAATATTTAATACGTAATACTGTTGAGAACTGTGGAAGTGCAGGAAGTTGTGGGAAATTTTTGTAATCTGGTAAAAAAAAAACAAAAAAAACAAAAGGGATGATTAAAAAGACCTTTATTGTGGGATTTTTATGCGACTGCAAGCCATGCTGTATAGTGGAATTTCTTTTATAAAAATACCGTACACAGTTGTTAATTAGCTCTCCGCTTTCCAATACTACTCATCATTTACATGATACAGACTGTGTGTGTGTGTGTGTGTGTGTGTGTGTGTGTGTGTGTGTGTGTGTGTGTAACCACTGTATGAATGGAGAACCCCTGCTAGGTTTAGCTACATCTGGAGAGGTCTGTTTTCCACCCAGACGAACATTGGTATGCTGTGAGAGGAACCGTGGAGCTCCTCATGTAGTTTTGATGTAGAAACACGCTTTAACATCGCGTGCCTTGTTTCTGCCTGTGGTGGGATGGCATAGGGTCTGAATTTTTTGTGTTCACACTGGCCCGTCATGTTTTTGAGGAGATCAGGAAGGAAGAAAAACCGTAGGAGCAGAGTACCTTTGTTGAAATCTGTTTTGGATGATGATATGTCAGTGGGAGCTGATATGGGTGTGGACAGTGACCTGGTCATCATACAGAGTGTTTGAAGAAACCCTACAAGTGGAAATCTGCTCAGAGAGGCAGGTATATGGGTAGAACTGTGGCTATATTCAGACCCACAGTTCTGAAAGTCTCAGGTGAAGTTGGGAATGTAGACCTGTATAATGGAGATGTTCTTGTTACCAGACCATTTAACACTGTGCCAGTGCCTTGCCCTCAGACTTGGACAATAACATCTGAGCCAGTACCTTTTTTCAGGCTTGACCAATAGCATACCCCTGACAGTGCCTTTTCTCAGTCTTGACCAATAGCATACCTCTGTCAAAGCCATTTTTCAGTCCTGACCAATAAAAAACCTCTGCCAATGCCTTGTTTCATGCTTGGTCATTAGCATACCTCTGCCAGTGCCTTTTCTCAGTCTTTGCCAATAACATACCTTTGCCACTGCCTTGCCTCAGGCTTGGCCAATAACATACATATGCCACTGCCTTGTCTCAGGCTTGGCCAATAGCATACAGTGCCTTTTCTGGCACTCAAGCCAGTGCAACCCAGAACCCATTCCTACGTACCACCCGAGGGCTGTTCAGAACCTTTCCCCTGAATTATTCAGAAAGACGTATGATGTAAATACCATCACCTGTCACTAACATACAAAAAGACGCTCCCCCTACAGTGATGTATTTTTAAACAGTTTTGTCACATCCATTTTTTTATCCACCATAAGCAGCTAGAGAATTTTCCTGTTTTACTTCTCACTCATTTTGCCCCATTTCTTCATAATGAGGTTGACATGCCCTAAGGTACATCCTGCTCATTCTTTTAGATTTGGTGCAAGTCAAGTCAGCCAGATGACTTCCATGTATTATATTCTGCCATGTCTTCCTTTTGTTCACGCCAAGCAAAGAGCGTTTGCCATCATTGGTGTGCAAACATTATAATGTCCTTAACTGGAGCAGCGTTGACTTCTCAGCAAGAGCTAGCCATGTGTTCTGAGTACAAACTGAAAGTACACGGTCGCCTGTGTTAAGCCGTTACTTCATTGTGTATTTGTCTATGGAGATGTCATTTTCATCTGGATTTGTGCTGATACAGTACAGGAACTGTATTGTGCCAGTAACAGTAAATCACCTTGGGGCGATTCTGTTGCGAAAGGCGTTATATAAAAGTGAATCGAATTAAATGCAGCTTGTTGCTCTGTTCCTTTTGCCAACATTAATAAAAAATTTTTTAAAGTTATAGAACTTTATTAACCCCAGTGGGCAGCCATTATTAAATGCCCTTGTGTGTGTTGCAAATATTTGCAAACCGGTTGATATTGTACGTTTTTGATTTCAAACACTCCTAGAAAAAGCTGAGATTTTTTTTCCTCTTGCAGTTCCTCGGTGCTGCCCTAACCTGTATGTGCATTAGTGCTCTGTCAAAAAAAATAAATACGGTACGATTTGTGGACCCTTCAGGCTCAGGTGTTAAAAAAGATGGAGGGAAAACAAGAAAGCACCCATAACCACTTGCCACTTTCTGTTGTCTCTGGTACATTGATTGGATGTGGAAACTGATTGTGATGGTCCCAGAATAAGGTGGAGTGTTCAGTCCACACATTCACAGGATATGGTAGTGTGTGTTCAGTCCACACATTCACAGGATGTGGTAGTGTTTTCAGTTCACACATTCACAGCATATGGTAGTGTGTGTTCAGTCAACATGTTCACAGCATATGGTAGAAGAAGCAGCTTTTGTTGCCATTGACTATACACACGTTGTACATACATATTACAATGAAATTTGTTCTCGGTCCAGATATTCATAGGATAAGCTAGAGTGTTCAGTCCACACATTCACAGGATAGGCTAGAGTGTTCAGTTTACAGGGTGTTCACAGATGCGCTTTAAGTGTAACTGTCAAATAGTAAAGAAGAAATATCAATCTCTTAAGTGGAAAATATAGAAAAGCATGTTGTGGAAGTATGTACAAGATGAAAATAGTTGTATTTAGTTGGCAGATAGCAGCTATTCGCAGTTGGCAGCTTATGGTCCCTTACTATCTGTGGCTATCAGAAGCCTGTCAAGTGCTGCAGGCTCTATTTATAGAATATTGTTGCTCGTGCATTATTGTGTTTGTTAAGGTGCGTCTTCTACTCAGCTGAGGCAAAAAGCCCAGTCCCTGGGCTTCTTCCTGTTGTGTGGGGGGAGATTGCTGGAAGGGGGGTGTATTTACCATTTCAGCCCTGAAACACTTGCGTTTCTCAGCCACCGTCGCAGCCTTTAGTGAGCTGACAGCCAAACCCCCCCCCTCAACTTCCACCCCTCCTTGGAGGTTTTTTTTTTTTCTTCTGGGAAGCGCAGATGGTGTTAGGAATAGTGAAAGAGAACAGACAGAGGGGTGATTGGAGAACGGCAGGATTTGGCAGACACGGCAGTGGGAGGGTCCTTTTGTGATGAAATGTTGCATAAATAATGGCAAAGGAGCTGGGGAGGGGGGAATTCTCTGTTGCCATGGTGACCTTTGTGCCTGGCTGAACTCCTTTTCTTTGGCGCCTGAAGGCAGACACTGGTGTGTTCATAGTGACTCTGATCACTCCGAGTATTACTATAATAAGGGGCATTAAACGGAAGCACGCAGGATCCGAAGCGAACACATGTCTCGTCCGGGGCATGGTCCACGCTCAGGTAAACGCTCCGGTCCGTCTTGCGCGCTCAGGGAGCGAACAGGTGGGCGCCACCGGGTGATGTTTGGGAAGCCAATAGAAGGCTCGGTTTGTCACTGATCTGCCCTGACTCAGCGTGACGTGACGGCTAGCGGCTGGCTAGCGTGCGGCTAGTCTCGGCTCGTCAGCCCCCACCAGCGTCCGTTCCACTTGTTCGCTGTTTGTTTTCGGACTTTGCTCGAGGCGCCGCGCCTCTGCGTGGGAGATCGCGCGCGAGCCGTGCAGTGCGGAGTTATTATTTCTCATGCAAATCATGCTTGAGAGTCTCAGAAGGTGGTACAGTTTGCCGCACTGTGATGGGGATTTATAGGTCTTTTGTGTGCAGAGGAGCTTTCTGATTGAAAATATTACATCCATGGATGTTCTTAAATCTGGGGCCTTTTTATGCTTTTTTTTTGTTGTTGCACTTTGGGCTTAGGTTGGGGGAGGGTGGATTGAATGCGTTCTGTAAGCTTGGGCAGGGGGGTTGCAGACATGGTTTTGTTTGGGCCCCCAAGTGGGTTCTGCAAAAGATCAATGCCCCCCCACCCACCTCACAGCAGTCTAGGCAGGCATCAGTATACCTGCCATTGTTCTGTTGCCTCAGACTCACCTTAATTAAACCCGTTGCTGTGTGGACTGGCAGCCGTGAAGTTGTGATTGGGTTCTGTATTCCCACTTTGAACTTAATCTTTCTGGGTCATAGTCCAGCAGCTCCACACGACCGGCCCAGGGCCTTCGTCACAGACACAGAACAGCAGGGCCAGGTTGCTTTCGGCTCGGTGTATTTCAGGCTTTGGATCGATTTTTCCACCCCGAGGGGGGAATCGTCCTGCAGCTTGTACAAGTGAACTCGTGTCAGACTTCTCGCGTACAGCTAACGTCCTGCTCAGTGCAAACTTGTGTGAGCCGGCCGGATTGTCGGGACTGATTGTGACCTCTAAACGACGACTGCAGTCACAGACCAGCGGCTCGTGAGCGTGCGCTCACCGTCCGTGCAGCATCGCGAGTTGATCCTGATGGTGTTCAAGAAAAAGGAGAGAAATGAAAGTGCACTAATTTCACTCTGGGACTGGAGTGGTGAAGCAATGCATTGATTTCTGTTTCATCAATGTTGTACACTTGATGAGAAGTTTGCTTTATTCTGGAAATGTTGTAATTAAACATTCATTATTGAAAGGGGTTGAGAGTTCACGACTCGTGTGGTGTGATCGTTCACTAAATTCCTAACGACTGCTTTTGTGCACTTGCAAGGTAATGTGAAAGAATTCTGTCTTGCTTAAAGTTTTACTTCTTGGGATTGGGGGGGTTAGATAAAAATCCATGCCATATAAAGTGTGTATTCCAAAGATGGTAAATTCTCCTCATGTGGAAATCCTGTCCTCTGCTTAAGACTGGAAGCACTGAGAAGTGACTTCCAAACATTGGTTCCTGAAAGCCACTGAGCTCCTCAGACCCGTGTGTCTGTGCATTTGTGTATGTGCGTGCATATGTCTATGCAGTCACACACAAATATCCTCACAATGGTCTCTTTTGTCCTTACAGACATTTAGTGTCGAACATTACCTCTTTGCAGTCCCGAATTCTAAACCACAACCCGAGTGTAAAGAACCAAAAGCAAAGCCCAACACAAAGCGAGCAGAATGTTTTTGTTAAGGGCTTTAACTTATGTGGCCGCCTTTGAATGCTGGTTTGTTACGGACGCGCGCTCGCTCGCTCGGACGCACAAGAGCGCGCTAACTTGGGACCGTCACTGTTGTCTCGTGCAGGAGCTGCAGTTTGAGCGCCTGACGAGGGAGCTGGAGGCGGAGCGACAGATCGTGGCCAGTCAGCTGGAGAGATGCAAACTGGGATCTGAGACTGGCAGCATGAACAGCGTTAGGTGGGTACCCTCCATGCATGTGTGCGTGCGTGTGCGCGCCTGTTTCTCCGGTCCTGCTCTAACTAAAGCCTGTCCCAGACACCCACGCTGCAGCTGATCAACAACCATAGCCATGGCTTGTCAGAAAAGCCAGTGCGCATGGTATGTTAAAGCAAGCACGTGTGCAGCTGTGGCGGGAAAAGTGTGTGGGGGGTGGGGGCAGTGATGCCTAGCAACCATTTGTTTGTCACTGAGTGCAGAGAGGGGGTGGGCGAATGTGAGAGGGGAAACTGGATGACCTGGCTGGTTTTGCAGACAAGAGAAACAGGTCTTGCGCAATTTCACTGTTGGGGGAGGAAATATCAAATACCTGAGTGAACAGCACCTGGGGCACCTTCCTCGATGAACACATGGGGGGGGGGTCGTCACTCACTAGGTTTACCTACACTCAGGGTGTAAATATCATACATGCATATAGTCCCCATGAAGTTTGTATTGATTCACTGTAGGTGCAGATCACCATATACAGAACAGGTCAACCAATGACGCAAATGTAGCCCTTCTTAACACTGCGGCTCTTAATTCCTTCTCCATTTGTTTCATGGTGGCTGTCTCCGTGACAGTCACAACGTGAGGCTCTGATAACTCAGAAGAAAGGTCTGGTGAAACATTTGTACAGTTCTCTGCCTCCTGTGGCTGAGCACTTCCTTAGAAGCTCCTCCCTTTAATTAGGTGACTTGCATTCATATGCTGAAATATCGTGCTGGTCAAAAATGAGTTTGAATGTGCAAATTTGCAGATTAATTATGCTTCCTAATTAACGGTATGAACTTTCGGGCCCCTAACGGACCTTCTGTTAACGTGCCTTTTTGTCGTTTGTGCATGAAAGTGCAGAAGTGACCGAAAAAAGCAGCATCACCTATGAGCGCGGTTAGATTAGCTAGCAGAAGCAAAAGCATAAAGGAAGTGGGATCGGAGATCTTTGGTATGCGTGTTGTGCCGTCTCAGTGTTCAGTCACTGGGCACAGCATAAGTATCGTCTGTGTTCCTTTCGCATCTTTTTAAATGGTACTGTTTATCCTGCTTTGCGATGTATGACCGCACATGCACGCACGTGTGCGTGTGGTTTCCCAACGTGACCTGAGCGTGGCAGAGTGGGCGCGGATGTCCGTGACATTCGTTTGCCGCCGAGGCCGCGATCAAAGCAAATTATTGCCGGTGCCTGTGAACAAAAACAAGGCCGTTAGTGACGTTCTGTCGACAGGGAGGGGTGGGGACAGGTGACGGATCATCGTCCTCTACGGATTAATACCCTGAAAGCACTTAAGTCACTATGAAGAAGTCGATTGGAAGGAATAATGGATATTCTGTTAAATCAGATGTTTTAGTGCCTGTTAGAAATGGTGAGTGGTTCAAGGATAAGGAAAACCAGGCACTAAATTCAGCTGCATCCCGGTGCCAGGGATGCTAAAACTAGAGTTAGCACATAGCGATTCAGGGAAACGCTTTTTATTTTGTTGAAGAAAACAATATATTGATTAATACTTACTTTTAATAATCTTAGTAATTAAACATCCACATGTTTTCCATTTGGACAAGCTTTGACTTTGTTACTGAGTCAATGGTATTAGTCAGTGTGTGTGAGGTTACTCTAGAGTACCTCAGTGCTAGATGTTTTTCTTAAATGACTTTTGTTTAGATTGTATGGTTCCCACACAGGTGCACGGCTTTGCTGACATGTAAGTCATGTTGGACCTGCTGACTGAATGAATGTAAACACGGTAGAGATAAACAAGCACTGCTGAGGAACTTTGTTTGGGAACGTGGTGGTTCCGTGGCCTATGACCCCGCGGTGATCTTGTCTACATAGATGTAGCTGTGTCAGGTAAGTGCGCTGCCTTGGTTCTTCTGCAAAGTGGATGTTCTATGGTTTTCCAGGGCTGTCATTGGTCACCTGTTTTTGTCCAATGGTGTAGGGAGGAGATGAAGGGAAACCATCACAGGCCAGTCATTGGTCACTGTTTTTGGTATGGCCTGTGGAAGACTCTTTGCACTTCATGGCTGATCCACTAGGGAGGCACTCACCTAAGTCTATCCCAGCCACATCTACCCATAATCCTCTACGATCTCAGTTAGGCTGTCTGAAAACCAGCAGCCCTGTGCTGCACTGTGATCCCCGCAGAATACAAGCTTTCCTTTGTACTTACTCCTGCAGAAAAAAACAGCTCTGCTCTTATGGTTTTCAGTTATCTGTCAGTAGTGCATTTCAAAGGTTTAATAATGCTGACTTGTAATGTTATTTGCAGAGCAATTTTTAAACACAGTACAGTCTGCAGTTTGCCTGTCATAACCGAAATGAGTTAAAAATAATCTCTGAACTCCATGTTTGCTCCATATTTAACGGAGCAGTTTTTAATTCAATTCTAGCTAGTTGGGAACCTCTTAGTTCTCCCTGACGGAGCACTACTGCATTTGACATAAAATAAACCTTTTTGGGCAGAAAAAAATCTTAAGGCACTCCTTTTTACTCTGACGATCGATTCCAAGTGGATCAAGCGTCTGGGCAAATAATCGGAGTTTAAAAGTTTCTTTTCGAAACAAATCTTGTGTTTCAAAAGACAGACCAATAAGGGCGTGACTTTGTTTTATGTCGACATCTTTGGTATGTGAATGCTAGCTGGGAAAAAAAAATTTCTAAACCCAGCGTTACATTGATTCACTGTACAACTTCATCTGTTCGTATTCCAAAGCATCTTCAAATCTGCCGGCGTTTTGTCCAAACGCGTAACGCCCGTTATCCGTCCTTACTGTCGTCGGCGCCAGCGCCGGCTCCTGTTTGTCTTGCGCATGCAGTAAACACTGAATTGACATATACATAATTATTTTATTAGCCATTGTTAGTGTCAAAATGATTCCACTCGGAATTTTTCCTATGCTAGCGTTACTCATTAATTGCATTACATTAATGTTTCCAAGGTGACACAAAAACTTGCCCCAAGGCAAGATGGAGACTAATACATTATGTCACAGATATGTGTGTAATGAATTAAACACAACAGGGAAGGAAAGAAGGTAGGAGAGAACGGAGGAGGGATTGAAAGAACCCAATCCCAATTGCCCCCCTCGCAAACCCAGTGTGCTGATTTTGTAGAATTTACACATTTTATATGATTCTTCATCAAGGCTCGTAATCTGTTCATGGTCTGGTGCGTGACATGTCCTGTACATCTGTAAAGCAGTCTGGGAACCGTTTGTAACATGCTAACTGCTGATCGCTTGTGACTTGTGAGAAAATCCTTGTGCATTTTATACCAGACATCCTGCATTTACCTTTAAAGTACCAGGAGGTGCTGGCCTCCTTCCTCCTTCTGTTCCGAACTGGCTCAGAACGGCACACGGTGATTCCTCTCCATCACCTTCCTCATCTTACATTCCTCACCAAGACTGTGTGTGTGTTTTTTTTTTTTTAACACCCTCAAATATAAGCGCAGGTGTCACGTATGTGTGCTGCTGTCTGTAGGCATCACAGCCATTACCTGTTGCCTTTTCCCAGCATGCTAAGCGTGCACCTGTCTCTGGGACACCACTGTGATCCATTATCAAATGGGAATTGAACAGTTTGCACTTTAAGCAAGGCAATTTAAGGGGAAAAAAAAGACAAATCTTCTTCACTGAAAGCCAGTAGTATCAACTGGAAGGGTTTTTTTTTTTTTCCCAAGACACACTTTTTTTTTCCCCAGTGGTTAGTTTGGCTGTGTGGTCAGCTCACTCTGTGAGAAACATGACTTCTGTCTTGATTTATTTCCTGTGACCTCACTTCCTGGCCAGACAGGAAGCCCAAACTGATCCATTGTCAACAGATCCATTTCTGTTGCTTTGGTGTTTTTCACTTGCCACAGTGTAGACCAGACCAGCTAATGGGAGGGTGGAGGGTCAGGGCTAATTAGCCACAGGAGTGGTCGTGTGGCTTATGTGATCAGCCTGTGGAGCACTTTCAGGGACGTCCCTAAACGCCGTCTGTAGAGTGTCACAGGCGGGCTTTATGTAAAAGCTGTCAGACAGTTTCGCTGCCAGCTCAGCCCTACAGTTGGCTGTGATGCTGCTTACTGCAAGCGGGCACCAGAGCAAGACGAAAGATTAGAACGTTACGGTCCTCAAGGGCTGGCATGTCGACACCAGACAGACTCTTCATCTGCAGACCAAACATGCTGCCTTCATTTTGGCTTCTTCATAGTTTTGGTATTTTATTTTTAAAATGGTAAAAGCACTAGCTTGATTGTTTTTTGTATTTTTAGAGTGTTGTTTATGTTTTGATGTTCTGTGGGAAGAACTGAAGGGTACAAATCATGTAGCCAAATCGATGTGTTTTTTACAGTACATCCCCGGCAAGTCTACAACACATGCAAATGACAAATTATTTACTCCGATGTCGACAAAATCTGTAATCTCTTATTCCTGTGGTTGTGCGTGTTGATAGAGTCATTTGGTTACCACAGTATGGAGTGTTTGAATACAACAATTTACACCTAAGGTGAGTAATCCTTAGAATGAAAAGTAACACCAAACCAAGTGGTCCGATGTTAACAGAACTAAAAACAGGACGTTAAGTTTAAAAGGGAGCAGTAATCATCCTGAAAGCTGCTCTCAGGTGCAAAGACGTAATTGAGAAATGTTCTGTCCTGCTGTGTTGATGAAAAACAACCAACAGTTTTGTGTTTACTCGGGTATACAGTGTTCCATTATCATTTAATACATTCTGTTTCTGGCAAATAGCAACTCTGGAACAATCCATTGTGCCCGTGTCTCTGCACGTCACCCTTAAACGACCTTGAGGCTAGCATTTAACTTTTACGGCTGACATTTCGTGCGGTTTGCGGGCGTCTCTTTCGTCTTTCGCGTTCGTTTCATGGCTGCGTCACCCCCCGTACGGACTTTCATACCGGCTGGCGTTCAATTAACGGAACGAAAATGGAAGGACATTTGAAGGTGCCCACTTGAAACAGTGCGCTAATCTTCTTAAATGCCAAGCTTGCGGTGCTCGGTAATGAGGGAGTGGGACGCTTTGCTGTTTGGTAGTTCTGGTCGTCCACTTTCCAGCGTACAGAAGGTTCATAATTCTGATGTAGGCAAACATGAGAGGCATGCGGGAAGCTTTTTGTAAAGCCTGGACATTTACAAAGAGAGACGCTACATCAACAGATTGTACAATATAACCCACGCTGCATAATACAATTCTGCATTTTTACTGTTCAGTATAGTTGACTAAATCAGTCCTCGACTCAGTTTCGTTTAACACGTTTGAATATTTTATAGTAGTTCTGACTTTGCATTTGCATAAAGAAGGTAATCAGATTAAACACTTCAGGCTTTTTTTTTTGGTAGTAAGGTTCTTTTGTTAGTAAAAAAAGAAATGATGGCATCATTCTGCTCCGGTATAAGTTTTTCATGCCAGTAGAAAATTAACAGAAGTAGGTATTGTTGATTTTGGTACTGTTTGATAAAGGCAGACGTTCAGTATCTGGCGTGCTGGAAACTTTCTCTCATCATTACCCTCGTTATTATTTACTCTGCAGGATCATCGTCAGAGAAACCGATGTGTTTGTGTTAATGTGGACGTGCTGTAACCCCGCCTCTTGGTGCCCCTCGTGTTTATGCTTCCTGTCCCGCACCTCACTCTTCTCCGCGCTTAACCCTTGTGTGTCACGTGACCCGAGGGAGTTTTCGAGCAGGGCCGCGCCGTGATTACCACGAAACAGATCGCGGGACGCCAACTCACCCGGGGTGTTGCGCTTAATTGGGAGGACGGGAAGGGATGGCCGCGTTCAGCGACGGAGTGCTTTATGTGGTTATTAAATTTGGAAGGTCAGAGTATGGAGTGCAGCTCAGGGGGCGGTTTTGTGCTCAGTGATTATTTCACCTCAAGAGCAGAACCCATACCGCGGCAATTAACATGCAAATGTACCACGGCTGAGCAACGTGCTCCCATACAAATAAGATCACTCCACGTCTACAATTTGGCAGTGTTTTAAATGACAGTATTGGGTTCGATCAATATGAAGTCCGCCATCGATCTGAACTGGCAGCAAGGTTAAAGGCTTTTGCCTATAAGATGTTTTGTGCAATAAGCTGTTTAAAAGCAGTACTGACTGGGCAGTACTAAGTGCAAAGTGCTTTTGGCATATTAAGAGGTTCTAGTTGGCTGAGGAGACCTTACTCATGGGTTCTCCTCTTAGGGGGGTAAAGGCACTTCATATTGATTTGGCAGCTGATCTACCTTTCTCAGAATGAGGCTGGACATTTGACTTTCAAAGCCTGGGTGACCAAAAAGGTGCTGCACTGAAGCCACACATCCAGCTGTGTCAGTCACCAGCAGGGGGCGTGGTAGTGCTCACTGATCAAGTGCATTTACTTATAGGCTTTCTGCATTGGGCGGCGTGGTGGTTAGCACTCACGCCTTCAGGTATGGGGTTCGATTCCTGCCTTGGGTCTGTGTGTGTGGAGTTTGCATGTTCTCCCCATGCTTAGTGGTTTTCTCCGGGTTCTCCAGTTTCCTTCCACAATCTAAAGACATACCGGTTAGGTTGATTGGTGTTGCTAAATTGCCCATAGTGTGTGCGCCCTGCGGTGGGTTGGCACCCCGCCCTGGGTGTCCCCTGCCCTGCGCCCTATGTGTTCTGGGATGTGCTCCAGGCTTCCCTGCGACCCTTAACAGGATGAAGAGGTTTAGAACATGATTGACTGGCTTTCTGCATTGTCCTTCTCCAAAACACGTTAAATATGCACCAAGTGATTCCTTTTGTGTGCCATAAGCACGCCGACAAAACCACGGCCTACAGGTGTCATGTTTCGAGCAGGAAACTAAAATTCTAATACCTTTTCATTGATCTTTATAATTGGATAGTAAATTTTTGGTGCACAGTTATAAAGCTGGTTGTCTGTATCATGAATGATGTTTCCAGGTAACTGTTTGTGTGAACCCACATGAGTAGATTCAGTACAGCACCGTGCCCTAGATACAGAACCTGTGCATCTTGCGAGTCTAAATTAGCCACCTGCATGTTTTAGCCATGACTCCCATTTCAAGACTCATAAAAGGAAATTGTATAAATCAGGGTTTACCATTTTTGATACGGCACTTTACACCACCATAAGATGGTCCGTTCCTTTGCACCGCTACGCCATTACGACTGGTACCAGCTGAGAGAACCTCTTCACTTAATTGTAGCAATCGGTTTTGACCAAGAAAGCCATGCAGGCCAAAACATCATGAGAACAACAGAAGCTGTTTAATCATAACTGCAACCATCGCTGCTTTACTCCACAATCTGGTCCTCATTCATCTCAAAAGTGTTTGATTAAAAAACTCTTTAAAACAATAAAAAATACTTGTTACCTCTAAATATGTTGTTAAAGAACTATGTTATTTAGAAATTATACTGCACTTGTTTTTGATTCGTTTTCAGTTGTATTAAAAGGCCACGGGTCAGACGATAAACCTGTCCTGCTCTGTGTGTGTGCATGTCTCTGTGTCCATTGGTGTGTCATTTAACACCTTTATTTGTGGCTGCACACACGGTTTTTGCAGTTATGTTGCCTTGAACTTCAGCTAAGGGCAAGAGTTGCCACTAGTTAATCTGTGGCGTTAAATGCACCGACGGCAAAACTAATGCCGGTTACGGGCACAGGCCCAGATGGCTGATTTCCACGTTGATCTTCGAAGGTAGGAGGTAATTACATTTCCACATTCGGTTTGGATTTTAGAACAGGGATTGAGGTGCTTTATTGTACAGTAGATAGCAGTTGGCATTCCGCTGTTATTTTGTCTGTCAGTATTATTACGTAGAAACATGTTTCCAAGGTGATGAGTTGGCCATTAGTCTGTACACCTGGGCTTTGTCCAGCTGCTGTGGATTTTGACCAGCATTCAGACACATCAGTGAATTGGCAGTTCATAACTTTTCTGTGTGTGTGTGTGTGTGTGTGTGTGTGTGTGTGTGTGTAATGAATGAGGAGAGATGGTAGGACTGCGAGCTCACTGATGGTTATAGATGAATCATATGTAGTGAGAGCTGTGGTCACCCCCCAGTGTGATGCTGTCAATGCATCAGGTGTGGACAACATCTGCTCTACAGCCCCCCCGATGGTGGCCAGGATATTTGCTGCACAACACATGACTGACGTAGGTCGACACGCTAGCAACCAAGGCGACGGGATTCTGCTGCGTATCCCAGTCACGCTTGCTTGTCTCTCAACCTGCTAACGGTCAGCGACCGGGCGACGCTTTTGTCACGCGCCGCTTGGTCGCATGGTCGCGGCCTTGGAGCTGACGGCAGGTAAATTCCAGCTCGCTCGCTGCGGAAGAAGTGGCCCCTAGCCAAAACCCGTCAAAGACTCGCAGAGCGGCCCGGCACGCAAATCAATATGCAGGATGCAGGACCTGTCTCGAGGGGGCCGGTAACGGCGCCTGCAGGATTAGCTAATGGGACACCGTTTCCTTTTACATCATCACATTTGATCTGAGGTCAGTTGATAGATTACCGCAGTTGTTCTTAACGTTTGCAGTCTCCAGCACACAGGTCTGGAGTAAGTAACTGTGGGGAAACTCACTGGTTTATCCCTCGGGTGTGACAGGTCTTTGAGGGCCTCGTAGTATGTGACTGTAAATTCTGTAAACGGTTTAAAAATGGTGGTGAACAGGTCAACTCGCCTTTGCTAAGGGATGTGCTGGCAATGCCCTCTTTGGTTTTGCTCAGAGCTCCTGCTTCTTAATCAAATGATCCTCTCCATTTTATACAAGCACTCATGTTGCTATGTTTAATATATAATATGAAATTGTTTAAAGGACAGGCTACTGAGGGAAAGACTTTGCTGTTGTACCCTTAAGCGGAGTACTTAATTTGAACTGCTCCGGTAAAATTACGGGCTGTGTAAATGTTTAAAAAGTCGATTCGGGTGAATTTTCATCCTTACATTGAAATATATTAATAAGCGTTGGCTAACGGTGCGTGGCAGCCGGAGACAGTGGCGTGTGACCTTCGTTCTTTTCCTGCATGTCTTCAAAGCGTGGCATGATTACTTCTTTTGACAGTTACTGCTAGAAGTACCCTTTAATGAGTGGTAAAATACCATCTTTAAATATGCATAAGATGTTACTGAAGTTAAATGGTGCTCTGGCTTTAGGTGGTGTTAGTAGGGCAACAAGCGCAATGCTTTACCATTCCATTGTGGAACTGAGGCTCTCCTGTTTAATTTAACACTGGCATTATTAAATTCTTTTCATTATATGTATGTCCATAAAATATGTATTGCATACAGATGCAGTGATGTCATGGTCAAACCTCTTTTTTCGGTTTGTTGTTGTGTTTTTTTTTTTTTTTTTGTGATCAACGATGGATTTTTCGTGTACATGGTGTGCTCGCCCTCTAGCCTCAGCTGAAAGCATGTTTTTTACCTTGACAGTTAGCATTGGACAGTAATGCATTTGCTTTAGCGTGGCCAGTTAGCTTTGGACTCCCATGTGCTTTAGCGTGGCCAGTTAGCATTGGACTCCCATTTGCTTTAGCGTGGCCAGTTAGCATTGGACTCCCATGTGCTTTAGCGTGGCCAGTTTGCATTGGACTCCCATTTGCTTTAGCTTGGCCAGTTAGCATTGGACTCCCATTTGCTTTAGCGTGGCCAGTTAGCATTGGACTCCCATGTGGTTTAGCGTGGCCAGTTAGCAGAGAACTCCCATTTGCTTTAGCGTGGCCAGTTAGCAGAGGACTCCCATTTGCTTTAGCGTGGCCGGTTAGAAGAGGACTCCCATGTGCTTTAGCGTGGCCAGTTAGCAGAGGACTCCCATGTGCTTTAGTGTGGCCAGTTAGCAGAGGATGCACATGTTGTTTAGTGTGTCCAGTTAGCATTGGACACATATGCTATTTTGCATGCTTGGTCAGACTTGTGTACCAACATGGCTTTGCATGCCTCCTTTGCCATTACAAGTAACCTTCATAAATATATTGCTGACATGAATAGGACAGGGGCATCATATTTACAGTAATTTTTTATTCAATTAACATCAGTTTGTTGTATATATCGACAGCCAGAACACTTAATGTAGAAGTATAAGTAATACAGGCAAGTGCTGTGAGTGACATATGCGACAAGTGTGGGACAGTATAACACATTACAAGCTCTTACAGATACTGTTTCCAAAATTACATTTCACAATTACAAAATCTCTGTACTGCTGCAAGCTTTACATTGACGTTAAGCACTGGATCTTTTTCAGCAATCAAATTTGCATTGGGTGCGTTTTTGTGAAAAAATTAAATTTTACGTTCTGGTGGGCACGTTTTTTGATTTAAGAGCAAGGAGCCATTGGTGCACAGCAAAACTTCAGCTTTGGCGGGCGATGACTCTGTGTCATTAATTAATCATGCGCTAATCGCTCATTCATTCATCACCCATTGATTCTGTCAATGCTGGGAAAACAGATGGGATGTGAGGGTGTGTTATAAATGCGTAGCCACAGAGGGGACTCTAGACTTTACGAGGACTTCCTGTTTGTGGCATCAGGACCCAGTGAGAGGTATGTGGGTTTCTGTGGAAGGCAGTGAACTGTCAAGAGGCGGAGTCACCTCGAGATTAGGTTGACTAACAGAGTGCAGGTGCACGGCTGCCACGCCCAGCCTAACATGAACAGCTGGGTTTCCCTTAATATTCGCTGGAAAGGAAACCGTGCCCCACATCAAGCCCTCTGCTTAAAATCACCGCGACATGTTTGCATTAAACAGATTTGTGTACTTACAGCCAGGTATCAGACGACCCACAAATTACATCACTTCCTGTTTTTTGTGTTCATTCTGTCTGTAGTAGGTGAATGTCACATTGTTACACATTTTGCACTAATGCGCTTGAAACATGCTTTGATACCATTCCTTACGCAGTAGTATCTTCAGCTGGCTGTGGTGTATGGTGTGGTGTGGTCTTTGTGTTAGCCACATGGAACATGTTGGAGTTCTGTCTAGGACTTTTTTTTTTTTCTATAAAGCTTGTTTACACCCACAAGCGTGAAGGTTTTGTACCCATTTAACAGGTAGAGGAGAACCTGGAATGACATAAGTAAGTGTGCTGTACACTTTGTTTGTAGTTTAAAGGAGCTAACCATGTCTCTTCATGTTTTAGGTAACATTCTTAATTAACCTGACCGATGAAAGTAAACGTGTGCACGGTTTACATTAGTTCTATTTGTAGCTCTGAATCGGAGCTTACAGTGGGGTGTTCATTATCGTCAGAAATATATTGATGCATTTCCATTAGTTATAACAACCTAACATGTCTTACTTAACAGGTAATTGACCTGTTGACACAGGTAGATTAAACCTGAAATCCTGGTCTCAGTGTGGAACTCTCCTGCACTACATTAATAGCCACACAATTTTTCTTACTTAAATGTATCGCTTTACTCTTCATGTTAATAAAAGTCCATTACTGAAGTACCACTACTGAGAATGTTTTAAGGTGTGGCAGCGGTTTGACATAGAATATGACTTTTTTTTTTTTGCCTGACTGTTTACTCAAGAGTAACTAGGGACCTGTTATTTTTGACATATGCTGACAGTTAAGGTCGGTCTGATATCACGCAGACATTACGCTGAGTGGTAATGTCGATTTGTGAAATTTGATAAAGCAACAATCGGGGTTTTTGTGTCAACTCCAAAAACATATCTCAGGTCTTTAATAAGTGACAAATATGACAAGTAAACCTTCTTTTTGATGCCCCCCCCCCCCCAAATCTATTCATATTTCACTGGTGTCGTTTTTTTTTTCCTGCTGTTTGATTCGCCGCTTTAACTTGGCGATCACGTGTCTTCGGCTGCAGCTCCACGACGCCATTTATTTCATATCCTAGCAACGGCGCACGTTCATACCGTGGTGCGAGAACGGCTTTCACATCTGTGACGGACTGGACAGCGAAGGAGTTTACCTTTTCTGTGTTCAGGTGATTGTCCTGGAAAACTATAATGGCCTTTAATCTTTCATTGTTGTTACATTTTAATTAAATATTATACTTCATTATTTATACACGTCGTCTAGGTCTTCAGAAAACCCAACACGTTCAGCTGTTTCACAACGTGAGCTTCTTTCGTGTTTCATTCATCGTTTTTCCTGTAGAGCTGCCATGTTTAATTGAAAGCTTAAAATGCCATAAAATATTGTATTTTGATGTTTTGATTTTGTAATGCTGCATTTAGGATTTTTTTGTTTTGTTTTGTAAAGAGCACCTTTATATGATATAGTATAAGTATGCAGTGAGAGTGCAGGGGTAAAATTTTAGAGTTCTCAAACTTGTAGGTGTTTACAGTAGATTTTCTTTATGTCCGTTTCTTGTTAAGTACATTTTAAAGGATTTTATAGGTGCTGAGGTGTCTGGGAGATACACATCAGTGAAAGAATGAAAGAGCATTTGATAAAGAGTTTTCTTTAATGAAGCATGTGCAGGGTGACAGTTGTCTTTTGAGGCATGACAAGCCATTTGTCACAATATGAATGAGAACATATTGTGATTGGACGGGTTTGAGATTATAGATGATCATATGGTGACAGTTTGTCATACTCGCCTTCCTCCCATTTTCCTGTCTGTGCTGGATACCCCCTTACGGGCTCTGCACAGTGGGGGTCCTTCACGATTCTGTGACAGACAGAGGCGTCTGCTGCTCTTCCCGTGTGAAAACCACAACTGCAACCAAAAATCTTTGACTCCGGAAAAATCCAGTTACTCTCTCTCTTGCAGCAATGTCTTGACGTTTGGTCTCTGTTGTCCGAGAAGCGAACCCAGGAGACGTGATTTCCTGTGCGCCTCAGTTAGATTTTCCAATATTGTGTTTGAACACTGAAACTACATGTGTGTCAAAGGAGACAGAACATTCTTGTTGGTTAGGTTACAAGACAATGTTATGTACCACTGCAATGCAACAGATTGCTCTGCTTGTAAAAAAAAAAAACAACAAAGAAAATGAAGCACAAAAAGAAACATAAATGTTACCTTTAAAAACATAAATTAATATAACCATTGGTTTTATGGGCACCAAACCTAGTTTGTTCATCTGAGGTTTTGAAACGAGAGACTAGAGCTGAATTTGAGACAGGTGTGGCTAAGCACCGGGAGTGTCCTGCATCCGACCGCCATATCGCTGATCACCAACTTAGCGAAACAATGCTTTTGCTGCCTAGCTGAGGTCATGCATTAGCGTAGCACTAGCCATGCTCTCAGCAGATTTGTGCTGTGTGTGGCTCTTTATTGCAGTCTGTGGAGAGCAAGGAAGCTTCCTGCATTACTTCACTCAGAGGCTCCCTGGGGTCCTCCGTCCCAGCTTTTTGCTGCTGATGCCTTGCAAGGGTGGGGAAACTTCAGTTGAGAGACAACTCTGAGCAATGATGCTCTTTGTGTTCTCATGGGACTGGATTTTAATCAGCGTGAAGGGATAAAAAAGTGGGTCTGGTTGTATGGAGTGTTACAGAAGCCGTTTTTGTTTTGTGTGAAAGTAAAGAGTCACGCCCCGGTGATGTAATTACGCACTGGGATGCGGCTCCTGGTTACCTGAGGGTGTGTATGATGACAGAGGGACGCTCATAGCTCACCTGGATTGCAAGGCTTTGTCTCTCTAAACGGCAAAAGTCGAGGTTTTACTGCAAAGGCAGTTTCAGTCTCGTTTACCCAGTCTGGGAGAAGATGATGTAATCCACAGATATTCATGAGGAGAGTAACACACACACGCACACACTTTTGCGCTCTCTCCCTTTTTCTCTCTCTTTTATTGTTCAGTTTTTAAAAGCTGAGGGAAGCAGAGAGGCGGTGCATTGTGTCAGGTACAGAGGATGGCACACAGGGGAACACTGGAGGAGGCAGTTGCCATAGCGTTGACTGAACACTCCTAGCAACAGTCTGAAGTGCTTAGCGGCTCCTGCCGCATGTTGTGGGCACAATGAGGGGATCCCTTATTCCATTGTGAGCACTTATCCTTCCCACTGTAATTCGAGCAGAACAGGCTGCTACTAATGTTAATTACACCGCGTCTGCGTTTCACTTCCACACTTCTTTTTAGTTTAACACTTTCCGGTACAGCGGAGCTTCTTTCGTTGGTCTCACACTATAGAAATTTTCCTGCTGGTTACTCGAACGAGAAGCCCCGCCTTTTTAGTAAGGCCCTGTCTGGAATTAATTAGAACTTGACAGTAATGCTTTTTCAGACATGTCTGTCGGAAGATTATTTTCAGTGTGGTGCTTAAGGCAGGGCTGCTTATCAGGTGGCCCGTGTTCACGCCAGTATAAGTATATATTCTGGGGTGTTTCGTACTGGTGCAAAACTCAGTAAAATGATACTGGACAAGGTTCACCTCACACCCCCTAGAAAGAGTGTGAGACTCCTGTATTACAGTGCGCTGAAATGAGACATATTTAGTGAATGTCAGCACAGATGCCTTGGCGGGAAATGGGCCGTACCATTTTCAGGATTCCAGCTTTTTACTTACACCTGGGCATCTCAAAAAAAGCACCGCCTGGATTATATTCTTGTCACTTTTTTTTTGTTTATGTTGCACCTTCTGACCTCCGAGAAGCGACAGCTCAAATGCAATATATAAAACAAATGTCACAAATGAATTGCTTTCCTAATATGACTTGTAGACTGAATATAAATAATTTATTATCTAAACTCTTACAAACTATTTTAATTTATTGACTTACAAGACATGGTCACCTTATCTTATCTTTGAGCATAAAAAAAGTCAAACAAGCAACGCAATGGTTTGGTATTCTCTCCATGTCGTTGTGTTTTGCCCACTGTGCTGTCTAGAACAGGCTCCAGGGTAAACATCCACCCTGTTCAGGATGAGCGGTGGGAAAACGAGTGAACGTAAAACAGCAAGCATTGATTTCAGGGCCATGTTTTACTTGTCTCAGCTCATGCTGTGATGGGCAGAAGGAAGCGATTGTGTCATGTAAATGCTAGCCTCAGTGCCAGCGTGCCTGTTCATCTCTGTGCCACCCGTCCTTTCTCGTCAAGTAAAGATTTGACACTGGCGCTGAAGATCTGACAGCCATTTAATCTTGGAGTCCAGAGATGGATTTAACTAAAAGGAACATGTACGATAAAAACGTTTTGTTTAAGGCCTGTGGTTGTTCGAGCAGAGCTGCGCCTATGCCAAGGTGAGTGGCCAATCATTCGAACGCTCGGCTCTGCATTCACGAGGACTCCCCGCCCCATGGCCCCGCGACAAGAGAATCGATGGGGCATCCTGGCCCAACAGAGCAGCTGTCACCTGGTGTTGCCGTGGCAGCCTGCCATTAGTACTCTGCAGAACACTTAGCAGAACACTTGGTGACTGTTGCCACGGGCCAGCCAATGACGGTTTTCTGTTGATCATTCACTGGAAGCAAAAACTCTGCGGGTCTTGCTTTGCTTTGCCTGTAATTGTATCTTTGTGTGACTAAGCCAATATATTTTCCTTCCAACCCTTGCAGTCATGCTCCCAGAATGCACTGCACCAGTCCAGTATGCTCCTTAATATTATATTGCTGTGATCGTAAGATTGCAGTTAGGCTATGTTTCCATTAGATATGTTATGCTTTTTAAGCCCTTTTAATACGCTTGTATTTGTTTGTACCAACATAGCTATCATAACACCACTTTAACATGCATTTAGTGTGGATTGTTGTGTATAATTGCAGAGTAATTATTATAATGGACCACCATGTTCTGAGAACGAATTCCTAGTCCTCTCCAGGGGATGACGTCTAACTAATGTTTGTCGTGTAACACCTGTAGCATCTAGCTAGGCATCTGCCAGTTATCCTGGTAGCCACCAGCTAAGGAGAAACTGAACTGAAGTTTGTACTAAGGCAGATTTGAGCGAATGTTTCTAATGGTTGCTTTTTATTTTGCCTCCTGCAGTTCGGCAGACGACCAGTTTCGCTGGAATAACCAAGGTAGGCACCTTCGTCAATGTTCCTCGTATTGGCAGCATTTGTGTGAAAGAGTGCTAACTGATGTATGTATTGATGGTTTCCTGAGTACCCTTGTTGCCTTATAGTGTTACGACTGCAGCTGGTGAAATCACGGAAAAGTAAAGTTTACATGTGAGGTGTATCATTATTATATTAGAAGGAAAAACAAAGGCTCAGACAGCGGTCCCAGACGTCTGCCTCGGACAGAGGCATAATTGATTAAAGTTGTGACAGCGTCCTTAGTGACAGATGACCTGTCAGCCTCTGTTTCCTTCACCTCACCTATCACTCAACGTATGACAGCCATTTTCAACAAGGGCAAAATTATAACGCAAACTTTTTTTTTTTTTTTACATTTATTTCAATTTGCCAAGGACTAAACGCATCTCGCTGCAGTGAAAGCCAAGCATTTGTTATGATTCATAATCTGAAGCGCTAAAAATGACAGCGGCTTGGGTCCAAGTAGGCGACGGCACGTCGCCATTATTTGTCCCGATGGCTATCGTTATGGGTCAGGCCCGAATGGCCAGCCTGACGTATGAGCGAGTGCAAATGGACCCATCGGGTCAAGGCAGGAGCCCGGAAAGACAGATTTGCTTCCACAAATGTCAGGCGGGGAACGCCACTCCTCCAAATGGACTGGTTATGGAAGCGGTCTCGGTTGCTGGAGCAACCGTGTGAGATCCTCACGGGCCGGGCAGCTAGCGGCCTGACCGTGTCCCTCTGCACTGCCAGCGTCTGAATAATTTGACATGAATGCAGAAAAAGTACCAGCTAATATGGGAAAATCTCCACAGAAATGGTGCCTAGATGCATCTTTGGATCCATTTAGGATGTGGTGTTATTCTTTGCTTTTGGTTGTTCCGTTACCTCAGGCCAGAACAACGTTCTAAGTGAAAGTGCTGTTTTATTGTGCTGTGCTGTGCTGTGCCATGCCAAGTCGCCATTTTGTGCTGTGTTTTGTTGTGAAGTTGTGTTGTGCCGCCATGCTGTCTGCCTGTAGCCTCATCCAGGCTGCAGTCTCATTTCCCACAATCCCCTCTGCCTTTAGTGCTGCTCACAGACAGCGGCACAGCTGAAGTGCCAGGCGTGAGCTCCGTTGCCGTTCACTCCCACATGCAAGGTTGTTAACCATCTGCAAGTGACGCTTCGTCCCGTTACCTCAGGCCACACCTGAAACCACACGTGGCAGGCACGCTGTTGTGGGTGCGGGCTTGCCAGTCACTCAGTGGCACAGTGCCCGCCTTCACCAGCCTCGTACTGAAGCGTCCACTCCTCCTCTGTTTGCAGATGGACAGAAGGACATTGAGGACGAGCTGACGACTGGCCTCGAGCTAGTGGACTCCTGTATTCGATCTCTTCAGGAGTCGGGGATCCTGGACCCGCCGGAATATTCTACAGGAAACAGTAAGGAGTGTGCACGCCCCTGCAAATTTACAGCTCGGTGGCATCCTGTCTTGTTAGAATTCAGTGCGCAAAGCAGACTTTTAATGGCTGGCAAAGAAATATTCCCAACTTTATGTGAAACGGAGCACCGTAAGATGTTCACAAACGATAAATAGGATGTGCTTTATGAATGTAAACAGTTTAACCGTAAAGGATATTTTATCATTTTCCTTTGTCACCGAGACAGTCGTGTTGGATTCCTACTCATGAAACAAAATATTTTATTAGTGTTTCAAACCACATTTGAAGTCGTATGAATATTTTATTTGGTTAACGACTGTTACGGTCCTAAGAGGCTTACGGGCTCTGAGGCCCGTTGTAGTGGGAATCGTTACAGGTCTGCCTGTACTGAAGTGGTTCTGTTTTAAGCTTCTCGGAAAAAGATTAAGTTTTGGACATTTACGTTTAGAAATTTTCTAGTATTATATTTAATATAGTTATAAAGTCATTGTTATTTTCCATTTAAATTATTTTACGATTTTAAAGTTAAGTGAACGTGCAGAGTGTAAATTAGATATAAACAGAAGTACAGTGATAACATTTAATAACTTCGATAAATATCAGGATGAGTACAGTTATGCAATTATCATCTTTAAACTACAGCACAGTTTTGGTGCTTCTGTTTAAAGAGAAATAACCTACATGTGATATGTGTGTTTAATACCTGTGTGTGAGATACCTGTGTCTGATATAAGAAGCGATTGCACCTACATGTGATATGTGTGTTTAATAC
>JABJVR010000065.1:43620-90782 GCA_025773905.1 Chitala chitala
TTTAATACCTGTGTGTGAGATACCTGTGTCTGATATAAGAAGCGATTGCACCTACATGTGATATGTGTGTTTAATACTTGTGTGTGTGAGATACCTGTGTCTGATATAAGAAGCGATTGCACCTACATGTGATATGTGTGTTTAATACCTGTGTGTGAGATACCTGTGTCTGATATAAGAAGCGATTGCACCTACAAGGCCCTGTTTTTATGTGAGAGCCATACTAAAACGCCGTGTTGCCACAGACCTATTTGGTGCATGTCGGAGGCCTGCGTGAGCCTGTATTTGTCACAGAGTAGCCCCACGGCCTATAGGGGTGCAAGAACAGCAGAGCATGATGACGGGGACGGGGGGAGGCTCACAATTACGTCAGAGTAATCAAAATTGCATTCAAGGAGGCTGAAAAGATCAAGATGACTGCTTTGAAATAGAAAGGGCAAAGAGTTCTGGCACATACAAATTCAGAAAAGCGATTTTTCTCCGAAGTGTTAGCTTTATGGAAATGAGGACAGTTATCACTGTCATGCTGTGTGGAGTACATGGGGGCAGTCATCAGTGTCATACTGTGTGGAGGACATGGGGACAGTCATCACCGTCATACTGTGTGGAGTACATGGGGACAGTCATCAGTGTCATACTATGTGGAGGACATGGGGACAGTTATCACTGTCTCCTCGAGTGAAAAGCAGAGAACCAGCTGGCCTTTCGAGGTGCACCCTACTTTACTGTCTTTGCTGCGCAGCGACTGTCATGGTGTCATACTCCCAACACTAGAGAGTGTTCACCACACGGTTTCCATGTGTGGCAAGTTTGTATGTGAACAACGTGCAGGTTGGTTGGCTCAGGTGAAAGCTAGGAGGACAGAAAGATGACCTGCGGTGGCACCTGTGACATCACACCAGGTACTCTCAGTGACACTTCTCAGGCCACATTGTGCTTACACATCAGAGGCTAGTGCAGGAGTCAGACCGACAACGCGTCCCCTCTGATGCGAAAACGTTTCCAAGGCAACGCAAAAGCTGTAAATAAATGCCGAGTGCTGTAGGTGTGAACGCGGGAGTCGCTGTGACACCCAGCCGGGCGTTTCGTTTGTCGTGTTCATCATCTGTATGATGTTCTGATACGCTGTGTTGCAATGCAGCTTAAGCACTATTTACCAAAACAACAGACAAGTTTCTCCATGATGGCCAGTGTTGAAATCAGTCCTGCTCAGTAACTCAGTCAAACATACCAGAGTGTTTTGCGTTAAAGAATTAGACTACAGTGATATATGTACAGCTGTGAATAAGATGGGTCTGAATTTATTTCTTAATTTTTCTACATGGACAGCTTGGCCTTTTACTGCTCTATTATAAAGTGTGTCCATCATTACTGGGAACTGTAAGATGTGCTCTCTGGAGATAACATTTTTCCAACTGTGCCACCTGCTAAGGTATTGAGGACTGATAAGGTCTGTAAGTCTCCCTCTTTCTCCTTTTGTTGCCAGGTATAAAACGAGTCCTCATTATATTGCAGCATCCCAGTTTTTTCACACAGGTGCCTGGGCACTCCCTACAAGCAGGACTCACCTGTCTTTTTCATTTCCTCTCTCTCTCTCTCTCTCTCTCTCTCTCTCTCTCTCTCTCTGCCTCTTCCTCTCTCTCTCTCTCTCTCTCTCTCGCTCTCTGCCCCCCTCCACCTATCGGCAGGGCCGAACCTCCTTTCCCAGAGTGCACTGCAGCTCAACGCTTCCGCAGAGGGCGCGTTCCCATACGCGGCCGGCTACCACAGCAGCCAGACGCTGGCCCTGAGCGACCCGGCCGCACCGCAGATCCCCGCTCGCAGCGGCCAGGTCGGGGGTGCAGTTCATAGCTACAACCAGGTAGGACAGGCTCCGATCTCCAGACCAAAAGTATATCCCATTCTCTGCACTATATACCTCTTTACTCGTATCTCCAAGGTAACACAAAGCCTGGGAAGAAGAACTCAGTTGTTTTATGAGTGTGAAATCTGTAAAGCCAGGAGCAGGTGCCTTCTCAGGTGCAGGCAGACTGACTGGCTCATGCAGACTGAGCGGATGGTAGCAACAGATACGCGTGACCTCCTTTGCATGCCAGAGCGCATGTGATCTCACATCACTGGATACGCAAAGCAGGGGTCGGTTTGGCTTCATTTAATTGTACCATGAGCTTTAACTCCGTTATATTGCTGCCCTTTGCACCACGCTGGAGAAATATTACCCATAACAACGGTGCTTGTGAAGCCCCTTCTCCTGTGTGAGATGTGAAAATTCTGACTTCTGGGTTAGATTCCCTTACTGTTGTCACATTTTGTTTATTCTGTGGACGCTTCTGTGCAGGATGGGTGAAGCGAATGCTGGTATCCTACTTGTAGTTGATGTATTTGAAACAGACTGTCAGGTTTTGTAAGGAGGAAGCAGTTTTGCACAAGGTAGTAGTTTATAAGAAAAAGTTAAAGGTTTAGAAAAAGAGAGACAGAGACTGTGTGTGTGTGTGGAATGAGAAGAGATGGTAGGGCTCTCACTGTTTCATACAAGGATTTGACTCATTAGACTTATAGAGTATTGCCTGAAGGAATCAGTTTAAGAAGGTGGCTTTGCTGTCCTTCTCGCTGTTCTCAGATGTTGTTTCACAGTCATGAACATGGACTCTGTAACTGAACTGCACCCTGGGAACCTCGTGCACATTGCTCCCGCACTGCACCCTGGGAACCAGGTTCCCCAGCATGGCACCTGAAAGTTGTGTGTTTTCTCTCGGCTGTCCAGGTGACGTCTAGCCGTGCGGCACAGCTGGTGGGGGAAGCCTCACAGTCACGCGATTCGTTTGCCCCCAGCCATGGCAGCGCCTTCCACCTCCCAGACACGCCGCCGGTGGCGGGGGCACCCGTGTACTACTCGTGCGCCACGCTTCCCGCACAGCGCGTCAGCTCGCCGCTCTCGGTGCAGGCCACCGGCTCGCCCACCCGGCTGCAGCGGCTGGCGTCGGCGTCGGGCTCTGACACGCCCGGCTACGCCACTCTGCAGCGCATCTCCTCGCCCAAGCCATCGCCGGGCCGCCTAGCCAAGTCCTACAGCGCCAGCTCACCCGTGAACACCACAGCACCCTCTTCCTCCGGGCATGCCGCCGCCTCACCCCCCCATGGTGCCAGCTCCTCACCCCTGCACCAGTTGAGCTCCGTTGTGGGCAGCTACGCCACGCTGTCGCCCACCAAACGCCTCGTACACTCTTCGGACCAGTACAAGATCTCCCACGACCTATTTGCCAATGCCACCCTGCAGCGACCAGGAAGTCTCGCAGGTGAGATAGGCTCCGCCCACTCTGTCCACTCGTTCTGCCCTCAGTCGACCTCCTTGCCAGGTGATTAGTTTGAATAGTTGTTGTGGCTAGTCAAGTCGTTTCACCCACAAGAAAATGGACACTTCACAAAGTGGAGCACGAAAAAAGAAATAAATATGGAAAGATTACATTTTTCTCACATGAGTTGTTTTGTTGTCACTTCTGACTTTTTCCACAAAAAGTTGTTAACTTTTGATTAATGTATGGCAATATCTTGCTATATATAAATTAAGAACAGCTTGAAGTCGACAGGGGATGAATTTGTGCGTGTGTCTTGGACTGATTACAACGTAGTGGGAAAATTATTTCTTTGTAAGGGTTACTTTACAGACAGAGGCAGTATGCAATGGTTTTGAATTAGATATATCTGTATTTCTTACCCAAACATCAAAGACATAACCTTGGCGATTTAATTATTGGTGCCTCTGTAAATTCACTTCCTTTTTCCCAAATGAGTAAGCCTTTGCCAAACAACGAATTTTCAAAATAGCTCTGATGTCAAAACTCTAAATGTATTCAGTGTTTATTGTACGTTTGAAGACATAACTCAAAATGTGGATCGAACGTTTTACACGTTGAGGACCTGATAGTGATTGTCAGTCAGAAGCGATAAGCAGATTTTCCTGCATGTCGCCAAGCATTTGTTTGCAATTTCCAATCTCACGATAAAACCAATGAAGAGGGGTGTTTTGAGCATGTTTGTTGCTACGTCGATTTCCTGTTTTATTGCCCTAAAGCTGTTACTAAGGTTTAAACAAATCTGTAGAAGACCAGAAGCAAGCAGAGGTTCAAACACATATGTACTGGCCTACTGTGATGCATGTAAACAAAGCTGGCCGTTGGCTTAAAAGTAAGTCTTGGTTGAGGCAGGCTGGAACGTGATTGGCAAGTGGAGGGATGAAGGGTGGGGCCACAAAAAGTGATGTTGAGGAGAACTGTTAATTGTAGCATCAGATTATTATTATTGTTGTTGTCGTCGTCGTTGTGGAGCTGATTTCCTTGATGATCTGACCTCTGTATCTGAGGGACAGAAGATGAGTATCGTTAAATCCTAAGTATAAGACCACTTAAGCCTCAGGAACTCAGCATGTTTCTGCTGAGAGAGGACAAGGAATTCCAGGAAAAGAGCCTCACCTCTATGGCAGCAAGTGTAAAACGGCAAATGATTTCACATGATCCATATGAAATTCTTTAGCTCCTCATTTAACACAAACAGACCTAAAGTCATGCATTCCACAGTGATTCGTATTTTTAAAGGTGTGCTTATCGGGAACTCTTAAAGCACTTAATTTTCTTACCTTTTTCTCATCAGCTGTTTTTCCACCGTTCCATCTCTTTCCCAGTCGGACAGAAATGAACGCTCAAAAGTGGTTTGAAGCCAAACGGAAAACACAACTGCTGGAACTCAGGAGTTTAAAAATCGTAGGCAGCAGATTCAGAATGTTTTCATGCGTGGAATGAAGATCAGGGTTTATATTTTAAAGATGAATATATTGTAATATTCCAGAGTTTGGCAAGTTTCTAGAGGATGCAGGGCGTTTAAATATATATATTTTTGGTCTAATATTCTGATAGTGATATATTTTAAAACATTTCTGGTTTTCCTGGAAGAATCATAAAGAGAAAAGTTTATATCTAGACGTAGAAGACTATGGTTCAGTATTCATGTGCGAGGATGTGTTTGTGTGTGTGTGTGTTGTGTGTGTATGCGTTTTGTGTTAATCCCCGTCTAGTCTATGGCTGCTTTTGTGATTAATTGCCTTCATTTTGTATGTCACTCAGGCTTTCTTTTATTGTGGTTAGGCTGGGAGTATTGGCTCACAGATGGGGACCGGTGTAGATACCGGCTACCGCATAGTGCAAGCAAACAGCCAAGCCTCAGTCCGAAGGTCCCAGAGCCGTGCTCAGCTCGCAGAGTGAAAACCCCAGCAAACAAAAGCCCCCTCAGCATAGCCGTCACATGTTCCTCACTGCGCTGCTAGAATATTTTTTGCAGTCAGAAAGCTTCATTTAGTTCATTGTTCTTCCTAGAGTCCATGTTTGAGAATTCTGTTTCACTTTCAGCGTAAGCAGTGAATAAAAACTGGGAGAATGGCGTTACTCTGCAGCGTTCGGGTTTGAATCGCATGGCCAAGCCCCCTGCGAGGAGATATCTTTACCCCGGCGGGGCAGAGAGCCGTTTCCGTTGGCTTTGGCCAACTCTGCCTTATCCCCTGACGATCTTCCGTGCGACACAGGAATTAGGTTAGCGAGCTGCAGCGCTCGTCTGGCCAGCACTGATAAGGTGATTAAAGGGAGCGGGAGATGAAACCCAGGTCCGCATTGTCTGTGCCTTCAGACAATTCGATTCTTCTGAGAACAAATGGATCCGGCAGGAAAGATGATCTTCTTCCCACGCGTTCTGACGTCGCCAGCGCCGCGCCTGAACGGAATGTGTACGCGACGAGGAGATGCGCTCTGGGCTGACGATAACCTTCGTGTTTTTTTTTTTTTTTTGGATGTTCTCATAAGCCGTAAACCTGTTTCGGTTTCTGAGCGTCCACCTTGGCCTGTATACCCTGTGATGTCACCATATCCATCTTATTATGGGCAGGCCGCGAACACACTGGTGTCTCACCCAGAATGCTCTCCTCTAAATACATGGCTAGCACCACCCTCCCAGGGTACCTTCCGTTACATTATACTGTGAGGGGGCTTATCGATTGCTTGCTGTTTTCTGTGCTTTATTGAATTTTTATGAGCAGTTGCTTTGGGTGAGCGGAAATGTAGACATTTAAAGTGATTGATGCCAGAAGGCGTAGAGCCACTGGAATTAGCGGCTGCCTTGTCAGTCTTGTGTATTTTGCACCAAATCCCATTAGGCACGTGTTGTTGGGGGTTACTGAAGGTGGGACGTTGAGGGCTGAGCCCGGTCCTGATTCTGACACGGCATCTATGACTCTCCTGACAGGCTCCAGGGGGTCCTACAGCAGCCAGCACAGCCACCTGGGCTCCGACCTTCGGCCTCTGCAGTCTCCTGAGCACCACATCGACCCCATTTACGAGGACAGGGTGTACCAGAAACCCCCCATGCGCAGCCTGAGTCAGAGTCAGGGCGACCCACTGCAGCCAGGCACCTACCGCACCAACACAGGTACGGCACCTGCACAGGTGATGTTTGTTAGCTACTGTCCCAACACAGGTACGGCACCTGCACAGGTGATGTTTGTTAGCTACCGTACCAACACAGGTACAGCACCTGCACAGGTGACGTTTGCCAGCTACCACAGCACAGGTAAGACATCTGTACAGGTGACACCTGCCAGCTATCGCAATACAGGTAAGACACCTGCACAGCTGACACTTGTCGGCTGCAGCAACAACACATGTAGGCCCCTTTACATATGACATCTATACAGCAACCCACATGGACTATTTCTATACACCAAAACAGGTAAGTACTTTTTACCTAATTCCTCAAATCAGATTTCTCAAATCTGGTAAGGTGCTGTCATTTTCTGTTGGTATGCCCATTTATGTCCCATACCTCATGACAAGCCGTGCTCAGTATACACCTCACCCAGACAGCTAATTGTACACTGCTGCTCCACCAGTAAAGTTCACTTCTTACATCAACCAGGGAAATGTATGGACACCCCCTTAAGCTACTGCGTTCAGACAGCTAGGTGCATTTTCAATTGGAGGGACTTAATTGCATTCAGTTTTTTACATTTTGTGTCTGAGCGTTGTTAAAGCGGTTGAGATCAGGGCCTGGGTCTGCCTGGGATTGGACCTGATTATAAATCACCTTTCAGACACAGTGCCCCGCCCCTACCTCACCTGGTAACCCCTGGCACCTCATAGAATTGAACGGTAAGGATTCAGTTCGCTCATTTTAATCATGTGTGTATTTTGGGAGCGAACCCTTCTATCACGCAGATATGTGCTTTGGCCTGAACACCAGCAGCGCGTGGCGGGGGGGCTTGGCTCCAAACAGGCATTAACAAGCTCATTGTATTAGTAGGTCGTTTAGCTTATCTTGATTTCTCTCTGTTTACATAACACTAATCCTATTAGCAGCTCATTACTTCTGAGAGTATTTGTTTCTTTGCAAATTATGAATACAATTTCGTAAAAAGATATTAGTTTAACTAAGACTAATCTTAAAGCGCTGCCGTTAAAAGCCGGAGTGACGGTAATGTAAATACTTTTTGAGTAACTTGTTGTAATGATTTAGCACATGCTAATGTGCTGTTAACATTGCCTTGCTAAGCGAGTGAGCGTATCGCAAGACAGCGCTGTACAGTGTGGTGAAGCCTTACGAGGCTGTGTGGGGGTATGTAGAACTCCCCCACAGGAACATTTCCAAGTTTTATTGCTTCAGATGTTTCATAACAAAGTGCTTATGAGTTTAAATCGGTGTGAGCTACATGTCTCAAGCTTAGTTTGACTTTGTTAGACAAACCTGCCCCTCCATAATAATATGCCCTTTAAGTACAACTGTAGTTAATTGAATTATTTGTATATGGACTCCTAAGGACGTAGGACTTTGGGGGGCACCCGCCCCGCCCTGCCCTGCCCTGCCCTGATGGTAGATCTGACCTCGCTGTCGTGCCTACAGGATATTCTCGCTGTTGGCCATTCGAAACTCTTTTTCAAACCAGAATGCACTGGATTTTTAACTAATATAGGTCTTAAATGAGGTATTATAAAACAGACTAAAAATAAAACATTTTTTATACTGTGGGGAAAAAAAGCATTTAAAAATTCTTCTTGTTATGCCTCTGTTACATTTCGATTTTCACATTCTTCAGAATTATTCCTTTTCTGTGAAAGAGAATTATTTTATCAAGCGTCTTTTAAGGCGTTTTGTCCATATAGCCATACATTATGTAAAACATATGTAAGATCTAATCCTCTACAGGAAAGTGTGGCCTCGTGAAGCTCTGTTCATTACGGTTCCTTCAGGTTAACGTCGCTGACTACAGACAGGCAGTGAGTGTTGTGTGCTTCTCAGGTGTGCTCTTTGGTAGACGTCTCTGAGCATCGTTCTTTGGCAGACCTCTTTCCTTAACACATTACCCCCTTGCTTAAGGCCGTCAGTTTTAGGGGCACTTAACATTCTTTGTTGCCTGTTTTAAAGACCCTTATAATACATTAAAGGTTTTAATAGGGGTCTTAAACGAGGCTTTTAAAAGGCTACTTGGCTCTTTTTGAGTTGTACTGCTTGCTTCATCTGCGACCTGCTGATAGTCACTAAGGTGAGTAATGCCTCCTGAGGCCGTTTCTCTCCCAAGACACAGCCATTACCGAAGGGTTCTGCGTCACCGCGTACCCGGCGAGTATAAATTCTGTTAGATGTTTTCCTTACCTTCACCGTTCTTCGTGAGTGGAACCTTACCTGCTTAAATGCCTGCAGTGTGCTCACAACAGGAACGCAAAAAAAAAAAAAAAGTTGCGAAACGGACTCCTTGTCATCCATCATCAGTCTTTTCTTATGCCGTTCAGTGCTAATTGAGTCCGGGTCTAAATTGATCTTTAGTCTGCATTTGGAGCCAGATTAAAGGTGTTAATTGAGTTTGAATTATCGATAAATAACTTTTTTGTGACTGACCCCGTGGATGTGGTTTTGTGAAGACGCGTGGAGCACGTACGACGCGCCGCGTGTCCCGCTAAGCTGAAGGATGTAGCGGTAAGACATTTAAGGGGCTGTTAAAGGCAAGGCTAAAGCCTTTCTCCTCATTTTATTTCTTTCCCACAAAATCGGCGCCATCACAGTTTATAGGCTGTTAATCTGTGGGCGCCGTGCTCTTCACACAACTGAAGTTGCACGCTTGACGAGGACGACGTGTGGACCGTCATTAGCTGTCCTTCATACGCGCGTGCTGAGAATGCGTCATCTCTCGCTCGCATCCCGCTTCTCCATCTGTGATATCGACCTTGTGGCCGTTTAAATTAAGCACCGATGCAAAGCTTTGACTTTGTGATGCGTTATTAATTTACGTGTATTTTTATAAATTATTAAAAAAAACACAAACACATGGTATTTAAGATTAAGAATAACCGCTTGACAGTTGCTGAACTCTGAGGTCCCTTCTCAGAGTTCTTTGACCCACAGACCTAACCAGAGAGACATCTGTATGTTGGGGAGATGGAGCCATGGTTACTGGTGAAGAAGGGGTCTGTGAAGGTTCTCACCTGTGCCCTCACGCTGACCTTGTACTCACGCCTCATGGTATACCTCATGCAGAGTCAAGGCAAAGCAAGCGTATTGATACTGCGAGCGTTTTAAAAATATTTTATAGTACAGCACCACTTATAGTACAGCTTCTATAGGGAAATGTCTTGCATGGGGAGAGTAAGTCATGGTAGAGTTTCGTGGAGTATGGGACACGTGTGGTGTGACGAAGTGTTCGGAGTGGAACCTTGCCGTTTGCGGTTGCAAGCGAGATGCGGCGTGCGGCCACTTATCGTGTCTTTTTAGAGAGAGACAGCCGAGGCGAAGGACCGCATGCTGTTCTGGAAATAGGCCCAATTCACAGAGTACACGCCGGTAAAAAAAATTAAATATGTAAATATGCATTGGACTTATTGGATATGACAGGCTTGTGGTTTGGGACAGCTTTCTGGAGCTTCAGGACAGAGGTACACAGATCCAGGTATCTCTCCCAAACTCTCAACTTGTCAGCTGAAGCCCTGTCATGTTGCCAATTGGGCTGCATTGACCATATTTCATTGAGAGGGCGCACTGAAAAATACAGTTTGCAAGCACAGATCAAAACATCTGAAGTCAGAATTCCACCAAAAGAAACACATGATGCATTCCTGTGCTGTTATCCCAATTATGAATAATCTGTGTTATACACTAAATCATGTCTTGATTGTTTTTTCAAAGGAGCCTTGTGTGGAAACCCATTACTCCACCTATGGTTAATGTCAGATATTGTGAGAGAAAATTCCAGATGATGAACTTGCTGGCCACCGTAGCTCAGACCCAGTTCTAAGGGCGTTCCGGCAGGCTTGTTAGCCACAGCTCTGTGACTCGTGCATGGGTACGACCCAGGCGGCTGTGGTGATGTTTCCTTTGTGGTTCATAGTGTAGTTTGCCAACTGTGCCAGTGTCATTAACTGGCCATTCGTCTATTAAGTGATCTGACACGAGTTTTCCGCTGCTGATATATTTTCTGTGCAGCTCTGATGAATAAATTCACCTTTTTTTGTTACTAGTGAAAATACTGGTGATATATGATACAATTGCATTTGGGTCCTAGTAGACAGTGTACTAAAACTGGCTGTCAGATGTAATACAGCTTTGTTTTTCAGAGCAAGTATGAACAAAGGTCACCGAGGTTGAGGTCAGTACTGATAGTGTGTGGAAATAAGACTCATACATTTAAGTCTGTGATGTTACATATGAAAAACCAATCTGCTGTAATTAGCATAACTAATTATCATAACTGCTGTCTCTGAGAATAGGGGTTGTAAGGGTTAGTTTTTGTAAGTTTCATGTAAAATTTGTTACGTATGTACTGTACATATGAGTGTGGGTATGTATATTGTGGTCCTCATGTGGGGGAGGGGTGAACTCCCTCCCCCCCAGTCAGATCTCAGCTAGCCCTCTGCACCTCTCTCCCGACAGCATGATGAATGTAGAACCAGGTTCCAGGGGCTCAAGGCCAGAATCCAGGGTTGCCCCTGTGTCTGGTTTCTGGCAATTCTGGGCATGCCCCCATGTTTGTGCAGGGTACCAGAGCAGCTCAGTTGTCTTAGTGTTTTCATGACCTCATCCCACTGATCAGTGCATTAAGCTCTCTTAGACCGTCAATAAATCTGAGTGTAAGAACACCAGCTATAAAAAATAGCGTACATAACATTTTGTTGATAAGGGAATTCAAGGAAGATTTGTTACATTTCTTCACAAACCAGAGGGTCGGGTGCATTTCTGTTTTATTTCTCGAAAGTAAATGGCATCTTTCTCATTAAAACACTGCCTTTTTGTTTGAGCCTTGGATGTGTTAATGGTTTCTAATAGCCGATTAACATGGGGGTGCTCAATGACGACGCCGTCCAAGCATGCAGACTGCAAGAAAACAAGAAAAATTAGCGCAAATGAAATGGGGCTTTAATGTCGTCGAGCACGGCCCGTTGTCCAATATCGTCCTTCAACTTGACAAATGGTGTCACTTTGGCAACATCCGCTGAACTCGCTGGGACCGCTCACGCTGAGTGCTGGAGCGGTCTGAGAGGAAACAGCTTCAGACGAGCCGTGCTTAGAGCTGGTGTCCAAGCCGATTTGGTGCGGTTTTTTCCAGCTAGTGAATCAGAGCTCACAAGAGCACAAATGGACTCTCAAGTAAGAAGGGCTGTAAATGAAGTTAGCCACACAGGGCTTGAAGGATGGACAGAGAAGAAGGATGTGGACCGCACATGTTCTGGCATGTCAGCCTGTAGGAGGCACTGTCAATTTCGTATCTTTGTTGAGTTTGCTTATTGCGGAATTGTTGTATTGTAGTTTGAAAGTGCATTGCTGAGGACCTTCCTGTCTCATTACTACATGAGGTCTGCCTTGAGTTAACTCTTTGCTCCGTAACACAGCTGCTGCTTTCCCATGGCTGGTGGTCATCACGACGGCCGTTTGTTATCGAACGGATGCCGTGTTTGTTTACTCTTTAGGGACGTGACGGGCAGGCTAACCCACACCTACACACACCAGCCTTCGTGGCATTTTTCTCATTCTGGGGAGACGCATAGAGGAGGGCCTACCAGAAGAAACTCATTATCTCAGAGGAGAACCAAGCGAGGAGGTGAAATCTCTGTTAACACAGACGACATTCGGCCCTCTCGTTGATTTAAACGTGCTTGTTTTGAAGGGCATGGGGTTTGTTTAACTTTGAATGTATTTTTTTTTAGGTTAAAATCATCAGGTGCAGAGGTGAAGCTGCACTGTGGGGGCTGTTGTTCGTTAATATACCTGCTCGAGTGTGCGCCGAATCCCCTGACGCATGAGCTCATTTTGTTTTGCCCACTATGGACGCAAGACGAAAATTGAATTTAAAGGTCACCGAGGTGTTGTCTTTTCTGGCCGCTGTCAAACGCATCAACACCAGGGCCGAGGGATTTGGCCTGATTAGCTGCAAGCATGGAAGTTAGGTTAGACAACGTGTGATTTGACACTTCATCGTTTAACATTTGTTCAAGTACAGTGGGGGGTTTGTTCTTGACCATGTGCCAACTTTTGTACCTTTAAACCAGCTTCTAAAGTCCTGCTGGTTTAAGTATAAAATCCAGGAGACAGGTAAATGTCTAAAATCTCTTTTCAAAGCATCTGGAAAATCCCTGAAGATAGAGGTAACGGCAACTTGCTTAAAACATTTGTGTTAGGTCGTGTTAGGTTGTGTTAGGTTAAGAAATGGAGTGTCCTGTTCAGACCAACGTCGATTTTCTATACCTGTTAAAGTTTTGCAGGGTGTAGGCTGTATGCAAAATCGAATGCATACACACTGATGTGTGGACACAGACATTCCTCATGTGTAACACACCTGTCTGTGGTCTCTGCTGCCATGACGTCTGGGCACAGACATGCCACTTACTGTCATTATTACAGTACCTTTGGCCCACTTAGAATTAATCAGTATCGGTAGGCGTGTAAATATATAGTACATGAATAAGTCAGTCCAGATTGACTAATGTTACTTTTTAAGCACCTGTGATCCTGAACAGGAAAGGGGGATGGAGGGATGGATGGATTGCAGGTAGGCAGGCAGGCAGGCAGGCACATTTCAGGTTATATACTTCATTTTTTTCCCCCACATGTTCTCCCTTGACACGTTGCCTCCAGGAGTTGGTGATTATAGCCTCCCAGACCATCAGTATGATGGATCAAGGCAAACTGAAGCTAAGACCGCTACACAGATCTATTGCAGTGTGTGCATTTGGCCATAGCACATACTTGGTGCACACGAATCAATCCGCTGATAAACGTAAACGTGTGTCAACAGTCAACGATGAGTCAAGAGGCAACTATTTCATTTCATGGCAGATGAAATTTGGGGCTTCAGACTAATTTGGCAGCAACTCCTTGTTTTCAGTGTAATTTTCTCCTTCGATTGAGAATTGTAGCCTTGGTAAGACATAATGGACTCAGCTTTATAACAAGTTAGTTTAGTCACTAATGTAAAATGTATTATTATTATTATTTATTATGCTTTATCTATAGTGTTTTACATTTTCACAGGTATGGTAATGAGTCTCATATTTTTGAACGTTTCTTTCCACTGTGTTTTTGTGTAACCGTATAATTTTGCTGAACCAGGTAAGGAGCCTTTTATATGGGTATGTCATTTAGCCCCTGTAGATACCAACCCCTTTCACTGTCAATATGCACACTACTACGTCACCTGCCATGTAAATAAATAGCATAGAAGCTGAGGCAAATCCGAGTAGATTTTTTTCCACAAGGTGTAACACTAATTTTGTTGGATGTTCTTATGCTAAAAGTGGCACTAAATGCCAATCGGCCTCGCGTTCTCGTACGTCACCTGTGACTCGCCGCTCACTATTTCTCTCACCCTCCTCTCTTCCCTTGTCCTTCGTCGCCGTTTCCTGTCTTCGGTGGCTGTCCCGCTCCTCCCTTCTTCTTCCTCATTCTCTTCCTCTGCCTAGACCCTGTGAACCAGTTCTGTGAGCAGGTCCTGAACTTTTTCCTCTGTCCCTACCTTCCTGCCGTAGCCCCGTCGTCCCCCGGTGTCGACCCCGCCCCCTTGCAGCGCACGGGCAGCCAGAACGCCACGGGCACGTACCAGCGGGCCGGCTACGGCACCGGCCCCGCCGCCGCATACTCCGACCCGTACCGCACGCTGCAGTACTGCCCGTCTGCCGACTCGCCGTACAGCAAGTCAGGCCCGGCGCTGCCCCCGGAGGCCACGCTGGCCCGTTCTCCCTCCATTGACAGCATCCAGAAGGACCCCAGGTGAGCTGAATTAGGAACACGCCGCCCTCCGCGCACTCCGTTCGCTCGCCCGCACGCGCCCCGCGGCTCACAAGGCAGAACTCAGACCTCCCCTAGCTCCGCCCCCTTTAAGCCTTTATGCTCAAAAGGCCAAGGGCTGAGATCATAAAGCGTTTTACCTAAACGTGCTGTTGGCACGGATCCCTTCATCCTCACCTATCATAGTCTTCGACTGACGTCTTCTTCTTTTGTTGATTACAAATATCTCAAAGAAAGAATAAGTGCATTCTTTCTTGTTCACCTTTCTGTGTATCTCGGTCAGCTTTATGCTTTTTTTTTACTTAGTATATTCAATATGTTAATGGTACAGATGCATTTTTTAATCGTTTCTGCAACACAAGTGGATTGGTAAATTCCATCGCCGGTTTTAGTCACTTTTGAGAAAACGCAGAAATTTTCCGCTGCGTTTGTCAACCTCAGATTAGTGTTTTCTAAAGACAGCCATAAATTACTCATGTTTTATCACTAATCTTGCTCCTTTCTACTAATTATGTTAAAATATTTATATGAACCTGATGCAAAGCACTGTAAAATAGCTAGCTTAATTACCGGAGAATTTGAATGCAAAATCGTTAGAAATGTTTCACAGCCTTTGGGGAGTTGTTTAGATCTGTTTGTAAAACAACGTGCATTTGTGTGTTTCTAATTTCACTATAGTCTGATCAGCAAACATGGTCAAGTCAGTGAGCAAACATGGTCGACCCCAAAAGCTTATCTGCCTCCTCCTTTGAGTAAATGTTCCATGGTCCTTCCAGGTGTACCTATACCTGATATACAGTATGCTACTTGGTAACGTCTACCTGACCACTACCTGTACAGTCATGGCCGAATGAGGTCATGTTTGCTTTAACAATTGGCCAGAGGTTTAATTGGTGGTCAGGTGATATTATACATACACCTGGAACGCTGAGCTGGCAAATCGGTAAAGAAGACAGAGAACCGTGCTGTACCGCAGACCCGTTTGTCTTAAAGACGTCAGGGGGTTTGTCCTGCAAAATTCCCTAGCTGTCAGTGGCACCCACAGCCGCCGTGGGAGGGGGGAGGTACCAGCCCAATGCTTCTCCATTCTGACGTTCGTTGCACTGCCAGACGAGAAACTAATTATCCATGCTTATTCCACATTTGGGTAAAAGGCTTTATGAATATGAAAGTGGCATGAATCTGCCTACAGGCAGTTAATAACCACACAGGCACTGCTCTAATAGTTAACATGGTCTACAGTTTGTTATTTAAGAAAATTAGTATATTTCTATGTAATGCCTTAATTGGGCAAGATTCTTGTTTTTCACCGAGGGTATAAACATCTACCTGGATTATATGAGTTTTCAGGGCATCAGATAATAATAGCATTCTCATACCTTTTTCTTGTCCTGTTTACTTTCATAATGTTATTTACAGTTAATTTTACGTAAACGGTAGTGTTACTATGTCATCAGTGTTGTTCAGTACTGTATAAAGTTATAAATGAAGAGCACTTATTAACAATATGATTAATATTAAATATAATATGAAAGTGTTTATATAACTGTTTACACCTGGTAAAGGGCTACGTTTTCAGGCTAGCGTGTTTATAATATGCACAGTTAATTTGCTGCTACGTAGCTCATTAGCACCCTCTCTGGTGGCTAGTCAATGTCTTTATTAGCTTATTTGTGTATCATGTGTAGCGTGTTACGACCAACTTGCATGCCTTTGAGTACGATGCTGAGTAGTAAACGCGCATGCAGAGGGAGGCCATAGAGGTTTTGTTTTTCATGAATTTGGTTTGTTTCTCATGTCGCGCTTTCGCCATGCTATCCGCCCACCGTTTTTCTTTCTGCCTGTCTCTCGATAGGTACGACCCAGAATTCCTTGTCTGGAATCAAAATCAAGCCGAGAAAAGAGTGACAAAGTAATCAAGCATTTATCTACATTTTCTGCTTCTCGTCTATTTTATTATTCTTATTTTTTTTTTTATTATTATTATTTTTTTATGCATTGCCTTTTTTCCTGATCCCAGTGCAGTTAATATCCTTAGGCCCCTCCCCCTTCTGAAACTCCCTTTTCAGTGTGAGTTAGCCTGACGTAGTGGGCTGCTGTGTCACGCTGGTTTGACGTCAGAGAGGGCTGTATGTGTTGCATTCGATATACATTTGACCTCAGCTACTTTACTGGCTTAATAAAATTCTTAAATAGTGGAAGCTGCAGGTTTGAAACTGTCTGAAGCAGTTTGATGGCTTAATATAATTCCTAAATAAGGGAAGCTGCAGGTTTGAAGCTATCTGAAGCAGTGTGATAGAATCCCAAATACTATCTTCTTTTAGAGCTCTGAGAAGTGGCATAATGAAGCCACATTCATTTAACATGACTTGCTTTTAGTCATATGTTAGTCTTTGTTGTTGAAGCACAGTGTGTGACTGTTTAAACACAATAAGTCATGGTGCCAAAGCACCAGGAAAAGCTGCTTAATGAGATGCTTCATTGAATTCAGCAAAGGTAATGAGCTTTGGTCATTTGTCCGTATTAACTTTCAAGGGCTGCCAGGCCTGCCCCAGTGGCTGATGGGAGAAACTGTGACGTTTGTGAGAAAGTCTTTGTATTAGAATGCAAGGCTACTTTTGTCCCTGCTTGCTTTCCATAGTGTGTCTTGTTGCATATTCGCACGCTTCACCTCATTCATGTCCTTTTGTCTTGTAACATTTTTATGTACTGATCACCTCATTTTTTCATTTATCACGCTTTATTATGTAATAAGCACCAGCCTTTGTCCGTGCTTGTCAGATTTCTGTTTCATGACATTCCATTACCGCACTTAAAACGGAAAAAAAGGTATCTTTTCATCACTCCAGCCGTGCTGTTTAACTATGTTAGCACATGCCACAGTCAAATAATTAGCGCAGTATTTTGGTAGCGTTTCACATTGGAGCCATTTCTCGAATTTAACGAAAACGTTTAAAATAAGACAAACACAAATTTCAAAGCTGTCCATTCAACCCGCGTGATGTGCCCTGTTTCAGTCAGTATTTACATTACTGTAATTAATATCTCATGAATAACATGTGAAGTGTGCTCACATAATTTATGCATTTTTAAATATGTTTTATGCTAAGTATTATTTTAGATATTGTGATTTGGCACAGTGTCTGATGTGTTACAGGGAAACTAGCTTAGGTGTGAACAATAACAGTAGCGTGCTTGTGTGTCTCCTGTTGGATTATTATTTCACTGTAATATCTATTGAGAGCCTGTTTGTCTGTCAGAAAGTCGCTAAAAATAACCAGGTAAGGTTGGACTGTTACGTCTACATGGATAATTAGCTGCATGTGTTGTTTTTTCCTTATTATACTAAGTGCTGTTTCCCTAGGGTAAATGGAGGAGGAGGTCTCTGCTTTTCGCATAAAAAACTGTCCAGTTCAGTTTGCTGATCTTCACTGAAAATGCTTTGTGCCGGCTTGCTCTGTCTGTTTTATTTTCTGAAGAGCCACACCACCTCCTGAACTTCTTTGAACGCGCCGCGTCAAAGCGGTTAATGAGCTCCACTGACGGTGCTGGTCACTTCCTCATTTGCGCTCAAAGCCGGTTCACGTGTGTGAGGGTGAACGGCTGGGGGGGGCCGGCGACCTGACATCAGCGTTTCTGATGATCCGTTATTATTCCTGGGATGGAGATCCCCAGGTGCTGCTCGATGGATGCACAGCAATCCCTCGTTTTTCAGTTTAGCTTTTTGCAGGATCCTCTATCCTGGTCCCTAACTGCCCCCGGGGCTCCATGCCTTTATAACTCATTGCCTAATGAAGAGCATTACCCACATGAGGAGGGCTGTATTAGCCACGCTCGGAGCGCTGACAAACTGCTGAGTATTAGCCCAAAGTGGGCTGCTAGCCAAGTGAGCCACTGTGTCGCGATGGGGTCTTAATGAAGCCATACACTGCAAGGAAGATCACAGTTCGCAGCTGCGAACAGGAAGGACAGCAGCAGCGTTTCGGAAGCCTGCTGTGCTTTATATTCTCACGTCTGTATGAAGTGCCCACAAGTATTGCGGTCTGAGGCGATCCTTAAGCTCAGGCTGACGTTCGTCCAATCAAAGCGTCCCTTTCACGGTGTTGTCCCGCCCACGCTTACTGTTGCTCCCTTGCCTTGCCAATCAGATGGAGCTCTGCCAGAAGAACAAGTGGCTGTTCTTTTCTGATATCTCTTCATGCCGTCACACCGATTTATAGTATTTATTGCATAGTTTTGGCAGAGGTCCATTATTCTGAACCTCTGAGTCTCATCACAGAGCCCTCTTGGATGCAGATGAGATGATTGCCATTGAAGGTTGCTTGCCGCTGTCTTCTGACTCTACCTAATTACCTGCTGACTGATGCGAGTACCTTGATCCCTGCCAAACGAGGTGTATTTGCAGAGGTCGCGAATGAACACCACCACTTGACTGTCATGTTTAAAAAGCCCCGATGTCTCGTTGCCCCTCAATACCTGCTTTTCCCGGCGTTTGTCTTTGTCGCACTTTGTCCTGGTAGCACTGGGATTCTTACAACTTTCATTATTTACTTTGTGTCCTTGCTTTGTCGGGGTTGTTACCAAGCCGTGTATTTCACGGCAGTGACTTTCTTAAAGAATAAAACTGGGCCCACAGTGTAAACCAAGCAGCCGGAGGTTACCCGAATGTCTTTGCTCCACCCCTGGCCTTGCCTCAAGTGACAGTTTTCTTCCGTATGCTGTAATTGACAGATAAATACCTACTCTTAGCTAGTAAATAAAAAATAACAAAATACCTACTGTGCTGCATAGAGGTGGGTAGGAAACACTGGAATCAGTGCCAGGAAGCCTTCCTCTGCTGGGTAGTTAAACATAGTGTGGGCTGGACACTTAGAATGCTGCCTTGGAGGTCAGTGTGAAGATGGGCAGGGAGGAAAATAGCACAGGGAGATGATGCTGTTTCTCAGGGCCATGGGCACGCACAAGCTAAGAAACAGTAGGAACATCGGCTCAGTCCACAGGGGTAATTCCCAACCGAGCTGTTTTCCGGTTTCAAGGCTGGTCGGTTCTCCTGCCTTTTTTGGTACCCTCTGAAGATGATAGAAACCACAGAAGGACAGAAAAAACACTTAACTGCCTTTTGACTTTCTTGTTTCTCTGGTTGATCAGGGAGGGCTATCACAGCCCTCACTGGGTAGGCTAACTTTGAGAGGGAAGTGAGGTGTGGGCTTGGGGGAATTTTGTTTGGAGCAGTGGTGTGGTTCTAGTTTGTTACCTTGAACCTGTAGTTGCCATGACTTTCATCGACCCATTCCTCTAGCGGCAGTAGCCCATCAGGGCTGCAATGACCCCCGTCCTCTCTCAGGCAATCCGGAAGCTTCTACACTGCCTTAAATGTTTCAGCAACACTCAACGGTCTTAAAACAATCCATCTTTTTTTTTTTTTTTTGCCGTTAATTACAAAGTTTTCAAATTCAGATACTGCACATCTGCAATGTGAGTCACGGAGTCTTGGAAAGTGACTTGGCAGCAGAAAATAAAAGACAAAATTGAAAATTAATATTTTTCCTAAACTTGTTTTGGCTTCAGAATAAACTTCACAAGCAGCAAAAGATGCTGCTGTCACTTTACTGATCGTAAATCATGTCCTCAGTTCCATTAGCATCCATCAAGCTGCCGGCTGCTATTAGCCACTGCAAACAGAAATGAGTAATATGATATCAGTTAGACACTAATGTTGCGTTTTTTATTTTTTATTTTTTTCCATTTGTGGAAGTGAGCCGTTTCCTGGGGAAATTTCTAGACCCTTCATATCACGGTGTTACACTGTATTTCTCTGGAAATATTTTTCCTTTACTGTGCTCATTTCATATACTTCTGGACTTTGGATGTTGTTGCCGTAGCGATAGCGTGGCATGGTTGTATACCATGTTCGATCGCTGTGTTACTCGCCTAAGGATCTAGCAATTCATGTGGGACCATATGTTTGACTGCTTGGTTTTCTCTTGGATTAGAATAGCTTGAAGCCAGTTTTCTGTGAAACGTGTTTTTGTTGTCAATGGAATAAGGAAGTCCAGTGGGAAGGTCAGTGTGTGCAGCGAAAAGAGAAGTTTAAAAATGAGGGAACAGGTTACATCCACAGTATCCTTTGCAATAGGATGTGGTTATGATAATGATCTGATAAGGTCAAAACTATTATGTTTTTATATTGTGCTTGAAGGGTGTTGCTAGTTGTTCATTAGAGAATGGATGTAAATCCAATCTTTGGCCGTTGCTTTGTTTCGCAGTGCGGTGACATGTTAAGCATGCAAATTGCTGGAAGTGTGAGCTCTTGCCATTTTGAAAGCTCTACAACAAAGGAGTGTTTACTGGCAGCTAATATGATGGAAATGTGCTGTCTGGAGTGGGGTGATTTGTTTCGGCACTCATTGTGTTGATGGAAACCACACTGGAAAGGGGAGCATTGTGGGTAAAAACTTTTTTTTTCCTGTCCCCTTTGAGTAACCTTTTGAAGGTTAACATGGAGTTATTTCTCCTTTAAATTAAATTTAGCTTAGCATCCTTATCGTAAAAATAAATCAGGAATTTTTATAAGTTCATGCACACTGCTTCCATAAGGGAACCCCCCTCCCCCCCACCGCTGATTATCCATTTTTTGCCTCCCCCTCTACACGTACTTCCAGGAGGCCTTTATGAAGTCCTCCCTTTCTGAACTCAATAGGACGATTTCTGTACACATTGCTGAAGGATTGTGGGTAAATGATGCTGTGAGCGAGAGTAGGAAAGCCAGTATATTCATTATGAGTTTATTTTCGGCGTGTCCACACTCCGCGGTGGGGTGAGAAGGAGCCGACAGTTCTGTAATTACATGTGCCGCTGCTCTGTCAACAGGGCTTTATTTTCACAGCGTTGACTGCGAGCCTATCAAGCAGGGCGTACCGTGAAAAGCGGCATCCGACTGTCAGGCGCTCGGGGGCCGGCGTAGCTCAGGCCCGCCGTCTTGAGTCAGGCGACGCTATTAGAGAGCAAGCTTCAAAGCGGCGCAACATGTGGCCGCGCTCACGGTGCCGCCGCGCCGTTTATCACCCAATGGAAGTCGCGTGTTGTCGTTTTGTTGCGTAACATGGGACCAGGTGCCTTGCGAAATTGTTGCAGTTTTCTCCTGCTAATCAAAAAAACATTGCTATTTCTGGCGCTGTTTCTGCTTTTCGGGGGAAATAATAAGGTAAGCAGTAATTGAAAATCCATTAAAATTCCAAAAACGTCAGAGGAGCGAAGGTGTTTTCGCTCACCTGCTACAAGATGGCCCCGCATTGCAGGTTTCTTCATCATCCCAGCTGCACGCCGCTCTCTCCTCCCGACTGTGTTTCAGGTGTCTGCGTCGCCTTTGCAGACCTGAGTCTAGATTGACGGTAGGACTTGCCCCCTGGTTACGTGACTCATTCTTTGTTGCTATGACTTCTTTTATCTCTTTGATTGTGTCTGCAAGATCCGTGGAGGTTTGTAAACTCCCCTCCCGGGTTGTAGCAGCACGCGTAACCTGTTCTAACACATTTGCCTTTCTGCCGGTACAGCTGCTCACTTGTTCAGTCTGGCTTTCCGGTAAGTTCCATAGTACATATATCATGCGTCTGAAAAGTTCTTAACAACTGTGCAAAAAGTATTCAAAAATCTTGAGACTGGTGCAGATTCACAGGAGATCTGTAACTGGCTTTGGTGAGAAAAGCGTGGAAACACATTGGCTGATTAGTTACTGCAAACGTAGGGACGGCCGCTCTTCTGGATGCAGTGAACCATGTGCACAAGCATGCCGGCGTAGCCCCCTCACAGCCACGCCATTGGCCAGAACACGTTTTCCTTATTTAGCCATCCCGAGTGTCCGCTAAATCTCCAGACTTCGGCTAAACCTCTGAAACTTTTGACGAGTCACTTTTTTCTGCTTTGTGGTTCATATTGTCTTAATATTTGATGCCCTGTGATCAAAGCTCAGGTCTGACGCTGCCTTCCAGAGTGATTTCATTCACTACTACTGCACCTGGATGTCACTTTGCATCTTCATATAATCCCCAAACACACACAGATTTGTCATCTTTTCTCATCCCCCCCCTCCCCCACAAAATAACACAACCAACGAAATGATGGCTGCATTGAATCCGTTATCTTTGCGCAGATAGATGTGGTTGAACCATGCTTGGGCTCCCGTTAATACTTAGGTTGTGTGCTTAAACCCCTAACCAGAGCCAGCTGGTACTCCAGTCACGTTCAAATCGAAGGGATATGAGTTGGCGCGAGCCGATCGACCCATCCTTTCACGTTGGACGGGCACAAATGCGCCAAAATGGCGAAGACACCAAACATTTCCTAATTGGACCGTGAAGAAGTGCGGCTGCAGCTCATTGGCCGTCTGAGAGCAGGCTACGCCCCTCTCCAACAACAAGGCCCTGAAATACACGCCGTTAGTGGCATGTCTGGCCTGTGGTTTACAGGGACAAATTTGCATCATCACAAGGAGCTGCTCAGCTATGTGAACATTGGCAACAATATGTTCCACCAAAAAGGCACGTATGGTTTCAACGAGACTGCGTGGGCCGTGAAAATGAACCTTTTAGCACAGCACCCCTGGTGCAGTCTCTTATGGGCCCGGGCTTCCTACATCTGTTTAGGCTTCATTGAAACGTACTATATGTCAGAGCACTAAAATTGGTTTTCTCACTCTAAACAACAAGGCAGTCACAGTGCCAGAAACTGGTTATGTTAAGGATTAGCCGTTAGTAGCTATCTTTCACTCGAGGGACAACACAGAGACATCCAAGTAGCGAATATTGTCCTTTTGCTCCAATAAGTCAATGATTCCAAGTAAAATTCTGGCTGGAGTTCATCTGGGAATTCTGGATCCTGGGCGGGGAGGAGATTTAGACAGGTGTATCGAGCACTCACGAATCCCAGGTGAGAGTCTTTAAAGCCGATTGCGCAACACGAAGATGTCTGAATCAGTGGATTAGCAGAGAAACGTGGAGGACAGTAAACCCCCCTCGGGAAGTGCAAATACATCAGGCTGGGTTGCAGCAGCCTTCCGGTTCAAAGCCCAGCCACATGTGTCCTTGAGCAAGAATCGGCACTTGCTCCCTGGGCGCCCCATGTGGCTGTCCACTGCCCCCCCCAGGGGAGGGGTTAAATGCTAAGAAGTAATTTCCCTCTGGGATTAGTAAAGTATTATAAAATAAAAAAATTTATAAATACTAACAAATAGGAAGGAAATTAAATGAGTGCGGTGGTCCTATTGTTCAGTCCACATGTCCCCTCAGGACATTGAACCAGACTACTCAGGCATGGTGCTTCCTAATTGCACTCAAAGTACAGCTATTCACCAGCAGGGGTGTGAGACAGTCACATGGCCATGCGAATAGCAGGCCGCTTATTCCCTGATGTCTTAAAGCGAAACAACAGAGGAGCCAGTATCACAGCTCAGCCTTGGAAATGCGCGTTTAATCTTCTTTCCTTTTAACGCACTTCCTCTCAGTTGATAGCCAACAGCTTTGAGTTTGCTTGATTTATGGAAAAATAAAAATGGAAAAACTGTTATAAAGATGGAAAGAAGCAACAAAAATCCTCTTTATCACTTCCTTTCTGTACTGTCTGCTGTGGCTTTTTTTTCTTTAGACTTGGCTGCTAGAAACAGGATTTTTGTCGATTTTTAAAAATTTCCGTGTAACAGTTTTGTGTCGCTGTGGCATTGATTAAAAATGGTGGAGCAAATTTTAATAAATGACCGTGACTTTTAAAATTTTTTTTTCCCACACAATAACCATAAGGTAATAAGGCACATATTTTAAGTTTAAAGTCTTTGAATGAGCTGTTCCTTTTGTTCAGCCACGAAGGCCGGACTAACAGGCTTCTGGAACCATTTTCTAAACATGCAGATGTGTTCACGATACAAGAGAGTACACAGTACGCACAGTGACAACACCCAGGGGCGGGAACAATACATTACAAGCATACATGTCGCATTATCACAGCTGTTCAAGAAACAAGCGTCCTGACATTACCTAGGAGACTTGCATTATGTCAACATTGAGACAGTGCAATGACTGGCCTAAGGCAACATTTACTTGTAAACTACTGAAGTCACTCTTTATGAGAGAGAGAGAGAGAGAGATGTTAACATTTTGAACTCACAGCATTAGATTTACCTAGATCTGTGTTTTGTAGTAAAAGTGTTGGTGGTGATTGATGCAAATTTGACAAATACTACAGACTACATAGTCAAAAACGACTGCTCTTAATATGGCATGGTTGTAACTGTGCTTTTGCTAACAATAGCGTCGGTTGCCATGGTAGCCATGTTTTCGGTGCACGACTGGAGACAGCTACAGGCTTTCCCACATGCATCTCCCAGCAGGATGAGCTTGTAAATACCCAAGCCAAATATAATGAATCCAGTTCAGTCTCCTGCCCCTGCCATGACTCTGATATTGGCCGCGGCCGTGATTTGTTTCCCATTCCAAGCTCCCTCTGTGAGCTGTAAATAAGCATCACAGCCGTAATTTAAAAGGTACATGCCCAGACATAGTCTGGAGTGTTTTTTTTTTTTGGGTGTTGACTTAATTAAAAAGAGAGAAAGTGCCCGTGCGGCTCTCCACGGCTGAACTTAAGCGTCGATGAAATCGGCCGCCCCACTCTCAGCTGTTCTTAACATCCGCCGTGACACGGAGATGACAAGCGCATTGCTAATAGGGCTTCGTCGCGTAACTCACGCTGCGATTCGTTTCCCACAAATCTGTTTTTATTTATTTTTGCTGAAAACCCATCATCCATCACTGATTGCTTGGAGGCTGTAGATGTTATCTGGTACTGTACAGAACGTTAATTTTTGGACACTTGATGTAAGTTAAGGTGCATGTAGGCTGCATCTTCTAATACCCAAGTGTTGACTGCCAAGTAGTAAAAATAACAAATGTTGTGATATGTGGTATCCCCCCAGAGGCCCTGAAAGCATAGGAACAGTACACCTACGTGTACCTGTGGAGACTGAGGCCCCCTGCAGGTGGGAGGAATCAACAACATTAATGTGGCCCTGCTTTGGGTTACATGGCATTGTGCAGAGTTGCAGCATTCTGAGACTCTCCTTTTCATTTTCCCGAGTAGCAGTTTACTTGCAACGATGAGGAGTACACACGCCCCCACATAAGATTCAAGATGCAGTGTTTCAAACTGATCATCATTGTTGGACCTGTGCTGATTGGCTATTTTCTGTGGGTTTCTGTTTTTCTGTTTCGGTCTGGCATCAGCTTGGCATCCTTCACGATCACTCCTGGGTTTTTCCCGTTGACCTGTCCGTAGCTCCATTTTTGGGCCCGCGTCTCTTAAAGGCAGCCTTTGTTTAAAATAATCCTGTCACTTTGCCTTTTCTGCATTGGTGTTGCGAGAAGAGTTATGGACTGTTAATGACCAGTCTTTGTATTCCGTGTGAGTGTGTTCCATAGTGTATAAAGGTAACCCACCCCTCCCACCCCCAGGCCTGCCGGTACAGCCTTGCTGCTACTGGTCTCCTCTGAGTTTTAATTGATTTTTAGCTCTGAGACTCTAAGGGGGAGGTGAGGGTGCACGCGTAGATTTATGAGTCAGCAGAGACTACCCATCAAGAGAGAAGATTACACAGAGCCAAGGTCTCCTTATCATCTTTGTCCATTACTTTTTTTATGTAGGTAACTGTCAAGGAAAAAAAATTGGGAGGAGCTCCATGCATCGCAGTGTCGGTTAGGGTTGACACCTGCAGGTGGATGGATCAAATCCCAGAATGTCTACAGAGTTCGGGTTGTGTCAGAACAGGTTTACTTCGTTTAAATTACTCCAGCTGATAAAATAAGTGGAAATCATGTCGATTGAACCAAAAGTCTCATCACAGAAGTTAAAAAATAAAAGTTTAATAAATACAATAAAAAGCGTTTGACATTTTGATAAATTATATTTTCATGTGCATCTGTATTAGCAAGGGTTACGGTGTTTTAAACCCTGACTCCAGTATATCTGTCTTTCACAAATTCTGATCAGCCATTCAACCACAAGAGCGAAACGTGATTGGCTGATAGTCCAATGAAAGGCCATTCAACCACAAGAGTGAAACGTGATTGGCTGATAGTCCAATGAAATGCCATTCAACCACAAGAGTGAAACGTGATTGGCTGTTTATACCTCACATGCAAATTGTCAGGATGCACATCTGCTGTTCAGCCAGACATCCTGGATTAAAGTTTTTTTGTATGTTGCTGATTATAGCTGACTGGGTTTTATTGCCTATGTACTTGGTAGACCACGTATATTAATTCAGCGAGTTAATAATTGGACGAAATGATTTGTCACTGCTATGACGTCGTAAATATCAGTTAGCGCTATTTGGATGACACCTGTCACTGCTTCTCATTCCGCATAACAGCAGCTCGTGCGCACCCATCACTCACTGATTACGCCGATGTCAAGAGATTACCTCTGATTCGCCAGTAGCAATTATGAATGTTTCGCCTCATTAAACAGCAGTGCGTCCCAGCAGCTTATGCTATTGTGAAATGTGAAACAGGCTACAAATTAACGTGATAGTACATTTCCGTTTTGCAGAAAACATTACTATTAAACGAATTGCACATGCAAAGCAAAGTTGATTGATTGATGTTGTACATAATTCCCAAAATCCCCCTTTTCAGTGAAGGAGCCTTGTTTTTCTCAGAATATGAAGTTCAGTCTCATAATAGGGTTATTGATTAGCTTTATTGAAAGAAATTAAAATCCGCAGTAATTGTATTTTATTGGTTTTTTTTTTGCCTTTATGTAATACATAGGTTGGAGAATTACATTAAATCCACCAATAAGTTATATTATGGTTGGAAAGATGGACTTCTAACCCAAAGATTTTGGTTAACTGTCCCACATTTTATACCCTTGAGTGAAACTCTTTAGCTCAAGTTGCTCCTCTGAAATATCAGATCAGACACAAAATATTCCAGGTAGTGTAAATTAGAGACAAGGCAGGGAAATACTGTGAATACACATTTTCTTGGTTGGTAAGAAACCCACGAGCCTGACTCCTCCTCGTGTAGAAGTAGGTGTCCGCTGTGAAGGGATGAATTGCACGGATGCAACAGGCGTGCCATGCTACAGTAGCAGAATCTGGGTACTGAATGTCCGAGGGCTCCGCTTTAATTGCTGCCAATTGCTGTTACTTGCACCTGCATTATCTGAGATTTTCCATACTGCTGGATGTCTGTGTTTCACCAAGCATTTATAATGGCAGCGCTCTCCTTCCAAAGGAGCCAGTGAAAAGGTTTGGTTGATTTGCTTTGCTCCTGTGTGACTCTGTTTGCACCTGCCAGTGGGGGGGAAGCAGATGGGTTTCCGAATTATTGTCCCAGTCCACAAAGTTGTCACGTCCGCTGTCGACAATGTGGACACTGAAACCCCGTGCTAATGCTGCTTTATAATGTGGGGAAACGGCACTGCAAGTCCTCTTGCAGATTTTGTACAGGTTTTTAAATTTCATTTTGTATTGTGATTGTCACGTAAATTGGGAAAACAAGTTACTCCAAGTTGTGCTAAGAGTGAAAGCAGTAACTTTGCAAGTTTTGGAAAAAGCATTATTTACCATAAAAATATGTCTCTGACAACTGTCAAATGAGAACGTTTTGGAAAACATATAGGAGGTGTGAGGTACGGCGTGTCACGTTCTTGCTGTATTGCTGCGTTCCTGTTTCTGAGCCTAACGTGTTTGCAGTTGTGGCACTTGCTCAGTCGATCATTTATCAGTGCAAACCATTTTTTTTTGTGATCCTCTGTCTGCTAACAACCGCCGCCAAAGTGGACTGTGTTTGGAAGCCAGGGCAGATAAGAGGTGCATTGCACTGGAAAAAAAAATTACTCTTTGGCCCTGTAAATCTTACCTTGATTATCTTTTTAAATTCTACAAAAATTGTTTTATGTAATCTTGTATTATATTTACTTTATAAAGTTTGACCACAATATCAAGTAATATTAACTAGTTTAATATTGTGACTGAACAACTAGCCTAAAGCAAGTAAAGTGCACTTCAGTAATGGAGGTTAACCAGGCGACGTTGTGTCGCGGTGCATTGTGGGAGGACAGTTAATTTCCACTCGTTAGTTATAAAGCGCACGTGTTCAAGGACTGAGCAGGGGCTGCGATTTTGTGCGGTCATTTGACGTAGAAATTTCACCTTCATGTTAGCTAGCCAGTTGAAATAAGCGTTTGTTTATTAATATCTAGCTTAACGTTAATGTTTCAGATTTTCCGGTTAGCTTTACAGCGTGCCGGCAAAGGTGGCCTCTTTGTCACGTCAGCTACATGGCAGTTACTGCGTTTGGGAAACGAACCGTTATCTCAGTTGCGGTATTGCCTTTTGGTGGCAGTTTCGTAAATTCAGACTCATCACCTTACAGCAGAATTTGTGTTTTAAACATATGGCCCTGGCTTTTTGTTACTAGAAGGTTCTGGGGGCTTTAACTGGACACGGCGTGACGCCCAGCTCGCCCCCATTCATACACTATGGGACATGAGTTAAGTGTAGTGTTGCCACTCGGTATTTTAGGAGTTATTTTAAAACATGACTGGACATTGTAACCAAGATATTCTAAGTTTATAAATATATTCTCTTCAAGTGATAAATGTTTTTAACAGCTGTTCTGTTAGTTGGAAAGGCAAAACATCTGTCTGTCTGCAGATGCGGCTTTGTATTCTTGCACCTACATGGTGCTAGGTTTGCGCTGTTTTCTGTCTTTTAAAAATGTATAAAATGGGTACTGTTGAAAAAAATGTTTCATTTTTTTTGTGGCAGTATAATGTTAATACAATTTTATTGACTAGTAGGAAACTCTAATTTAAACAAATGCTTGCAGCAGTGATGTTAAAAAGATGGATAACCGGTAAATTGTGTGTAAATATTACTTGAATAGTACACAAAAAGGTGAAGCTAATTTGTATTTAAAAATTAGTTTTGTAATTCAGTGTGAAGAGAGTCTAAGTAAAAATTACTGTAGAAGAGTGAGTACATTCTACTGGCAAAGGGGTAATATCCATTAAGGTTTACTTGAGTAATTTTCATAAAATCTAGTGCTACCTGTAAATATAGTTTACTTGAGAATATCTTTAGTAAAATTTACTTGGAATTTCTGTGTGGAAATTGTTGCCTAGCTTTTTTCAAGTAAATGTCACTTCACATTTTTTCAGTGTAGATTACTATACTCTTTATTTTTTTCTGCTTCTAGTCTGATTTTTTTCTTCTCTGTGCTAAAATCACTCATTTCCTCAGACTTGCAGAACTGTCTGCAGAATTTGACCAAATTTTGTTTTAGTCTTAAGTAGTTTAAATTTAGAGTTAGTAAACAAAGTACAGAGTGATATGGATGGGGAATGTGTAAAAATTAAGGGGTAAAGCAAAGGAAACAACAAATGTATAAGAGAAGTTATCACTCCCATATTACTTTCTTTTTACAAGTTTCATAACCTTTTTATGACACAGCTGTGTTGACCAGAGAGGTTAACAGAAGCAGTTCACTGTGAACTCTGAATAACATCAGGAAAGATTTTTGTGAGAGCAGAGATGTGGGAATATTCAACCAACATCTACTCTGTGTGTGTGTGCGTGTGCGTGTGTGTATATGTGTTCTTGCTTGTTTGTGTGTGTGTGTGTGTGTGCACTTTTGCATGTTTGTGCATGCACGTGTGTGTTTGGGTGTGCCTTTGCTTGCGTATGTATGTGCCTGTGCGTTTGTGTGCATGCCTGCATTTGTGTGTGTGTGCTTTTGCCTGTGTTTGTGTGTGTGTATGCTTTTGCCTGTGTTTGTGTGTGTGCCTGTGTGTGTTTGTATGTGCATGGGTGTGTGCTTGTGTTTTGTGTGTGCGTGTATGTGCATGGGCGTGCGTGTGTGTGTGTGTGTGTGTGTGTGTGTGTGTGTGTGTGTGTGTGTGACACAGTGAGTTTGGCTGGAGAGACACTGAGCTACCGGAGGTGATCCAGATGCTGCAGCACCAGTTCCCGTCGGTGCAGTCCAACGCCGCTGCGTACCTGCAGCACCTGTGCTTTGGGGACAACAAGATCAAGTCAGAGGTATGGTGACACGATGGGAGCCTCACCCCTCTCCCGCCCCTGTGCCACCCTGATGCGACCACCTACTTGTTAGCAGCGATTTAGCCTGAAATGGTCTGATGAGCTGACAGGTAGCATTAAAAATCTCTCCCGGTGCATTCTGGGATACCATTACACTGCAGTCCAGGCTGTGAAGTCTGAATGTGGATGCCCCCTGGTCACTGCCTCTGTGCACATAGCTGCTCTGAGCACTACCGATTTAGGTGCGATGCCACGAGCGCGTAACAAGAGGCGTGGCACCGTGCTGGACGGAGTTCTGCACTACCACAGACCAATTACCATCTCCCCTGAGCACCAGCCTTGACAACCTTGGCAAGGCTTTAAACAGAAACAGCCAAAGGCAGCAGTGAGAAATGAGTTCTCTTTTTCAAAATAACTAAGGGAATATCTGAACTGTTTGTGTTTACAGAGCTTACTGTACACTGCGTTAACCGCCCCAGACACCTCTCTTAATCTCTCCTGACGAACAGCAGGATACTGGAAACTGCGAGCTGAACAATGCGCTTCAAAGCGCTTTCAGATCATGATGGCTGAAATTCAGGAACAGTTTACAGTAACTTTGGTGCATTCTATACCAGCTCAACATCTTATAATTCTTTAATTAATGACCCTTGTGCAGACCCTCGGCTACAGGCCATTTGATTCGAGTCCCGTCAGGCACACGCACGCCTTATACCGCTGGCGTAGCCCGTACACAGATTGCTCACTGTCAACAAAACCTCCGTGCGGCTAATTTGCCGCCACAGCTATTTGGTGTACGGGCATGAGGTGTTCTGTCATAACGGAGCTGTCTTTGTCAGCGGTTCGTTTCTCTTGCAGCAGCTACACAAACTCAGCCGACATTTAAGTATCTCTCTCATCATCTCGGAACAGCCGTCCGATGTCCCTGTCACAGCCTCCGGAACAAGATCTTTAAATATCCCCTACCTCTGCAGCTGAGCCACAACACAGCTGCTGGTATTCCTTTTAGAGGAGCTGTGATTCATCATTACTCTGAGGACTGGGACTGATTTGACCCCTCAGAACTATAGAATGGATGGCACATGAATCGAAACGTTAGTTTCGATTAATCGTTATGGCCAAAGTTTATGGAGTATTATACCACTTACCAATTTATTACTGTTGAATTTTGGCATTTGACTAAAATATTCCAGCATAATAACACCATGCTCTAAATAGAGCAAAAACGAAATTTTCATGAAGGACTAACCAGCAGGCCCAGGAAAAGCTCTCTGATTGGCTGTCACAGCCCCTTGAGGGGAAAGCTAATTGGAGCACAGACTGAGCCGTCAAGCTGATTGGTGCCATCAAGCACGTCCAGCGACATGTAACCCCCTCCTCCTCCCCGTTTCCCCTCTCCTGGTTCTTTGATTATTTTTACCACATGGCTGAGTGTCCTCAGGTGGATTTTAAAGGTCGACCCCATTTTTGTTTGCCATTGTGTGATATGTATTTGCTAACTGTTAACCAGGCTTCCAGCTGAAGGATACAGGCTAGTAGAATGTACAGCTGATTTGCTAGTGCTGGCGACACTGTCCGACCCAGTGACGTCCCGCTTCGCCCGCAGATCCGGCGCCAGGGGGGCATCCAGCTCCTGGTGGACTTGCTGGACCACCGCATGACGGAGGTGCACCGGAGCGCCTGCGGGGCCCTGCGGAACCTCGTCTACGGCAAGGCCAACGACGACAACAAGATCGCGCTGAAAAACTGCGGCGGGATTCCCGCGCTGGTGCGACTGCTGCGAAAGACCACCGATGTGGAGATCCGTGAGCTGCTTACAGGTAAGGTGCCCCCCCAGTTTTGTCTGTAGAAGGTCCTCCCTCACCTGACACGAATGCTAAACCCCGCGCCCATCGTTTGTCAGGCGACCTCGCCCAGCTGCGGCGCGGCACCCTCTTGCGCTCTGCCTCCCGCCGGCCGTCACTTTAGCCGTGGAGATGCTGACTGTTACTGGCGCGGCTCTCATCAGGCCCGCCGTCGCCACGGTGACACAGAAGACATCTGCTGTAGTTGTGATGGGCTCTTGGTACCTCATCCCCTCTTTCCTTCATATAAGCCTCAGTTGATTATTTTCACATTTATGTGGCAAGAAAAACGGTTCACGGGGCTACTGAATTAAATGGCGTGTTTGATGAGGATTATAAAATTATCCTTGTTGAATGAAATATAACATCTGCCCAGTATTCTGTGTTTGCCATCATACCTAGCAGAAGACGTACTGTTTTACATTGGGGATCTCTCTACTACTGAATAACCTTGGATCTATAACTAGATGGTCACATCTAACCCTGTTTTATCACAATAAAAGGCTGTAATGTAATAGATGTATCTGTAGTGTTTTTGTAGTATTTTTCATGCTTCATATAAAAAAACCTGCATCGTCTTGTTTTCACAATGCATAGATTTGGATCCTAAATGTAGAAACGGGGAAGTACACTTGCTTACCAATGTCCTCAAAGACCAATAAATATTTCTCAAAGACACCATAAATATTATTAAATATTATGGCATGATTTTTGGTTATATTATAGTATTAATACTTACACAAAGGGCTTGTGTAAGCGTGTGATATGACTCTAACCTTGTCAAGTGGGTTTTTTTTCTTGCTAATTATATACCGTTGAGTTTATTCAAAACAGAGTTTGTTCACACACTCAGGACATACGCTTACACAGTCACGCTTGGGCACAGACAGGAGGACTGTGTAAAATCCAGCTTCATCATTCAATAGACATTGGACATATTGAAGGCAGCACGGTGGGGTCTTGGTTAGCACTGTCGCCTTGCATCTTCAGGCCTGGGGTTCCATTCCAGCCTTGGGTCTGTGTGTGTGGAGTTTGCATGTTCTCCCCGTGCTTGGTGGATTTTCTCTGGATTCTCCAGTTTCCTCCCACAATCAAAAGACATGCAGTTTAGGTTTAGGTTGATTGGTGTCTCCAAATTGTCCATAGTGTGTGTGTGTGTGTGTGTGTGTGTGTGTGTGCGCTTAACAGGATGAAGCAGTTTAGAAGATGACTGACTGACATATTGAAGTATAGGCAAAAACAGAAACCTTGTTGCACAAAAATATTGGGAAGCTGGTAGTTAAGTAGGAATTCTACTTTTAATACATTAATATTTTCAACGTCTTCTGTGTTCATTTAACTTTCCTTCGGGAAGAATTAGAAGTCTGACTCATGAAATCAATTAGGTGAGATTCTTACTCATTTGTCAAAAGTGTGTTAGGTGCTCTATAAATACTTTATTAGATTTTTATTTATTAAAGGACTGTTTTCTAAACAGTATTGCTGTGTCCATGTTATAAACTGAGAATGGCTTCTGTAATAAGGCTTGCTGTTGATGTTGTTTCACTTGGTTAATTTGACCCTCTGCTTGAGTTGGCTGTGTTACAGCATGACTGGACTGACGTGTACAGGCACCTGATGTAATTCATTCGTTGTGGGGTCAGGGGGAAGTGTGGGTTGGTGGGGGGTGTGGCCATATGTCTCATCTCGTGCCGCCGTGCGCTCGGCGCTTGTGGGACGTGTGCCCGGGCACGGTGCCCGGCTGACCCAGCTGTCTGTGAGTTTGCGGCGGCGTTCAGGTACACAGATTCAGACCTCTGCACACTGGAGGCGTCGTCAGCGTGAGTGTGGGGTGTTTTGGGAGTGTAAGGCCCTCCTCTTTGGACAACGCTGCCCAATCACGTACTGCTTAAACAGCAGCTGCGTTTACCCAAAGGCTTTGCAGCTGTGGTGTGAGCTTCCTCGTCCTCTTCCAAATCGACATGGTACGTTATCCGCAGTAGTTGTAGGCGCTGGTACGGTTAAATACCCGCACCCCCTACTGCAGACTGCACTGCGTCCCGCTGGGGTCACAGTAAGGACCACGTTGTTCATGTCTGCTTCGATCTCCTGCTGCTCAGACGAACATAAATGAAATATCGCTGCTTTGCGTTTCGTTTTGTTCTCGTCGAAGCTTTTTGGAAGGCTAACGCCACACACCAGGCGACGTGTTGTTAATATGTGTTTGTTTCGCGTGACAGCTGCGATTGCAGCACAGAAGAACACTGCCGGCTTCTTGCGCTCTTCACTGCCGGCTTCAGCCAGAGAACAGAGTCCTTCATTTAGACTCGCAGCTGTGTGCATGTGAAGACCGCAAGATCAGTAAACGTTTCTTAAGGAACATGTACAGCATTTTTCTGTGCAGTGTTTTACCATTTATTTGATTTTACAAGCTGCCCTGTGGTGGGTTCGTGCCCTGCCCGGGGTGTCCCCTGCCCTGTGCCTTATGCTTCCTGGAATGGGCTCCAGGCTTCCTGCTACCCTGAATTGGATAAGCGGTATAGAGAATGGATGGATGGATGGATGGATGATTTTACAAGTGTTCGTAATGTATGTGAATTTATAAAAGACAAAAACAGGAAAGAATTTTTGAATATTTTCAACACACGTGCACAGACACATGCGCACGCACGCACACACAAACACACACGTAGGTGCGTCCACTGTGAAATGGGTTTCAGGAAAAACTAGAACTGTAAAACTCACAAAAATTTTCACAGAATAGCACAACAATAGATAATGCATATTCCTGACCTCAACTCAACACCTTTGGGTGAGCTTGAACTCTGAACAAGAGCGAGTTTGCAATGTTCTCATAGAACAGTGCAACTTATTAATGTTTCAGAAGAGGACTGACTCATAAAATCAGCGTCTTTCTGCCAGATATCATTACAGCCGTTGCTGAGCTCAGCAGCAGGCTAACAGTTATTAATCTGCACCCACAACCACGCATGCTGTGACATTTCATCGCATTTTGTTGTAGCATGGCTGCACTGATTCTACGACCAATTTTAAAACACTGCAAAACACACTCCACTTCTGAACAAAGCACTGCTAGGTTACAGACGTGTACGTTCGTGGCGTGTTTCTCTGTCCTGATGACAGTTGAGGTTCTTAAAGTTGGAGCAGCTGCACAGCCATGCATGCAATGCGAGAATGATTACAATAATCGTCAAACCTTCAGATGAAGGTGCATCTCCAGACTAAAATATATACTATATTTAAAATAAATTAAATACATTTTTAGCTGCACGTTTTCTTGATGGAGGAGCTTAAGGGTTCAAATGCAGCCAGAAATTGATGGCACTTATACTTTGTGTAAGAATATTAACATATATATTAAAAATCAATGCAACTGAGGGCACTTAGAACTGCTGCTGTCAAAAATTAATCCAGCGCATTAAAGTGAAAGTCCCCCTCCCATAAAGGAGTTAATCTCTTCATGACTAGGTGTGTGTGTGTGTGTGTGTGTGTGTGTGTGGCTAACTGATGTTACAGGTTATTTTTAGTTGTTTTGGACTGAGCTGAAAATGTATGTAACACATTTAAATCTAAAGGACGACAAGGTCCAATCACCGATAGATTTTCTGTCCTTCGTCCAGACTTTTACCGCTGGTATCTTTAACGGCTTTCTGATGCTCCAGATCTGCTTTTCACGTGAGAAACCCCCCCATCCTCCAGCATTTGAGCGATGTTCTCACACTGTTCATCCCTTCACATCGACAGTGCATACAGACTCCGGTACTGTTATGTTAATATGCAAGTCTGGTTTGGTTTCCTTGCAGGTGTCTACCTGAAACTTATGGACAGTGGTAATTACTGAGATGTGCTGATGCACAGGATATCACAGGAAGTTAACTGCCTCTCGTGCTGGACGGCTACGTCTCCGGAGTTTGTACAGACGGTCATTCACTCTAACAACTTTTCCAACTTTCCAGCTAATTCTCACACACCTGCCTGCGGTGTCCCGACAGGTGCGCCTCACATGCAGGACCGCTGTTTTTGCGGTCGGGCTCAGGTGTGTCTAATCACGCAGCGTTCAGACAGGCGCAGACGGGTTGTGGAGAAGAAGCGGCTAATTCCACTGTGCTTTTCCGAGCCCGATTTATCTTGCGTCTAAAAGTGGTTTCTGTTCCATAATTTATATTCCAAGCTGTTAATAAAACAGTCTTAAAGGGGCAGAGCGTTTTGGTTCCCGCACAGCCTGGCACATCATACGCCCCTGCCTTAATCGTACGTGACACATTTTAGCGGACTGTTCACAGTGGGCCTCATCGCTGCCGGGTCAGAACTGGCGCCAGAGCACCAGGGATGCCATCACTGCTGACAGCAGCGAATCCGTAGCCAGATGGCGCATCAGGAAGACGAGAAGATCCGACAGTGGTCGTTCACTGGAGATGCCATCAAGGGCCTCAGCCAGCGCATGTTTGGACCTTCTGGTTTGTTGTCATCCTCCTCTGGGGCTGCCAGAAATCTGCACAGTCATGCATGTTTGTGAATTCTCAACAAAAGCGAGGCATCTCAGTCATAACTGAAGAGTGCTGAATTCTGCAACATTAAATATAGATTGTGTTTCTTGTTCATTATTTAATAAACATATCTTTTGTCTTGGAAATGTTAAACCTAGAACCTTCTGTTGCACCTTTCATAAACTCTGTTGGGGTGCCATATCTAGTGCAATCCAATGGAAAACACTGTTTATACATACAGCTTGTTTTGAAGGGCTTTGAAAAGCCTTTGAAAGACGCAGATGTCGGGCTATTGGGCCCTGTCAGTCAGTGGTTGACGTCAACTGTTGATTACTTGGTTTCTGGTTAGCACCCATCGAGCTAATCGAGGCAGTGATTGACAGCATGCGGTATGCACAGCCGCGACACAATCAACAAAAGCACAGATAAAACTGGAGAAATTGTAAGTGACCTGGGGGTGAATTATTATAAAAGCAGATGTCACGCCTATCTTTATACTCTCTTCTCATCTTTCTCTCAGCTTGGCCACGTACATTTTTAGAGGCGAGTGTCCTTCCCGTTGACTGCACCCCGCCGCGCCTCATTAAACGAAGACAGGACGCATTGCCCAGAGGAAAGCGTGAAAGCCAGAACGGGCCTTCGTGGACCCGCTTCGTATTCACACGTTTAATCGCATAAATACGTTTTAACGCTACAAAAGTAACTTTGTGAACATCGGGAAAGAAGTCGGTAATGGTAGCTATGGAAAAATGACAGCAATGATAGCGACATTAATAATTTGGATTTGGTGTGTGACTAGCGTAGCTTCTGGAATTGCCAGTCAGTTGACTGAGCCGTTAATGGCTGAAATCCTATGCTGGGATAAGTCATGATATAGACCTCGCCCTGGCATGAGATCTCTGTTGCCACAACTCCTCAGCAGTCCTCCGCAGTCCTCCGCTGTCACGTTACCTTTCCCATCTTTCCACTCGTGTGTTTAATTGTGTTCGGTCTACTCCCCTCAGACGCGGCGCTTTTTATCGGTTTCGTTAATTGAAAACATGAAGCCAAATCCATTACACGTTCTTGTTCTTTGTCCACAGTGTGACATTGTTTTTTTTTTTTTTGCACTGTCTGAATATCTACAGATATAATTTTTCTTCAGGAGTACTGTCGTAAAAGCCTTTGGAAGCCTCACAGACCTGCTGCAAAGAAACCAGGGATTTTATGTAAAAATATCTGCATTCCATATCTCTGCAGGGTAGGCTCGGATACATTATAATACCTCACATCGCAGTTTAATGACGCATGCTCTCCTTACCTGTCGGGCTGTAAATCACTTGGTTCAAAATAAGAAGCCACGGACTATCCATATGTACAGTAATTGTTGAGCCGCCGTCTTAATTAGGCTGGGAATAGTATCTATGACTCTACCAAAAGCCCCCTGACTGAAACCCCACCCGGTTAAACGAGCATTTGCGGTGTTCAGCTGTGAGTGCACGTGCTAAGTGTGACAGCGGTGTTCAATGATCTTTTACAGTAGAAGATTGACGTCCTGTAATGCTGGTGATGAATAATACAGTATGTTTTGAGTCTTAACGCTTGTAGGGAAAGGGCCTGCTGGTCAGAAGGGATGCCTCACTAAAAAGGATCTTGTGTAATTCCATCTGAGGACACAAGAAAGTTCTTAAAACATTATGATAGTGTTATGAAAATGCAGGGTTAATAAGGCCACGCACTCCCTGCTCTTACGTGTTTCTTCCTTGGATCCCCATGGCCTCCGCCACTGAGCTCCAGGTGAGGGTTACCTGAGGGCACAGCGGGTGGGGGTTACCTGAGCGCACAGCGGGCGGAGGTTACCCGAGCGCATAGCGGGCGGGGGTTACCTGAGCGCACAGCAGGCGGGGGTTACCTGAGGGCAATGCAGGTAGGGGTTACCTGAGCACACAGCAGAGCTAATCATTTTGAGATCACTTCCCAACACACCTCCCCGTCTGGCTAGCTGTCTCACACCCTTTGTCTGCAGCCTCTGCTCAGAAAGGGATGCTGACCAAACACAGGCATGGACAAAAGGCACGGCGAGCACTTTGTCGGAACGAAACAAGATTGAAGCCCCATGGCAACCCGAGCACCGTACCGCCACATGCATGACGCGAACTTTACAGAAGCTACTGATGGCCGAGGCGGACACATTTCTTAAATCAAGTGCAGTGACTACAGTTAGGCCTATTGATTTTATGTAAAAGCAGGCTGTGAGAGGGGAAAAGCGGAAATTGGCCTGCTTTGTTAAACAGGATAATTATCCTCCATGTTTGTTTAAAGTCCGTTTCACTGAAATGTCAGACGAGAGCATGCAAATAGCACCAAAACACTGTATACTTTGTGTTGGCTTCATTCCACAACTAGTGCATAATTGCACATTTAAATGTTTGCATTAACACTTCCAGTGGTGAATGTTTTCTCACATTTATTTTGTACTTATCCAATTTACTTTATGACTTTTCCAGTTCGCGATACTGAGACTGCACAATTCAGGCACGAAATCAAAAACTGTAATACAGTTTGATAGTGTAGTAGGACATGTAGGGACATGCTTGTTTAAATGATTGGTTAGATTCCACCAATTAGAAATAAGTACAGAACCAGTACAAGTAATGTGGAAGAAAGTTCTCCATTTTACTCTGTGGAACTGAGAGTGTATAGCATGTTCATGTACTCATGGTCAGTTGTTAATTGTTAAATAAAATTAAAGGTTAATTTTAAAGAAAATGGTGTGCCATCATTTAGAGTCTACTTCAGTTCCCCACCAGAGAGATAAGATATGAAAGATACATGTAACTAATTATGATGATATATCAGTCAAACAAAGACAAACCCTCTCTTTAATAATATAAGTCCTGTGTTCTGTTAATGTGTGTTGCACGTGTTCAGTTGTGTGTCTGATAACTGGTTGTCTTTCATCAGCTGTGTCCAAGTTAGTTTGAACTGCCTAGATATTATTGAGCAGTTGTTTTCAATGCCAAACATATCTAAAGTCTTTTGTTCCATTACACAAAGTTATTTCTTATCAGAACTTCTGAACAAATAGCTTTTTGCTTCCAGAGTGTTAACTAAACAGTGTTCCCGATTACATCCGTCACTTTGGCGAAAAGGCAATATGGTGTTTCTCACTGGGATCTAATCTGAAATATATCCTTAAATGCCTCCAAAAATTATTTTAAAAAATAATCATTTATGACATTATAACTGACTGACCTCCTGGCACTTTATTTCTTTTTGATTGTGTCATGCTTTTTCTTTATATAACATAAAGGTTGCCTTGACAGTTAACTTTAATGTAATTTCTTTTGTGTTTGTCTGTACAGAGTCGGAATTAATAGAAACTCTTTTGCATTTGTATTAATAGAACAGCCAGTGGTTTAATTCTAGCTCTTTTTCAATACGACATCATGAAACGAGTCTTGTTTTAATTAATTCTGTAGCGTTTAAGTAAAGACCAGTTGTTGACAAACTAGTCTTGGGTGTTGAATGCATATATTTTTAACGCTGGACACATATTGTTGATGAAAATTGTCTGTTTTTTTTTTTTTTTTTTTTTTTAGAGTGTATCACCTCGAGCATATGGCTTTTAAAATCGTTTAAAATGACTTGAATATTTTTGTATTCTTTTGACATCCAAGTATGCTTTTCACAGGTTGAGCACAAGCTGTTTTGCTTTGTTTAGTATGGGTGTCTGTATATGTATAATACAAGCTGTAATGTATTTAAATTCAGTCCTTGAACAGGTTATTTGTTAATATTATTCAGAGTGTATTACGTGGCGTGGGTTATTAATGATCGCCAAGTGGAACTTCCCATCTAGGAGCATGAGCTTAGGAACAACTTCATCTAGGCATGAAATTTTGTTGCTGACCTCTGACCTCTGACCCTAGGTGTCCTCTGGAACTTGTCGTCCTGCGACGGCCTGAAGATGCCCATAATTCAGGACGCGTTGGCGGTGCTGACCAACACGGTCATCATCCCGCACTCGGGGTGGGACACCACCTCGCATCAGGAGGACCGGAAGCTCCACCTCCACTCCTCGCAGGTGCTGCGGAACGCCACAGGCTGCTTGAGGTCAGTGCCTCTGCCCCGCCCCCATATGCAAATTGGCTAACGCCCATCAACTGATATGCATGTTCCAGTTTATAATATACCCATCTGATTTTTAAAATAACCTTTAGAATCAGTTCATGTTACCGTAATTTCGTTCTTATTGGCTGTGGGTGTGTAAGAGTTGTCATGGCTATAAATGTGCTGCAGTGCTGTGCATTATGGCGCAGCAGGCATAGCTGAGTGATATCCAAGATGGCAACCCATTCATGCAGTGTGTTCTCTCACCGATGGGCCTGACTACCCTTGGGAGTTCAGTGCCGCAGACAATTTCCTGACAGTCTCATCCGGCCACGTCCCAAGGGAAGGAGATGGGGTTCCTGTGGGCAGACGCCCTCAGATTTGGTGACAGGTGATTCAGTTAGGCTAAGGAATCTCATTTGCTGTGATGTTGCAAGAGTGACACATGTGAGACGCCTGTGGAGTTTTGCAGACTGCTGGGCGCCTGTAACATCCTATTGTCCTTAACAGTGGAGACTGGACAGCATTTCTGTTGGCAAACACACCATGGTACGTGCATGTGACCTGTCCTGAGTGACTGCATGTTCGTAACTCCTTATCAGTATCAAACATTTGTTGGTAAATTGAAATTCACTCGCTGTAGTTTTATTATGTGCACATCTGTAATCCTGGTGCACGTAAGACACATGACTCACGTAAGAACGTGTGTGATATTACTTTTTGCGTAACAAAATGTGTGACATTAGAACACAGCAGCTGAACAGAAGCGATTGTTGTCTCGAGCCCAGTGTTGCTTTAGACTTCAGGCCTCCTTGTATCCATGGCAACCTGGCAACATCAAACTCGGTTGAAGGACAGATCTCTGTCCAGTATTTAATGACTCTCTGGGGACTTTTTGTTAAAATAAACTGCAGCTGTGGTCTTGTATTTTTAATGCCACTGTATTTTGCTCAGGCAGACCATTTTTTTGCTTTGTGCATTAAATTTTCCTACTTATGTGGGGGGAAAAACACCTCTTGTATTGATTGCAAGGGTGTTTATGCTAGTATAAAGAAAAATAGATGTGTTTTTATTAATGTGACAATAGGGAAATTTTAGGGAATTTAACCCATCTCCTGGGGAAGAAGTAGGCAGCCATTATTCAGCTCCTGAATAGAGTGGAGTGTCCTGCTCAGGGACACATCTGATGACTGAGGTGGGATTCAAGCTGAGAGAGTTCTACATCCCAGCCTGATGTTCTACCCATTGAGCCACGAGATATCCAAATAAGTGCTTTTTTGTTGTCAAAATGACTTTCTAATTCATAGATGTCGGACTGTAAATAAATTTTCTGACGTTTTGTGTGTGTGCTGTGCTGGCGTGAGCGTCCCAGTGTTTCTCAACGGCTGAGCTTATAATACCCAGGATAAAAGGAGAGTGTCAGTGTGGAACAGCGTCCTGCTGGTGTCGTTTAAGTCTGGAAAGGTTCCTCTGAGCCTGGGAAGGGATTGTTGCATGCTGGGTGGTTCATCAGTTCTGAACATGTTTTCATACAATTAACGCAGAGACCAACACAGCACTGAGGCATGGTTGGAACCAAAAACAGAAGAGTCACATGTCCCTTTACATCAAGACACTCCTGGCAAAACGATAAACCTCGTTCACTTTTTACGCGTACGCTGGACGTTTTTTATTAAACGTTAACACTTGCTGCCAAAGCCGCTGCTGTATGGCGTAGAGTGTACCTGCCCTCACATTGGCCGACATCCATCCTGTTTGACAGCCCAGAGGCAGAGGCGAAGAGTCACCCTCAGCTGGTTTCTGCTCGCCTCAGAGCAGCGCCTCACTAGTTACCAAGGCGATTAGCTTGTCACGCACCCTCTGGACTGTCACTCTTCTCACGCTTGTCATAATTGGAACTGACTGAGCAGATAGTCAATGGACGTTTGGTGATAAATAACTTCTTGGCAGGAATTCATTTCTTCACAGGGCTGGATGCTTTTTTCCCAAGCAGCACATGTGCTCCTAAGTTAAAAAAAAAAATTAAGAGAGCATAAAAGAAATTTAGGGGCACAATGAAAACTTGACAAATAATGTTTTTTCGCTATTTAAGGGGAAAAGGCAAGCTGCTTCTGCTTAAACTTGCTTAAACAAATATGGTCCTTGAAGAAACCCTCTAATTCAAAACAGTAGCAACTCTACTGATTAATCAGTCAACTCCAGGCAACAAAGGTTTACATAAAGAGCTGTGGACGTGGACATTACTACCTTGTAGTCAAGCCTGTGGCCTCTTGGTGGACAGTGTGAGCCACAAGATACTCTAGGACTGTTCCTGTTTGACAAATGTCTTCAGAGTTTGTCTTTCCTAGTCCTTGTGAACTCAGTAAGATTGCATTAACTAAATGCATGTGAAATTGTTAACCTCTACTTTAAATCACAAGGCCTACGTTCATTAATCATACATCGTTAACACTGACATTGAGACTCACCGTCTGCGTGACTTGCATTTGCTGGCCCCAGGTTGAGTCACTGGTTTGTGGTCTTCCATAAAGGGCACATAAAAAATTTCACATTCTGTATTGGAGACGTCTGCATCTGCATCAACGGTAACCTGAAGGTAAAGTGCCAATTGAAGCTTTCCGACAAGCGTGTGCCCGATGTTTTCAGCAATCTGTCCGACAGTTTCAGCCCACCTCACATCAACGCCAGATGTGGGGTTACTTGAATTTGGTTAAGGGAGAGCACTTCTTGCACAGTTAAGTATGCAATGTTGAATTTAATTTTCAACCGTCGACGAGCTTAAGTTTGGAGGTTTATTTGTCTGCTAGTAGCAGCTTGCATTGTCCCGGGATAATTGGGTTGTGACTTGTTGACAAATGAATCCCTGCAGTGTAAATGCAGCAGAGATATAAATTGTGTTTAACTGATGTGTCTCTTTTAATATAAGGATTTCTGGACACAAACAGCATAGAGGGTGCGGTTTTTTCTCCAGCTTCTTTGCAGGGTTCCTTGTTCATACTGTAACCACAGAAAATTTTTCAGCCACGCTTTACTAAAACTGTACAATTTTCCCATAGCGACGTTGCTTGCTTTGTATTTTTTTTTTTTTGTAGCGAGGACGTTGTTCTGTGTCATTATTGTTTTGTTGTGAAATATGCTTTAATGATTTGCATCTAGATATGCAAACTTTCTGGCACGCTCTGGGCTGAATGCACCAGAACGAGTCTAAAAACGACCAATCATGTCAAATGTAGTGATTCACACACGTGGTACGTTTTAGCGTCACGAGGGACTTTTTTTGTGGCATCAATCAGACATCTACTATAGTTCAGAGTTTTTACTGGGAATCAGCAGTTACTCGTACCATGTGCCTAAGTAGATTTTTTTTCTTTTTTTTGCACAACTCAAATTTCACTTGTAAGTGTGAGGAAATGCTTGCACTGTTCAGCCCCGCTCCATCTGAGAACTTTTACTTAGAAGGGTAAGCATAACTGGTGACTACTGTACCATCTAGAGCCATGTATAACAACAATGATTGTTGTAACCTGATGGAATTCTGCACATCCAGTACAGAATAAGAATGGCTGATTGCTAAATGCTGGACTCATTTTCTCCTGAAATGACAGTCCAGGTCTCAGATTACTTCTTGTAATGCAGATGAAATATATACTACACAGCAGAGAGCATGGTGTCTTCTGTCTCTGTCCATTCAGGGTGTGGTTTTTGTCCATCCAGGGTGGGGCCTTTGTCCATTCAGGGTGTGGGTTTTGTCCATCCAGGGCGGGGCCTTTGTCCATTCAGGGCGGGGCCTTTGTCCATTCAGGGCGGGGCCTTTGTCCATTCAGGGCGGGGCCTTTGTCCATTCAGGGTGTGGCTTTTGATTGTCACTGTCCCCGGTTTTCAGGAATTCTGCCACAAAAATTGCTTTATTATTGGAAGTGAGTGCTACTTACTTACTTCTGCTTCTCTCTGTGAGCTGCTCAGACATGGAGTTCCTTATCTCCTTAAGCAAAGCTACTAGTCTGAGGCAACTTGGCTTATCGCAGTCAAGAATATTGATTCAAAGGGCTTATACTTCAGACTAAAGAATGGTAGAGATCCACCACCTGATTTGCTGAACGTCAGTGACAGCCAAAAGCTGCATAACATAAACAGAGAAAAATGGAGAAAAAGTAACTCGAGTGTATCCCATAATTCAAGGTGGTCACATGACTTATCTTATCGATCACTGAAAATGTGTATGGACATACACCTACTTTTTTATTGACTATTACATAATATCACTGCTCTTGACGGGGCTGAATACTCAAAGTCCCAGATATCCCAACGATTTTCTTTACCTTCTCCTTGTGATTTTCTCCCCACTGCATTTAATGCACTTTCACAGAAGATATTTAATAAATGACATCAGTATCTGTCGTCTCCAAGATTCGCTTTTACAGGTCTGCGAGGGTGAAAATGTTTCGAAATTTCCCAGTTTTTAATTACTGCGGCTTTAACAAACTGATATGATAAAATGTTTTGAAAATGTACGCAACTTGGCTGAACAGAGACTGTGAAACAATGTCTTAGGGAACTATTGAGGAGGAGATAAGAAGAGGAGGGAATACGAAGTCTTCAGCCTTGAGATGTCAGCCTAATTGAATCCCGTGGTAATTATTTTCAATAAGGAACTTACCAAAGTAGGCAAATTAATTGGAGCAGATTTATTGAGAGCGATGGAAAATAAATTAGTTGCATAAAACAAATACCACAGGGTTGATGCACGAGAAGCGTCAGCGAGGCCCGTCTCTCCCATTGGTCCGCAACATCCGTCCCGCCGCTCGCTGCTCTGTGTCCTGCTAGTTTATAGAGCGAATAAAGCGAGGCGGGTTCTCTATTTTGCCGCCTCGGCAGAGGAGCACGGCGCTTGTTCACCGGGGGGCTCTGAATCACGGCGCTCCAGAAGACAGCCGGCCCTCGATCAAAGCTGGAACCAAACGCGCTCACCAGCCGTGGAAACGTAACTGTGCCTTGTTGAGTTTTTGATGACCACGGAGCCATGGTGTATATGGGGGTGGAGGGGGGGTACAAAATTCTTAACATATACAGTGTGGCTGGTTCCTTTTGTATGATTCATTACCCCTTTCCACAGCACAATGCAGACCACTGAGTGCATATCTTCTTGTGTTTTAGTCATAACGTTTTTCCTTAGGGAAGAGGGTAGGATTGGGTTGCCTTCTTCAGCACGCGCCTTACCTGCATGATGAGGCCAGGATTAAAGTTTACATCCCTTGGCTTATAGTTCCATTATTGCCTTCCGCAGAACAGAAAAGGGATCTGACGGCACAAACATGTTTTTAATTGGACGCCTGCGCATCCGTTTGCTGCCGTGGCGCAGAGCAGCGGGGGAAAGATTTGCAGCGTAATAGCTGCACCTGACCCAACAATCCCCGATCTCAGCGTGCTAATTAATCTGTTTCATGGGTCGTTAAAGAACAGGAAGCGGAGCCGAGTGGTAAGTGGCCTGGAGCTGGCACCGCATGGCGAACCCCGCCGCGATCGCCTCCTGCTTCACGGCGTGTCGCCTTGGCACTCTCTTGTCATGATCACCGCAGGCCGGCAGGAACCTGTATGCAATCTGGCATCCTCCGCAGGCAGGCTGGCAAGGGCGGGGCCCACTCTCACAGCAGACAATCCATCCCGATACTCATCAAGCGTGGCGAATATCCCGTAAACACGACTGCAATATTAACAGGATTCGGAGTTGTACTTCTTCATCATTGTCAGTCTGTAATTTAATGACTTTGCCATTTGTACGTTATGAGCAGTGATGATGTCTCACGTTACCTAGTGAGGTGACGAGAGGAGTGAATTGGAAGTGAAATCAAGTGAATTTAGCTCAGCAGTTTATTTGTAACGTCCTTGTGTTTTTTGTGGCAACAGTGCAGGTTCGATTCCCTCGCGTTGTGGTGGGGTTTTGTTAGTAAAGCACTGCGTTTTCAGTTTTAGCTATAACTCATTTGCGAAAGAAATATCATGCATCAAAATCCATGATTGTCATCAGTTTGGTCAGATCAGCCTGGACTGCGGCATCAGGGCCATGAATGTGCTGTTCTGTGACAGCAAGTACAGTGATGTTTTATTGTAACTGTCTTTCGTGTTTTTGTTTAATCTTTTTTATCCTGCCAGATGTAAATACTCAGTTATTGGAATAATAGGAAAATAAAATGGAAAACATGCAAATATATTATTTTTAATTTATTAAAACCAAGTCTGTTAAAGATAGTTAAAGATGCTGTGTAAGCCTGCGTGAAATACTCAGTTACAGGTGCTGTGTGAGTCTGTCTGAAATACTCAGTTACAGGTGCTGTGTGAGTCTGTCTGAAA
>JABJVR010000065.1:90882-120802 GCA_025773905.1 Chitala chitala
GTGAGTCTGTCTGAAATACTCAGTTACAGGTGCTGTGTGAGTCTGTCTGAAATACTCAGTTACAGGTGCTGTGTGAGCCTGCGTGGAATACTCAGTTACAGGTGCTGTGTGAGCCTGCATGAATTACACACAGTTACAGGTGCTGTGTGAGCCTGTGTGAATTACACACAGTTACAGGTGCTGTGTGAGCAGTGTTGTATAAAGTACCTGAAAACCACACTTAAGGAAATGCTCAGATATTTTACTTTAAAATTACTTAAGTCAAAGTCAAAGTCATCCATTGTAATATTACTCAAGTGAAAGTATGAAAGTATCGGTTGTTAACTGTACTTAAGTATCAAAACTATTTTAAGAATAAATGTACTTGTTTAAAAAGCAGCCAGAATATGAATTATTCCAAACTCTTATTTTGTAGTGCCTTCTTTTTTCAAATTATTAATTATTACACCACCTAAAATAAAAAACAACATACAATACTGTACTGTAGGATAATTATTGCCGCTTTTTATCAGCTGTTATTGCCATCTGCAGCAGCATTTCAAATGTAATAACCACAGATACGGGGGCCAAGGTATGTCTTTACTGTTTTTGGGCCATTTTGTCACTGTTTATTTAATGTTTCTTTGTGACCGTTTTGTGACCAGCTAACATTAGCTAAGTTTAATGTTTGCAAAATTGGTAATGCAGCATGGTTAGTACGAAGCCTGTGTAACATTGGATTCACAGTCACAGTACTGACATAACATTACGTTAAAATTAAAAGTGTGAAGTGCTTAATACGTTTGCCACATAACTCTATAATGCTTGTTTTCTTAGTTTTAACTTCACTGTGTTTCTTAAGGTTTGACAGGGAGTTTTTGAACGCCAGAATTTCGGTGCTTTTTGGCAAGAGCAGGAGGCGCTTCGTTCGATATGACAAATCCGTCACGCCAAGAAAGGAGAATGTCTCTTGGAGATATAGCCACAGGAGGTCTTGCTTGTTTAAAGCAGGAGGTGTTGTTGGACAAGTTATGATAGCAGACGTAGCAGGTGTTGGAGCAGCATCACTGCTGCTAGAGGAGGATGCTGCTGCTTCCATGATAGCTTCATTCTTCATTCTTCACTCTTTTGACCTGTACGAGTTTGTTACGTTGAACTCACAGACTGAAAACTGAAACTTCTACAGTGTTTTTTTTTGTAGTAAGTAACAAAACTGCCAAGGGGAAAATGTATTGGAGTAAAGTATGCATTTTATTTAAGAAAATTAGTGAAGTAAAAATTGACAGAAATGAAAAAACTCAAGTAAAGTACTGATACTCCCCAAAAACACTATTACTTCATTAAGTACTATTACTTCATTACATTACACCAGTGTGTGTGCCCTTGTGAGAGTGCTTGGAATTATTTATGAAATTAGTGATACACAATTACTAATGAAACTAAGGAAGACTGAATTGTGTATAGGGCGTATAAATACAAGAAACCAGTAACTGAAGTGAGTAATCCATCAGTAATCCACTAATGTTAGCACTGTAATCAGTTGTCTGATTGATCTGTATGCGTGAACTGTGGTTCATGAAGAATTAGCTGCTTTTACATGAAATGTTTTCATTTCACTTACAGTACTATTGTATTTCCAGCTCTGTCATAAAATCCCGTGTTGACTGAGAAACAGAATCGCGTAGTTAAGGCAGTACTGTTGTCGTCCAGCTTTTCAAAAGTTAGCCATGTGGATTGAAGTAGGGTTTTGAAATTGAAACCACCACATGAAGTGTGATATGTTCTGCTTATGTAATATGTCTGTAAACAGCGATGCAGGTGTGTAAACATGCAGACGTGTCAGATTATTACAGTGCTGGGTATTGAGATTAGAATTCAGATGTATGTGGAAGGCTGTGTACCTACTCAGCATCCATCAGAGACCGATGATCATGAATTCTGTTCATTATTCCAGCTGGTTTATTCTTCCCCAGGGTGTGTTTCCTTTCCTTTGCCTCTTTCCAGTTCCTTTGATAGTGATTGAGATTTGCAGTCTCCCTCTGCATGTGTTACATGGTCCTTTCTGCGGATTCTGCCCCACCGCTGTCCAAAACATGACTGTGTGAAAAGAAAAAAGGAAAAAAAAAAAAAAGATTGAGGGGAAACGGGTCACGGACGTGATTTTACTGGGTATCCTCTGCAGCACTAGACAATAATTACTAGAACTTTGTAGCTGAGTCCCTCGGGTACTGCTAATCCGCCTTTTATTCCTCACTCCCCGTTAGTTTTGCATGAAATTGGATTGGCCTCCTTTACTTGCCTGAAGTATGGCTGAGCTTCAGTAGGAAGTGGGAAGTGTGTGTGATGTGCTGAGAATCTTGCGATGGTCTTTTGTAGCAGAGCGGACCACCTTCGTCAGGTCTGCGGAGTCGGTTCTGTACTGCTGTTTTCTCACCGGCGTCCTCACCCGCTGCCCCTGTGCAAGGCGCCATGCCATGTCTGGGACTTTTTGGATGAAGCGACTTCGGCCGTGTGTCTGATTATTGCTTAACAAGGACTTGCTCCATGAGGGCAAAGGTCGCCAAAACGGGATTGATCCTGCCGTTCTCTTCCATCGGGCTGAAAAATTGGCTCAAAGGTGTTACGGAAAGCGGTGGTTAAAAATATATGTATATGCCAGAGTGAAGGGATTTCTATCAAACTGTACAAATAATCCCGATGCAGTGGGTGTCACTGTTTCTCAGACTGTTCGTATCTCCTTTCTGCTCAGTGGACCTTGGGTTAGCTTTAGATCCAATAGATAAGTGCCCAGTAACTCGTGTGTGTGTGTGTGTAGGAGTGTTTGTGAGATCCACATGTAGGCATTTGAACAAGTGTCTACACACGTGCACTTCCACACAGTACTTTTCATTTAACCCATCAGCCTCATCTTGCACCTTTCCATCAATCTCAACCATGACGTCACCTCACTCCAGACGTCGATTACCAGCACGTCTGGTGCCATGGAAACGCCGCTGCTTCGGGAGTCTGAAGCCCCATTTCTGAACGTCCAATTACTAACCCAGCGTTCACTTGTATTGTATTAGGTCTGAGGTCATGAATATTAATGTTCCAAGAGGAAGGCGGGAATGTGAGGGGGTGGGGCTATTCTGCGGGATTAGAAATTGCTGTGTGAGGCTGTGAGGTGACCGCTGATGAGCGACTGAATTCCCCAGACTCCCTGTCAGTGCTGTGCCAGTGTCTGTGATAGCCCCTCCCTCCACCGTAAAAGCCAATGACAAAGCCAGGACACATTCTAAACATTAAACCATGAATATTAGTGTCTCAGCATACCCCCTGCTAAAATTGCTAGGCTAGTTTCTGACAGATAATATTGATGTTTTATTAGTCAGGCAATAGGCTGAAACCAAGTTTCACACAATGGTAATGCAATGAAAACTGTATTGATGGTTTACAGACAGTTTTCCATACAGCTTGCTGTTCTCAGTATTAACATAAGAAGGCACTGTCTGGAGAACAGTGTAATTTAATTCAGCGCTACTCTTCTTTCTGTACATTTTGTGTCAACAATGCAAAAAAACGTGTCCCTGTTTTATATCTGTCGTAACAACATTTGTTTCCAGGCTGTTGAGGTTTTACTTTTTCTTACGGCTGTTTTTACGTTGGACCGTTGTTCTCGTTTTTCATTAGTATCTTTTTGCTCCACCTGCAGTATGAACAAAATAAGAGTGTTTTTAAAATGTATGTCTTGTTAACTGTTTACAAAGTTATACTTTTGATAAGCGTTTGAAAGGTCTTTTCTGAAATATGCGTTTTATTGGCTTTTAGTGTTATATTATTTTCTTTTATTTGTAAATTTTAATCCAGGTAGAGGACGAGATGCAGGAAACCAAAGGTTAATAGTTAATGTGGCCGATAAAAATACGCGGGGATTTTTTTGATTTTGGTTAACGCAATGTTGAAGACTTTTGCCCCCCCCCCCCCACCTCACTTTCTACTTTAGGAACGTGAGCTCAGCAGGGGAGGAGGCACGTCGGCGGATGAGGGAGTGCGAGGGCCTCACAGACGCGCTGCTCTACATCATTCAGACGGCACTGGGAAGCAGCGAGATCGACAGCAAGGTTTGCCCTCCTCTTCCTCCTCCTTCGTCCTCCTGTTCTGCTGCCACAGTCTCCCGTGGACATTCTGATTGGCCGACTGTGTCCTTGAGGTTGCCATGGCCACGTCCTCAGACATTTTTGACCCGCCGCGAATGGGAATGTGGTTCCCGTGAGACGTGTTTGCCCAGAAGCTTTTCACCACTTCACACCTGTGGAAGTTATTCCACCCCAGATTGACTCAGAAACAAACATGTTTTTGAGCGAATGTTCTTACCACTTCGACTGCGTGGCTGCTTGAAAGCATCCGCCTCCTCTTCCTCAATACGAGGAGCTTGGTTGAGGGTACAAAAAGACCGAGAGACTAGAATCTGTGTCACAGCAGGGCGTCCCAGCAGAGACAAGTGCATCTGGGTCACACTTGGCTCGGTACGTTAAAGCGGGCTTCTGACGAGGAAATAAACACCCACTAGGTTGTACCGTGCTGGAGCCAAACTCCCACACGCTGCTCAGCAATAGTTTGGGCATTGCAGAGCAGACAGGCGGGGCACATGGAGGTCGCAAGGCAGAGGCACAGTGAGCACGTGCAGAGTGTGGGTGGGCGAAACCTTTCCTGCCACATCCCAGGGGTCCTGGGTAGAAGTTAGAGTTCAGCTAGCCTGATAGGACAGCACTTACCTCACCAGCAGCTCTGATGGCAGGGGGTACTGGGGGGGCACCTCAGGACTTTTACATTGATCTTTTGGACGGGGACCGTCAGCAATACCCAGACGAGCGCTCCTGTAGAAATCGGGTGTACGAGTCCGATCGCTCTCTCGTTAACTGGTAAATGAAGTGTTTCTCCACTTTACCTTCTTTCTCACACAGATGAAAACCGTACGTTCCATGGTCATGCTCAGAAAAAACAAACACTTGTAAAAACTAGAATATTATTAAAATCAAGCTACGTACGATATATACATGCATGTAATAAGTTTCCTGTTAAAATCCATGAGCAACAAATACGAAACAAATACCACAAAGCATCTTGGATCGGTGGCAGCATTAATAAACATCTTTTATGTCACAACATAGAACTCGTGTATCCTGCGGAATATCTCCTACTTTCATAGCAGAGCTTGGAACACTCCCTAAATGGGGACAGTCCCCTGTTTTAAGTGGAATATCTCTTCTGCCTCCTACCTCTTGCCCCTTCCTCCCTTGCACAGACGATAGAAAACGGCGTGTGCATCCTGAGGAACCTCTCCTACCGGCTCGCGGCCGAGACGTCCCAGGGCCAGCAGATGGGCACGGAGGAACTCGACGGGCTGCTCTGCGGAGACGCCGCAGGTGGCAAGGATGGTGAGAGCTCGGGCTGCTGGGGGAAGAAGAAGAAGAAGAAGAAGGCTCAGGACCAGGTGAGCGGCAGGTGTACCTGTGCACGCTGTGGGTTCTGTAAACCTCAGTCATCCTAATGTCTGCAGCTGGACTTTGTGAAGGGATAAGCAAGAAAGTATCTGTGGTTTCTGTTGCTGATGTTTGTAATTATGCTTAAGGTTGTGGTCTCTCGGAGCCCTACCCAGACGATACTGGGAACAGGCAGGTTAACAGCTCGGCTGCTATCGGTCGCATTCCTAACACTGTGTGTCTTTAAGGCGAGTGCAGCAGTGTAACCCCAAGGTTAAACTCGACACTGGGCTCTGTTTCTCACTGCGTGTAAAGGTTTTCTCCGTTTTTGAGGCAGGTGTAATAATGAACACTTGTGCTTCTATATATGAGACCTGGTGGTTGAAGGTGTAGAACATCAGGCTGGGATGTGGAGCTCTACTGGTTCAAATCCTAGTCCAAGCACCTGGTGCTTCCTTGAGCAAGAAACGCTAGCTCCCCGGGCACCACGTGTGGCTGCTCACTGATCCCCCCCCAGGAGAATGGGTTAAATGCAGAGAAGTAATTTCCCTTTGGAAATAAAGTTCTTATCTATTTTATTAATATTTTATGCCCTCTGGTAAGCATATCAACAAGTCCAAATGCACCAGATTCTTCTTAGTTGTTCATTACAGTTTAGGTTGAAGTGACAGTGGGATAAAAACCCTGAAATCCGTAAACTCTTATTCTGGAAAGAGGAAATAGACGCTGTTGTTCTTTCACTGTTTCTGCCTGCTTCTAAATGAATTGTCAGAGGGAGAGGGGGATTTCAGCTGCAATACCTCCCTCAGTCGGCCATTTAAAAAGCTGTGGAGACGGGACGAGCTCTTTGAGACTCTGGCCTGCGACCCTGCAGCGTTTCTGCGCCGCCCCTCTGCGATGCGCCGCGCAAACATTGCAACCCCAACGCCACACTGCATCCTAGGGTAGCGTCTGTCTGTGTGTTCAGGAAGTAACTGCTGCTACTCCCCACAAGGTGACGGCTTCAAAAACAAATTCTCTAAAATGAGTATTAAAAAAACCTTTGCATAATCCTGTAATTGGGGAAAATGATGCTTTCATAATTTTAGAGTTCACACGCTGAGATTTTTCACACAGAGCACCATTTTATCTCATAAAGTATTAATTTCAAAGCAACACATTATGAATATGTAATATTCATGATTTGATGGAGATTGGAATGCTATTATTTACCTTACACAGAATTGACTTTTCTGTGTACATACTTTCTCAGGAAAATTGTTTCTATTAAATGAAAATGCATTATCTTGATATTTTTTCTTATTATATGGGGTAAAGTTTGAATTGTTATTAGTCCCACCAGATACTGGAGAAAAAGTGTATGTTACAAAGAGCCCAGGTAAAGCAGGTAGGCCTAGTGGACTGGTGTGCTCAGTGGGTAGAACATCAGGCTGGGATGCAGAAGTTTCCCGGTTCGAATCCCAGCCCAGTTACCAGGTGTGTCCTTAAGCAAGACACCCAGCGCTAGCTAGTTGTAACATGCATATAAAATGTTGTAAGTCGCTTTAAGTTTGGTGGCTCTTTGCTGAGGCCACCTGTACTGAACAGGATCCTGGGTCTCCTGACTATTGGAGCTCGGTGGGAAACAGGTAGCTCCTGTGCACCCATATGACATGGGAATACAGTGCTTATGGAAGTCCCAAAGTGCTTCACAGCACCTGAAGGTTTTTACGGTCTGCTCATGACTGTACTTCAGTAAGGGGAGCTAATGAAGATCCGCCACTGTTTACTCATTTTTTAGCTGTTTTTATATTAGTCTCTTGCATGTCACATGGGTTACACTGTGTCTGTTTAAACAGATGCATATGTTTACCGAAGCATTCTAATTGAAGAGTCTTTCACAGGTACACTAGCACATGTTTTGGACCTGCGTTTTTAATGATTAGTTGGAAATGTGTAAAATGTTCACTGTGCAGTTAGCAGGTGCTGTTTCCTGTTGGTCAGTCCTTACAGGCTTCTGTGTGCCATCTGGGTTATATCCCTAACTCTAAAATGCCAATGAAGATAGTTTTTTAGCTGTATTTGTGAATAATCCCATTAAACGCTGAACACACCTGTCTAATCAAGTTTCCTTAACCAATATCTACTGAGTAGCATATTGAAAATTCCTCTTACAAAGTGCATCCTATGTGCTGAGGGCCCTGTTTTTGGAATCTTTTCATGTCTTCCAGTGGGACGGTGTGGGGCCCCTCCCCGAGACAGCGGACCCCCCCAGAGGGATCCAGATGCTGTGGCACCCGTCCATCGTCAAGCCGTACCTGACCCTTCTCTCGGAGTGCTCGAACGCGGACACGCTGGAGGGAGCGGCAGGGGCCCTACAGAACCTGGCCGCCGGGAGCTGGAAGGTGATGAGTGCTCCAAGTTAGAATGGCGTTCCAGCTGTTTCCAGCTGCGGCAACTTTAACACGCTGCCCAAAACTACGTGCAAAGAGCGTCTCTGAATGATGCAAGAAGAAGCCCGGGGTTACACAGCAACCGCGTTACCAGACACATGACTCTTGGCGGCCGTCGTTGAACTCGGTGCTAAAACGTCTTCAACTGACGGCTGGGCGTGTATCTAGTTTTATGTTCAGATTTTCTAGTCTGTTCTCATCTTAATTATTTAAATTCGATGCATGGCTGTTTTCGCCTGAGGAAACTACTCAAACCTGCATAATAAACGAGGCAGAGAGGTGATTCATAAAGCAGCGGCTCAGGTGTGTCTGGTGTACAAGAAGAGCATTCATCATTTATACCTTCTCTCGGTGTCTGCTGGAGGGATCCAAAATGTCAGTTGTACATTAGTGGCACCATGGTTACAGAAGATCGTTTCGTCATAAGAAATACCAAATGTAACATAAAAAAATTATGTACACTGTATTTTATAGGGTATTTACTGCAAGTGTATAGTACAAAATAAGTTGGAACTACCCATATAGCCATAATAGTTGCCATAGTGTGGTCAAAATCAGTTGGAGGAGTAACTTGAAAATGAATGTAATTTGATGAATGAAGGGATATGAAGGAAGACATCCAGGAAGGCTTTGTAAAGAGAGGGCTCTTGTGATGGAGCGACGAAGCTAAAGGGGCCTCACACAACCTTCGTCCTGTTTATTTAACGTGAGCATGATGGATAGTGTTAGAGGCGGTGAGGTCTGGTGTGAACCACAGAGGGTCTGGTTCGCTTAGCTGATCCCATCTCCTACTCCCTTCCGCAGTGGTCGGTGTACATCCGGGCGGCGGTGCGGAAGGAGAAGGGCCTGCCCATTCTGGTGGAGCTGCTGCGAATAGACAACGACCGCGTGGTGTGCGCTGTCGCCACGGCGCTCAGGAACATGGCACTGGACGTGAGGAACAAGGAACTCATCGGTGAGTGCCTTAGCAACGCTGTCGTCATGGGTGAGAATGGACGCTATTTACGCTTTTAACGGCACTGTCAGCACCTGTGGTAAGATCATCAGTGTTTTCGCTGTGACTGTATATTATCCTTTTGACTTATAAATGAACGTCTGAATTTTTTAAAGATTATTCTTGTGTAGGGAAAAAAGCTGACTTTGTAAAAGTGATTAATGCCTGAGTGTTCTTGGAGTATTGTTTTAATTTCCCGAAACGAAATCCCGTAACACATTGCACTTACTTGAAAACCCGATAACGGAAAACATTTTTAAGTAAGCCTGAAGCGCATATCAACCTTTAACACAATTTTAAATGTTAGCGTGGACAAAGAAGAAGAATTTTGTAAAATAACCTCAAAGTACTGAAGGAAACAAACGAAAAAGGGAAAGAGAAATCTCAGGAGTTCTGACTGACTTCCCAAATCTCTCTGGGCTTGATAACTTAAGTCTGAACAAAGGGTCTTAAGTGTTGTTTGAACTGAAATTAGGAGCTGAAGCAGTGGTCATCCGGTAAACCCTCTGTTATGTCAGCAAATAACAGTTGGCGGGTCAGCTGATATGGGAAGAGACCGATCCAAGGCTTAAAAAACCCATACAGGTAATGTTTGCCCTAGGCGCTCCGAAGCCCTAGTTCCTTTTGGTACTGCACTGTCTGTGAATATAAATAATTTATTAACACATGCTTCTTAGATAAAAAAATGTGCTTTCCCCTTTTCTACGCTCAGTTTTTTTATTGAAATGAAACAGTTTTAATTTTTTTTTTTTTTTTTTTTTTTTTTTTTTTTTTATCTGTGGCTTTTGATCTTAGCAATTCTCTTCTTGACAATGAATAAACAACAGACTATTGATCTTTCACTAATAAACTTGACTTCCTCTTGGGTCTCGGGATCTCCATGGTAACCATTTTCCCGCTGCCTGACTTTGCTTTCGCTGGCAATAAGAACTTCCATGCCCGTCTGGAAAATACACACATGCAAAAAAAAAAAGAAAAAATTGTGAAAATGCTCTTTTTTTATTGTGGAGAATTCTGTTTGTTGTTTCCCCCCCCAATTCATATTTCTCCCTGTAGCTATCAGAAATGTTTACTATTTCATATTTACACTACAAAATAGAGGAAGACGTGAAAATTTTATTGGAGTGTTGGAGGAGTAGACACACAGGGGCGGCTTTTTTGTGCACTCCACTCAGGGTGTGTGTGTGTGTGTGTTCCGAGGTTTCCACGGGTACGGTTTCAAGTCGGCTGAAATTCAGCGCGTTGTGAAATTAAAGTTGCGCGTGGCTACAGGAGTTGGCTTAATAAGAATGTACTAAACTGTTTGCAAGCGAAACTGTCGGGGGGGGTATGTAAATGCCAGGGGTAGACTTGATGTGATTGAGGCTGGGGTATGGTAAGCCTCATTCCTGTTTTAATCACATACCTCCCCCTCCAGCAAAGCTGATTACCTGGTCATATGGGTGCAGAGGTGTTGGAGGCTAAGTGTAATCATTTGCGAGGGAACCTTTCCTCTGCCGGCACCGTGGGGTCCAGCACTGATCTCTGATTGAAGTTCTTCACTCGCTGCTTCCAAATGTGTAGTTGAGTTCATCTGGCAACAGCAGAGCCTCGAGGAAGCAGTAAACACTATCCAGAGCAGGACAGGCGTGGATAAAATCAACAGTCCCGTTTTACATTTTAAAGGTTTTATGTTGTTGTTACTTGAGCTACTTTGCAGGGCTGTTTTAATGCTTAGCTTTGTGTTCTCTCTGTTCTTTCTGTTCCTGACTTGTTGCATCGGCACCCATCGCGTGGTCGTCACGTGATCTTCACGTGACCTTTGCGTGGTCAAGCGCCGGAGCTGTGCCGGCAGAGTGTGTCTGTGATTGCGCCTTGTGACACAGACATGCTTTTGGGTTCGTGATGGGTGCGCTGCCAGCTAGCCAGCCGCCTGTCACGTTTCTGTCTTGCCAGAGTCCATGGCAGCGGTGTCATGACACATCACACTGAAGCCCCTCCCCTTTTCCCTTTACATTTAATTGGTCAGAGGCATTCTGGGTTTCTTTTTATTAGCCATGAGATGCATGGAGTCCCTATTTAAAGTAAACAGGTTTGAGTATTAATTTGTTACCTTTATGTTATATCAAGAAGTTCTGCAATGGATTTATTGCCATATATACCTTAGCAGGGAGGGTAATAAATTCATTGATTGACTGGCATGTCATTCACGCCTCTTCCAGGAAGAGGCACAATCTCCCATTTCCTGGAAGTTCTGTCTGGTATCACTGGGGAGCAAATTTCTGCACTTACCCAGACTCCTCGGCCACGCTTAATTTTTAACTGCTAATGCATTGCTGTAAATAGGTCGTCCAGGGCACTGTGTATCGTGTGTGAGGTCTGTCTGTCTGTGCGTCCATACATACACAATGTTCACCTCGTGTTATTAGTCCGCTTCCGCAGTGTATTATTTTTTTTTTAAAGACGATGACCTAAGCCTTTACGAGCACAAATGTGATCCTGGTGAAATGAGGTGGAGCCCTCGTGGAATATGTTTAATTCCAGGCTCGACTCCTAGATGCAGGGCAGTACTGAAACGCGTGGAGACACTCTGGCTGTCGGGGTAATGAGCTGAGCGAGACCAGGCTGGAGCTTCGGCAGCTGTGAGCTCGGACCGATGGGACCGCTTTCTGCGGCTGACCTCTTTAGCTATGAGAGGAGCGCGTGCAGCAGCGCGCCGTGGCTGTCAGGGGTCTCGCGCTCAGCTAGCCTGCAGCTACGGTCTAACTGAAGCAGCTGAACGCGTGAAACCATAAACAAGTTTTAGGTCTGGAGCTTTCATTTCCGAACAGCAAACTGATATACAAACCTTTATCCGTTTCATGTTTTTTTTTTTTTTTTCCCGAAGTCAGCAGTATTTCTTTTTTTTTTTTTCGTACGATAAAAACCTTTTCGCCTGCGTGAACATGAAAACACGAACAGCACGCCAAGACCGTTGCGGTCATTATTTTTTACGCAAGATGACATAAAAGAAATGCGTGCGCAGCCGCCGGCTATGATGCGAGTTTCCGCCAGTCAGAAATGCATGAAAACAAATTAGTATTCATTAGTGCACAATTGTCAAGTTTTACATGAGTAGTTATTGTGTTCAGAGTTTACACAACAAATGCTAACAGTGCAAGAAAAGCTGCACTGATCTTGTCATATTCGTGTGAGAACTTCCAGTGTTTTTTACACACGTGCGCACAAACACACACACACACACACCACTGTAGTGTGGTATGAGCCACAGTGTTATGGAGGTTTTGTTTGTAATAGCAGAGCTTGTCTCCTGTTGCTTTTCATCCACTCTGACCGACATCAAAGGAGCCGGTTCACGCAAACATTGAAGTTCTTAGGTCTTCCAGTCAGAGGTGCCAGAATCTCCCCAAATCTACACTGCACAACTTCAGAATTACTGCCAATCACGGCCATTTACTTCTCTTTTATGATGTGTTTTAATGGGTTTGTTTGTTCTTGTGTTTAAAACACCCCTGTAATAATTTATAGTGCTCAAATTATGAGGAACAGCTTGCAGTATGAAATGCGCTTGCGGTAAAAGGATAGTTGGGGCCCCTTTAAACATCTGTGTGCTCGGGAAAATTTTCACTGCCAGTCTGGTACCATGGGGCGGGGCTTGTGGGCAGATGTAACACACTTACGGTGGAAACTGGACTATTTTAAAGGGCCTCGTTAGGTTTTGGGGAAGCTAAATGTTTGTGCTAACAGACTCGCACTGGGAATCTGCACGCCAGGTCAAAGGTGCAAGCTTGGATTTTGGGTTCCTTAGTTTTTTTTTTTTTTTAAGTTATTGATCATTGATGTGAGCCATCACCTTCTATAATAGTTTTAGGTTGCCATGTCTCAGGCCTAACCGAACCTGTCAGTTTTTCAAATGGCTTTAAACAAAAAAAGTACTTTAAAAAAATTATTCCATCACTCGTGTGTAATATTTGATCATATTGATTAAAGATTTGGCCCGACTGGACACAAGAATCCCATGAGGATGTTTATGAATGAGTTCTGACTAGTCTTTTTTTTTCTAGTTTATGTTACCTGGCATGTTTTCTGACGCGTAGGGTACAACACAAGGAATGGTGGGAAGATCAAAAGCGCGTCTCCCCGGGTCTGACGGAGTACGTAACGCGTATCTCCAGACTGCACCTCGCTGCTGGTCAGCTTTGGCTGCAGAGGAAGGAACGTTTTAGCGTTGAAACACTGAAGCTCGCTCTCTGATAAACGACACCTCAAAAGTGTGTAATGGTCGATAAGTCTGACAGTGTCAACATTATCAGAACATTATGTCAGGCCGATAGGAGTTTATGGGTCTTTTATCTTCATCAGCACCCACCCTGTGAATTTCTGTTTAATTTATAAGGACCTACCTTAGAACCTTATCAGCCCATTCGAGTTGCTGCTCTGTGCGTCCGACTTACAAGATTTCGCTCTGGCTGAAAACCAGATATTAATACTAAATGTTTGCTGCTTGGAGTACCTCGGTGAAGCATTTTCTGGCTGTATCTCTTTGTGTTTGCACAAGCGTTAATGAAATTGGAAGACCTTCCCTGAGGCCATGAGGAAAGAGCGCTGAAATTTACAGAGTAAAATGCTCAAATATTACATGCCACGTTCTGCTGAAAATCTGAATCCGTTGTTCAGCATGTTTACAGAGACCGTTACCGCCAACAAGACGTTTTGGAGTAAATTCAGATTTGATGATTACTGTCCAGATGCCATAAAAAATATTTAAATCATTTTCTTAATACCATTTTTCAGACAGTGCCAGTTTTAAAATTTGATAAGAGAACTTTTTCGTAAGGGCATTATAGCTTTCTTTTCACCTTAATTCTCCAAAATTAATAGTTTTAATGGAGTCTTTTTTTTTTTTTTTGTATTAGAGGATATACAGAATGCAAACATGTATGTTGATCTGAACTCACCCAAAATCCTTGAATCCTTAACTCTTCCGTTTGAGGGCTTCCAGTGTTACCAAAACATACTTTTGTGTGTTTTGTACACAAAGCCTGTTTCGTGCTCTTTTTTTTCCATGGCTTTTTCCTCTGGAAGTGACCGTGTGTGTTTTTGCTCTCTTCTTTATGGCGATGCCTCCTGCCTAAGGCAAATACGCCATGCGCGACCTGGTGCACCGCCTGCCAGGGGGCAACAACAACAACAGCGGCGGGAGCGGCACGGCCAACAGCAGCACGGGCAAGGCCATGTCCGACGACACGGTGACCGCCGTCTGCTGCGCCCTGCACGAGGTCATCACCAAGAACATGGAGAACGCCAAGGCGCTGCGTGATGCTGGCGGCATCGAGAAGCTCATCAGCATCGCCAGGAGCAAAGGAGACAAGTAGGTGCAGGCTGGTCTTCCACAAGGTGTGGCGCAGGTGGGTGCAGGTGTGGCGCAGGTGGGTGCAGGTGTGGCGCAGGTGCAATGCAGGTGGGCGCAGGTGCATGCAGGTGGGCGCAGGTGGGCACAAGTGTGCACAGGTGCAATGCAGGTTGGCACAGGTGTGTGCAGGTCCAGTCGCATGCTGCCAACAGTTCCGATTTGGCGTGGTCGATTTTGGTCTTAAAGAGATTCTTAGCAGTCAGAAATGTCAACTTTTATCACCGTTTATCATTTTATCACCTGTATATGTGGAATGAGACTGGTGTGGTGGAATGATACGGTATGGTGACTCCACCTGTGCCGCTGGTAAGATAATGGCAAAGAGCTCCTGATTAGGATGGATATTTATTTATCATTTTTGTTTGCTTGTTTTGGGGTAACTATTTGAGAGTAAATCTGTGCTGTCTATAACATGTCTTCTAAAATACATTTTTATGCCTAAACTGAAGCAGCAAACTATAAATTACCAGAGAAACTGCTGGTGTTTGGCTCCAAGTCAGATAGCCGTAGGACACGTGTGGATTATGTCAGGGCACACAAATTGTTGTGAGAACATCTTGGGACAGCTTGGAGAGTGGATGTAAACAGGCTGGTCTTGCTGTGCGTTGTGTACCAGGCGCATGTGCCCAGACGATTGCCCAATGTGTGCCCTGCTTGGTGTTCGGTGCTCCCCCCCCCCCAATCATGTTTTGTTGGCCCCTCCCCGTGATCTCACATTCAAGCCGTGTCTGTGAAAAGCTCACATCTGTGTGGACACAGCACAGCTGATGTGTGAGCCAAGGTGTTAGTCCACACTCAATGGGGATTTTTCTGGGGTGAGATTACAGACCACATGACAGCTAGACATCGGTGTTTATAGCCAAAACGAGCGCCGAACCCCAAACAAAATTAGCCACGTGCTGTTTATACCGCAGACCTCATGGCTTCATATTGTTTTGTCTGTCATTTTTCTCTCTGTACATGCAGATGAGTTGCTGGTTATTATGAGGAGTTTCCAGAGCTAAGAAGTGTCAACCTCTCTCGATAGTGATTGACAGAGAGCAGAAGGTGTTCATTTGTACATTTTAATTCAACGTACAAGGTGTCCATGCAATCAGGCGCAGGGCCTCTGATCACCGGTGCGCTCAGCCTAGTATGATTAAAATATCTGGAGGCGGGCTTTTGAAAGTCCAAGCTGATAACGGTCATCTCTTCAGAAAGCACGGAGGGGTATCGCCCACAAGGGCCCGTAAGGCAGTTGTCAGAATTACGAAGGATCAACCTCACCGTGGTCACTCCAAACTGATTTTCGAACTTGACCGTCTGAGGGAACTGTAAAGTGCTTCTCCTCAAAGCGTCGAGCAAACGTTTTCACGCGTTGCTTCCGTAACAGGTTGCCGAATGGGGGTTTGTGCCTTTTGTCGTAATTGAGTTCCGTCGCAGCGCTCTCTCGTTGAGAGCGGTGCGCCGAATCCCCGCAGAAAGGCTCCGTGAGCACATAAAACAAGCCCGGACCTGGTGCGGCTACGATACCGTGCTGTAATTCCTACACGCGTGGCTGTGACTATGCCTTTTGAACAAGCAGAATTATTTATAAAGGAAGGTTTTATCTTTCAAGGGTTCCCTTTGCACAGAAGTGCCCCACACTGCCGTTCAGCTGTCATGCAGCCTTTATTGTAGTACAAAAAACGGGAACAATGTTTAATTCGCGCCATTCCACTGGCGGCACGCTAGTTAATCCTCTGAAGCTGATGTGCAGATAGGGAGGAAGACGGGCTATGCTCAGCTGAAGAGCTCTGCTTGAGACAGCTGAGATGTTCCGGGTTTTTACAAAACCAAACGAAACCCGTCCCAGAGCCGAGCCAAGTTCCCCAGCCAGGGGTTTCTGGATCCTGTGCAGTTCGGTTCTGTGAGCGTTAGCTCGACGGCACTGCTGCTATTGAAAGACGTGGTTATGCTTCACTTGAGGATGTGTTACCGGTAACACGAAACGTGTTTAACGTGTGTTTAACGTTTAAAAGTTGCACGTTTTGCCTTACTGATGGAGGGTCGAGTCGGACGCACAGCCAGTAAAAGATCCTCGCACGTGTTGCCTGGCGTGTAGCCAACCTTCCTGTGAAGGTTTTCGGGCCACCGCGGTGCGTTCGGCTGATCCACAATCACGTGAATTCCGTGCTGGCACTATAGCAACAAGCAGACGCTCTTAATCGGCTTCCTCGGGCTAGCATTAGCATGCAACAGATGGACGTGGAGACTGACAGATGCAATTACTTCTCATTGATATCGCAATTTTGCCATTTGAGACCGTAATTACTTTTTAGGTCTGTAAAAGTAACAGACAGAGGGGCTACTGATTCTAACCAGATCGGACATCCCCATTTACCTCGGCTAATTGCATTTCACTGCTTCTGCTGCATTTTAATTAAGGCCTGTAGATGTTTGGTGTTTTAAACCTATAGCATGTGGTCAGTTTGGACTGTAGAAAAAACATAAAATTATTATGTTCTCATTGTGTGGTAACATGGTGGACCTCCCTTAAACCGTGTTCTGAGTACCAGACAGCACTGTGGAATAAAGGGCTGGTGATTAAAGGGTCCCTTTTGAAGTATGGAGGACCGTACAAACATCAGCAATGTCGAGCTGAGTGGATGGACCTCCACACTCAGTCCAGGGTCTCTTCTTCATCATTGTCAGTGTATAACACTGAGGAAGACTCCGATCTGAACACTGTTGTGTATCATGTTATTAATTTTAACCTTGCTACTAATACACCTGCTTTTAACTAGACGGCTCACGGTCTGGGTGACTGAAAACCTTTAAGTACATGTGTGTAGTGTGTTGCAGGATAAGCGTTCAGCAAAGATATGTGTAAATTGGCAACTGTATTATGGACCTTGTTTCGGTCGGCGATAGTGCGGCGTTTACCCGTGTGCTGATGAGCTTTGTTTCCTGTTCGTGTTTCAGACACTCGCCAAAGGTAGTGAAGGCTGCCTCTCAGGTCCTCAACAGCATGTGGCAGTACAGAGACCTGCGGAGCCTCTACAAGAAGGTAACAGCCTCCTGCCCACCCCTTCACAACCCCCAGACTGGGGCACTTTATCCAAGTGGACAGGCATCGCTGTGTTCCCCGCACACTTTTACACAATTTACGAGTTCACAAACACGTTCATCGATAATGTTGAGAGTTCAGGAGTTCAGTCTCCAAATGGACAAGCATATCTGTGTTAAGGCTCCATGTGATCACACGTTTGCATTCATTCATTTAGCAGACACTTTTATCCAAAGCAACTTGCAATATTTCACATATATGTTACAGCGATATTGCTTCTCTGTATTTAAACCTTCCCTATTGTGGCCATACCGTGTGTGTGTGTGTGTGTGTGTGTGTGTGTGTGTGTGTGTGTTAAATGTCACATCCATACAAGCCTCACTACCGAAGGTCAGGGAATTACAAGTGTAAAAGCTTATAAAGACCTATGCTGATTTCTTTTCCACCGAGGCTCAGGTGTCTTAATTGCTGTCCGCTGTGTTTGGTTATCTAACTGTCATCAGGTTTGTCTCTATATTATAATGACTGTGTTTTATTTTAGTTATCATCATCCACCGTTTTTAACAGCTGATTATTTGATTAGGGTCACAGTGTTGTGTGGTGCCTGTCTTTTCAGAACATGGTGGTCGCACAAGTAAAGTGCGACACACACACTGGCCTTTAAACTTTGATGTATGACATTAAATTATGAGTTATCTTAAACACAGGTAAGTCATCTACAGCTTAGCCTGTCTCATGTCTGATGGAATTCAGGTCACCATGACCTTGACTGAAAAAGTACTTGCTCCGGGAAAGACGGATGTTTTAATGTGCTATGTTAAAATCTGCAGAAAGCCTCAGAACCAAAACTACATTTGAGATAGCACTTAACCTCATTAACACTCATAAACCACACCTTTATAAATCAGCCCAAATTCACTGCACTCCAGCTTAATTACAGATTTGACATCTTGCTTTTTAACAAACGTGAAGAATTGCAAGCTTTTACCTTCTGTTACATCTTTGTGTCATTCAAGAGAGAATGTGTGCACTGCATAGATTTCGGAGCCTGAACACTGTTCAGTGACGTTCGGGTCTTAGAGCTGCTGGACTTGCTGTGTTTTGTCCTGTCATGCCTGAGTTGTACATTTGCTTTTCGTGACAAAACCATCTGCATTTTGGCAGTGTTTTTCCCGCCTGGAAGCCTTCAAACTGTACGGACAGATTTTCATTCATTCAGCATTTCAGCATTACAGCAGACCAAATATAGTTTGAAAAATGAGAAATAATCCCCAAATGGACATGGCATCAGCTGTGCTAAAGCTTGTGTCGCTCGTGAGAAGTAAACAGAAATGACAGGCGAATCGGGTGGGCAGAGTCTCTGCACCCAGGAAGTATGACGGCGCCTGTCACTGTTTTGGCACGAATGAGGAAAAACGGCCCACATGCAAAAGTACCGCATTGGGTTTTGGTTCACCACTCACACCGTTCCACACATACGGCACCGTGGGTCCTCTATCGCTTTGATATGGAATAAAAGACCAGATCGCCTTAGTGATGCGTTATGTGCCGTTACTTGGAGAAAAGCCGAGCCACGTAGATTGTCAGTGCATTGAGGGACACCTGACATTGAGGCAGTTTCCCTCACTTTTATGGCTTTCCTCAAGGCTGTTTCATACTAAATTAAAGTCGACTATAAAATCTAGCAAATAGAGAGAGATGGGAAAACAAGGGCGGTTGAAGTAAGAAGCACAGTGGCACGGTCAGTGCTTATGCTTCAGAGTGCCATGAGTTTGGCTGCAGTCCTGATGGGTGTGCGCTCAATGGCCAGTGTTCTCCTGGGAATGACCTCAGAGGTCATGCAATAGTGACAGACAGGCCTGTTATAAGAGTCAACACCTTCAGATTGCATGTTTTTAAAGAATTGGAGCGAGTCTACCGGGTTCACTTACACCCTCTGACCAGAAGGGGGCCGTGGATTGAATATCCGTGCTGCTGAACCGGCGCTCGCTAGATGGGGGGCAGAAACAGCGCCTGATCTTGTTCCCATTCAGAGTTCACCCCAGGGCACCTGCCTAGCACACTTAAGCGCTGCTAAACCATCTTGCCAATGACAGATATGGGCCTTTCGGTAGCAAGGGAGAAACTCAGTCTCGATTTGGACTTTTGATTTGAAATGTTGTTTCAAACAGGCCTTGGATTCTTTTGAAAACGTTTTGTTGTCTCATATCTCCTGCGCAGCTGGTTGGTGTTGTGATTTGTGTCAGGTGCAGTGTGATGCTCCCTTGGGGTCTTTCTGAGTGCTAAATGTCTATCTTATAAAATAGGGCTGCCCTGCCTGAATGTGACTCTCTAAAGCCCTCCCCCCCCGCCACTGCAGATGAGCTGGTCCTCTGAGGGACAGTGTTCTGCTTAACTCCTTAAATGAGCCGAATTCTCACAACCCTGCAGCCTTGGAACCGACCATAATTACAGAATGAACAGCGACTAAGCTTGCAGTACATTTACATAAATGTGTTTTTAAAAGAGGTAAATTGTAAGCAAAACTCTTGCAAATTCTTAAACAGATGCTTCTGTTCCTTTAAGTGGCATATATTAAGTTAAATGTTTGAGGGTGTCCTGGTGGGCAAATTATATATAAGTAATCAAATTCATTGCGGTCACGTTCTCGTATTTGTTTGTTGCTAAAGCCCGAAAACTTTGTTTTTGCACATCTGAATATCGCTCTTTGCGCTTTTACTAAACCTTACGTTTGTCAGCTTGGGTAATAGACCCAGGCTCGTTAACTAGGCCAATCGCTGTTAACGTTCATGCAGAACGATTAGTGAGGTGTGCGCAGAATCAGTGAAAACTGTGTTTATTTTAGTTAATCTGACATGGTATTACTGGGAACTATAATCCATTAGGAACCCTTTTAAATGACAAGGAAGTAAATTTGATTATACCTAATTACTGTACTTAGATTATATGTCATAAGAAATGCAGTACTTATTACTTCCAGTTATCTTATCAGAATTGAACTATAAAATGGATTGTATTGTTCAGTTTTGTTATATGCAGCAAAAGGGTAATAAAGATGGGAAAATACTGTTTGTGAATCAAATGCTCAGCACTGAAGTAAGGCAGGCCAAACGAATGACAGAATAGCATCATATCAGATATTGAATTTTTCTCTGCTGGACTTTGTGGCTTTAATCTTAAATCCTCGCTTTCTGTTCTGTGGTGACGAGCAGCAGTAACTGACTGTGGACTGATACCCTTGCTGGTCCAATTTCCCAGATTCCAGCTGTCCCTCAAAATAAGTCCAGAGCCAGTTCTGTACCCACCTGCCTGCAGTGCCGCTAGACCCGTGTGCCTCGGATGGTGTGGGAAACCGATGCCTTATCATCCTGGTTAGGAGAAAAGGTGTGCCTGAGGTTGAGTCATCTGACACGTGTTTTGGGGTACAGGGGGGCCCGTAGCCGTGGGGAGTGACATCACGCAGTGGCATATTATGAGTAGCGTACCCTCAGCAACAGAGGGCAGATATACCCTCCAGACAACAGCTCTCTGCAATGATGTGACCTAGAGGCGTCACTGTCACTCTGTTCAAACTTCAGGGTTCCTCTGCCTCTTCCTCCTCCTCCTCCTCAGATGAAGCACCACCGTGGCATGACGCCGGGTTGCTGCAAAACGTTTATTTTGGGGCCTTGGAATGCATCGTTTGTGCATTGCACGGTGCTGATACCTCGTTAAAAAGGCGATCTTTTATCACACATGGCTTTCTTTTGTGGCTGCGTCGAACAAAGAGCAATAAAAATCATTCCCGTTCCCCTGAGATGTCTCCCAAAAGCGAGAGAGAAAGGGGGGGAAAAAACTAAAAATAAGTTTCTTCATTAGCATGAAAAACAAAATCTCAAAAAACACCTATTCATTCCAATATCGATTGAAAAACTGTGCTGAAAATGGGGGCCTGTGTGTTTGGAGACAAAAACAAAGAGATCTTTTAAAATCAGATCTTCTGATGGGAATTTTTCAAGAAAGCTTTGTGTACTGACAGGTTTGTCACATGGTAAACAATCTCATGAGTATAGTGCACAGCTCTCAAACATTACCACATCCAGACACTAAATTCCCACCAAGAAACCCCCACCACTACCTTCCCATCACTAGCTTCCCATCATTAAACTCCCATCACCAAATCCCCATCGTTAAACCCCCATCATTACCTTCCCATCACTGAATCCCCATCACTAAACTCCCATCACTAAATTCTTATGTATAAATTCCCATCATTAAATTCTTGTCAGCATTTTGCTTTTCCTGACAGGTGAAGTCCTGACATTGCGGCATTATGGGTGTTGATTGTTTTCTTGATTTTGGACATGCTGTAGTTTGGAGCACCTGTTCAGTGCCCATGATGGAAACTGCTACATGACCAGAATTTAGCATCAGCAGCCGTGACAGAACCTCACCCCAGACGATCCCATATTAATTTTTTTAAAAGGTTTAAAAACTTAATTAGCTTTGCTCTCGATGCTGTGTAAGTGATCATAATGTTGGGGGCTGAATCCTGTAGGTCACATATTACACAGCCGGCGGCAACGCATTTCTCAGAAAGACAGCATTAGTTGTGTTTAACGATGACACTTAATGAGTGTAATGAATGCATTACGCAGTTTAGGAACATAACATTTGTTTTTAAGGTCTTACAAAATAAGTTCTTTTTGCTGCAGCTGCTACTAAGTGGATCAGCCTGGTTCTTTCTGGAACTGAAATCAACAACTTACGCACACATACATAAAATGGTGATCTAAAGAGGGAGTTCTCCCAAATCTTAAATCTTTAGACTGCAAGAGAAGGTTGGAGTGTCTCAATGAAAACCCATGTAGGCATGCATGAGAACACACGTGTGCGCTCTCACACACACACACACACACACACACACAGAGCGGCCAGATAAAAAAACCCGTGCAGGCACGCATGAGAACACGCATGCACACACATACAAAGCCGGGGCCAAAATTGAACCCGTAGTCTGGAAGCTGTGTTATAGCAGTATTACCTGTACAGTTGTTGTTGTTGAATCACCCTCATGCTGAAATATTACAAAAAAAAAAAAAAAAAAAAGTCTAAATTCTATTTTGGATTTATTTAAGTTTTGAACTGAGTTGAGTTGTGCCAACTGTCTTTAGCAGCGGAAGCTGTTTAATCACAGCGGGATATCCAAAGTACACAGACTGTCTTTCATCTTTTTCCTCTGTGGAATACTAATGTGTATTTAATGTTCTATGGGCGTGTGCGTTCAATATTTTCAAACCTCTGTTCCTTCAGTTGGCATTACATTAAATTTGCTGTTATTGTCAAGATAATAAATGTAACGTTAGGGCTGAATGAGCTATCGCAATTGTACCCATAATTGTATGGAAGCCCAAATTCGTCTCTGCATAGAACCATTTTCGAGTGTCTGGATGTTTGTGCAGAAAGGTCAGACGTCACATGACGTCCTCGGATCGCCCGCTTTGAAATTCAGACGCCTCTCTCGCTCCCGCTTAGTCATATCAGCGGGACAGCCAAACGCGTCCATTGTTCTCCGACTGGAAGGAACCATTCCGCAACGTGTGCACGGCAGACAGCCGAATAATCTCATATGCAGCCAAACCAGCTCTGTTCGGAGAGAACAGTGAAAGGCAACAGTTTAAAACAAAGCGCCCGCTGACGGGGGACAGGCGAGACATCGCTTTTGACACCTTTGTTTTTTGGCAGCATTCGCAGCTCCCCGGCTAAGTTTCCCCCCACTGTAGCTGTGGGTCTCAGAGACCTGTCTGGTGTCATTATTTGCAACAAGCCCTGCCGTTGCTTGGCAACGGCGGTCTCCCCTCGATGACAGAGTTCTGGAAATGCCAAAGGTGTAACTGCAGAGGGAGCTTTTGAACCAGACCCGATTCAAATTGGGCCGCATAAAATGTCTGCCCTTTCTGGTCTCTCTCGTGTGATTAGGAAGAGTTTGCACGTTGCTGAAAGACAGAAAAGTATCAAGGAGTGTTCTCTTAGCAGCTGTAAAATACCCTGTCAGGAAAAGCTGCCAGTGTCCCAGTCTCTGTTAAGTTATATTCTAGCTGAAATTCTGTGGATTCACCAGTTGTTATTATTATAATCTTTTCCCTTAATTCTGTTCTTTTCATTATAAGGGCACATTTGGTCTGCTCTTTTCTGATTTAGCAATGAGACGCGTGAGACCAGACTTTCCAGCTGAATTCTTTCCGCACCCTTATGCTGACGGGCTTGTCCATCATCTAGTCTTTAGCTGGGCACCTGCCAGAGGCGATTCTTGGATTCACTTCTTGGATTTCGGGATCTCGTCGTGGTTGATGAGCTGTCTGTTTACATGATTTCCGTAATCCAAACATTTTCCAGACAGATGGCACAAAGAGGTAAGGGAGTTTAAGCAAAATGACTGAAAAATAGTTTCACCCATTAACTGCGGTGACCAGCACTTGGTGAAAATGTTTGTTAAACCAGGTGATGGTGTTTTTCAAACACATCTGTGTGAGGGGAAATCGGTCTATATATCCATCATATTTCTATAGACGAAGTCTATAACCGGTGTATATATGCATCAACTGTTGAACATTCCTCTCCATATTTCTTATTTTGGCAGTTTCTTGGTATAGCTTGCGTTTCTCATTGCCAGCATTAGTGTTGGCAGAAGATTGGTCTAATTTTTTTGAGTGGATTTTGAGAAATAGGTGACAAGACTGGATAAACAGTTGTCAAATGGGTGCCCATTTATAAAGCTGTTATTTCAGTCTTCTCATCTTGCTCTGCATTTTGACCTAAGAATGTGGCATCCCTTCGTTTACCACGCCGTCCCTGTCACTCATGACGTAATTACAGCTGTTTGTGTCGTTTACCGCAATGGGCGATGAGCCCCTCCTGCTACACCCCCCTGGGTCCCTGGAACTGTCAGAGCACCATCACAGAGCCGCTGCTCATCTCATTTAGTGCTTATGCAACCTGTGTGAAAGATAAGTGACGAAAGGATTTCAATTAGCGTTGAGTTCAGGCTGCCAGTGCATGCTTATGTAGCGCCTTCAGAACTGGGGTGGGAAGCGTCAGGGTCGCTGTACCCCAACACACAAACACGCACTGTTGATTAAAGATTATGGAGCTATTGTAGCTTCCACAGTAACTGGACTTCTCTGGCTAGCCTGGCTTCCTGCTAGTCTTGATGTTCAAAGCGCCACCTAGAGGCTGGCCAAGCTCACTGCAGCCACATATAATTAAATTTTATGCTTGTAAAGGGAAGGGCAGAAGGGACAGTGAAGACCTTGTGAGTGAAGAACGCTATCAGGCATTACAGCAGCCTCAGCACTATTTCCACATAGTCTTTATCGATTCATGTCAAGGCCACATCAGAAGGGCAAGGGACCGTGGTCTTCACTTTACCCGCTACGTTAAACATCCCAGGTGTCGTGGACCACGCTGCATTGATACAGGAGCGCACTGCTGACAGCGGCACTAAGTCTTTGCGAGTGTAAGACTAGAATGTGGTTATTTATTCCTTTCTTTATTTTTAGTTCTTTCTTGCGTTGAAGAATGGTCAAGTTACACTGTGCCTTAAATCCTTTGCTTTAGATCGTCTGAGATTAGAACAACTGTGTGTGTCTGCAGGCTTCCTGTGAAGGGTTGAAGGTCATTTGTTAATCAGCCTGCCTCTTTCACTTTATTTGTAAATTAATCAATTTCTTAAAATCTTTGTGTCAGTCCTGTTTTTTTTAGACAAAAATACTAGCTCTTTTATCTTGATGTAATTATTATTTTTATGTTTTGTATGTGGTACCTTCTCTTCAACGTTTGAATATGTTGTTCATTTTTATACAAAATCTATTAAAGTTCAAGAATATACATTATATATATTCTTTAATATACACCTCTAAAGAAGCTCTGTTGTATGTGCAGACCTGATGCTGAACACTTGGACTGTCCAGACTACATTTTTCACACACACTGCTGGTTCCTTTTTCAGGATGGATATGCACAGTACCATTTTGTGGGTTCTTCCTCAACTATTGAAAGGGACAGACAGCGGCCCTACTCATCCTCACGTACTCCATCCATCTCGCCCGTCAGAACATCCCCCAACAATCGCTCGGGTAAGTTGCCGGTTTTGACCTTGCACAATGCACCACCTCCACAAGGTGGCGACATTTGTTGCATCCTCCATTGGCCCTGAGAGCGAGCTAGTCACACCAGAGAGACTGTGGCAGAACGGCACCTGGTAACGTAGCGCAAGACAGGGGGGCAGCCTGTCAGTGCAGTGACGGCTCGCTACGATTTTTCCTGCACGCTACAGTTCTTTTGGAAACAGATAAGCTTCTCTTCTAGGAAGTTGCCTTTAGGGAGAGCGTTTTCAAATAACTCTGGAGCCAATTAGTGTTTAAAGGGGCCTGTCAGCATGGCTTCTTGCTGGATATTTGCCTTTGTTCAGAGTTTGACAGAGAGTAGGCGCTGGATGGGAGAGGTTCAGTGAACACGGCAGGGGCTCGATGGCACGCAGCTCAACGCAGCGTCCCTCTTACGTCACGTCCCACGTGTCCCTGGAGCGACGTTCTCTTGAAGTCCACACGTCCCTCATTCTGACCACACATAACCATGAAAGCACATGCAACCTTGGCATTTTTTATTACTAAAGGTGTTTGATCATTAGCCAGTTCCAGTTATGCAAACACATTTATGTCACTTTATGTACAGTGTATACAGGAGGGAAATGTGTACGGTGGCCGTTTCTATGAGTGTGTGTGTCTGAAATCCTGTGAGGCTTCTCATTACCGGGCCTTATTTTTGTCTCGCCACGTCTCGTCAGTAGAGAACACTTCCAAAATTTCTGTCGTACACGTGGCTGTGTAACACGGTGAGCGGCTGTTCATTTTCTGCATTTACAAGCGGCAGGAATGTTTTTTAGAACTTCCCTACTGTGTTTATCACATTAATAATCCTGGAGTCTGCTTCCTACAGGCGGGAAGGAGGGGGGGGACTGGGACTGGAGGGGTTGTTGGGCAGAAACGCTGGCGTGACCACTGCTGTAGATCAGAGGATCACTTAACAGCGAATAATTAACACAAATTAAAGTACGGTGCACAGAAGCAGCGCTGCAGAGTGTTTGTTCAGGAAAGGCTGCCCGCATGCCCTCCGCCCTAGAGTCACGGAGGAACACCCAGACAGGCCGTCTCCTAACCTGCAGCGAGTCCATGAGGTAGCTGTTAATAAGAATACAGAGGCAGTAGGTAGTCTTCATTCCAGCCCGTGTCACTACGCTGAAAAGATGAGATTATGTTGGTCGAATTTTTAATTTGTTTCCGTTTGAAATTTCCCGTCTTTCCGTTCGGTAATTATTGTTTGCTTGGCAAATTGTAACGAGGCACTTGAATGGTTAAATTAATTGCTGGTGCACACTTCTCTGCGTTGCCTTGAGTTTTTTGGGGTTTGCTCATGTGTGTAGAGAGAGCTTCACACTATCTCTAAGACTAATTGACACAGCCAGCGAACAGCTTTGGTCAGAATGTTCTGGAAGTTAAAAGGGTTAAAGCTGCCTTAAATATTAGAGGGGAGTATTTGTATTATTGGTGGCAACTTTAACAACGCTTTGTGACAGTTGCACTGCCTTGTGTAGCCATGCTGCAAAACAAACAGGAATTCAATTTATTCAAATTCTTTCAGTTATTACTGTCGTTACTGTCCTTATCCTTATTTAATTATTTTTACTGCTCTGTGTAACTCTGGAAGAAATAAAGATAAAATGCGATGAGGTTTAATGTAACAAAGGAAACTCCTTATTGGAAAACGCAATCAACTTAATGTGCCGAAACGGCATTAATGCTTTGAATACATTAATGAGGATAATTGGTCTAACTTTAAAGCCAGGGCCGTCTTTTATTATATCGTCTCAGCTTACTCTGGGAGCAGCTGTTACACAGATCGAATGTAGAAAATTAACGGCTTCGTTCAAGGACGACACAACAGGTGTGAATACAGGCATAAAGGCACGGTGACAGTCTAATAGTGGCTTATGCAACGCGTGTTTACCGCAATTAAGTTGCAGTAAGCTCAGTGATGTAACGATTTGAAATAACCGAAAAAGCGCCGTTATTCCCGCCACATTTCCTTTCTGCTTAGAGTGATTTCAAACTGACCTCAAAGACGATAGTTATAACAGCAGGCCAAACCTGGGCCCCGAGTTTCAGTGTTCAAGTTCACATGATCTTTACGCCGTGGGCAGTGATGAACACCGAGCTGATGCGTTTGGGGTGTTTGTTTGGCCATATGGATGGATTCCCAACTCAACAAATAATAATGTCCCTAATGCTGAATATGAGTTAATGGATGAAGGTGGTGATGATGGTGATGACTGCAATTAATATAATAAATTGGCTCCTGAACTTACAGCACATGTTCCACCTCTCTGTGATAATGGTGTTTTATGAATTTTTTTTTGTGCTCTGTGGAGCGTGTATATTCATGGTTTACTGGGGACTCTGGAGAGCCCGCTCGGATCTCAGAACGCACCTCTCACCGGTCTCGCTCCTTTCCAGCGAGTGCCCCCGCCTCACCCCGCGAGATGATCAGCCTCAAGGAGAGGAAGACGGACTACGAGTCGACGGGAACCAATGCTAGTTTCCATGGGAACAAGGGGGAGCACACTTCCCGGAAAGATGCCATGGCAGGTAGGGGCTTGGAGCACTACAGACCACAAACATTTGCATAGTGCATATTTTTAAACACTATATATGTGTACAGACCACATATGTTTTACAAACCACACACTGTTACTGGCTATTAACACACTGCATTATTTTATAGGCTGCGTTTTTTTTCCCAGCCTCCCATGTGGCTGTTACTGTTATCAGGGTTTGCGCTTTGTATAGGTGTGTAGCACCAAACCTGATTCTCACACACATGAGAACAAACAAACTGTGAGCCCTTTTTCCATCCCTTCAGTTCAAATCTCAAGTGGGACCTCTACGTTGTTTCGGAATTCGTACGTGACTCCTAATGAAGACATCAAACTCAACCAGGTAAGATTAAGTGACCGATCCGAGGACGTTTTCAGGTGTGAAAGTGGTAACTGCTACATTTCACTCACTTTCTCCTACTATGTGTGCATTTTTATGCACTTTCTGAGGGTTTTTCCATTTCTTAGAGTCAGCAGTATGATATATCTCACACATGTATAACCTTGTTATATAGTCACCAAGAGCCATTTTTTAATACCTTTGATAAAATGATTTTCAATAGTTGCTATTAAATGTACCATGAAATAAATATTCTGATAACCAAACTCAATTCTCAACATTCATACATTTACTGCTGACAATATAGAAATTTTCAGTTAATTATATTTCATAGATTAATATTAGAAGTAAATTATGTTACCTATAGTTCTATGTGTATGTTTAGAGATGAAGTTGGAAGTAGTATTGTTCTTTGTGGGCTGTGGAGAAAACGGTAAGGCAGGTATGGTCACCTTTAAACAGCTTCTCAGTCGACTGTTTAATAAGCATGAAAGCATGTGTGGAGTTTTTTCATAATTCAGTTCCAGTACCAATGTCATTTTTATTTGTAAAGCACGTTTAAATACCACGCCATTGTCCAAAGTGCTGTACAATGGCAGGTTTAACCATTTTAATGTGCAATATAAAGTCCTAAAAATGTGCCAAGATTCCAGTTTTGAACAAACTCGCAAGGTTCCGTTGAAAAGTCGGTTGGACGAGTGTTCCGAACAGACCCGCTGTTGAAAGCTCGGGTTAAGGTCTACATTATTCTGTATTCAGCATTTATGTCAATCTCAGTTTATTTTATGCAGCACATTTGAGCACAACCAGGTTGACCAAAGTGCTTTAGAACAAGAATTACAGAATGACATTGAGCAAAATAGGCTTAGAGACAAAACATAACATGAAATACATAATATAAGCCGGAAAATAATAAAGAGGTTAAAAGTATAATAAACTAAAAATATTAGGAACCACAATGTCAGTGTTGACGCCAAAACGTTTTTAAGATTCAGACAACATTAAATAAATGAGAGAATACATGCTAATATACATGCTAAGCGTTCACACTTCATTCCACAGGCGTGAGTTATATTGTTTATTGAACGTTTTTACATCCAGGCATCCAGGTATGTGCTCTGGTGTTTGACTTGGCTCTAATGAACCAGTTGACAAGACGGAAGGTGATGAAATTACATTTGCTCTGGAATTGAAGGCTGTGCTGCCGAGCCCGCCGCCCCGACTGAGTTAGCGTAGGGTGGCACTGTGTGCTTCTACCAAACCTTCTGCGTTGCTTAACTGTGCCCATCACATGCCTTCCCAATCCTGCAGGTACCCAGTCAACCTGTTCCTCAGGACAGTGCCAGAAAGGACTTTGAAGTGTACCCCCCGTTCCAGAACTCCACCAGGCATTTCGAGGACTCCTTCTTTGAGGACCCGGGTCACCCACGGCCCCCGCCTACCGCAGACTTGAACATGCACCTGGGCCTCAAGTCCACCGGCAACTACGTGGACTTCTACTCCGCGGCAAGGCCCTACAGCGAACTCAACTATGAGACGAGCCACTACCCAGCATCACCTGACTCCTGGGTGTAGACAGTCAGACGGTTTTTAGTGGGGGAGG
>JABJVR010000065.1:127876-141376 GCA_025773905.1 Chitala chitala
GAGCATTCCACAAAGACTGACAACTCAACAACCGGCAACATACTGACACAGGGAGAACTTAAATAAGGACATTAATGAGGCACAACACTAATACACTTAGGTACTAACATGATGCATGAAGGAAGGAACAGCGACATCTAATGGACATGGGAGGAACAACGGGCATGAGCAAGACACTCATGTATTTATTATTCATTTTCTGTTACATTTGCTCCACTCAGGCACTGGCTGTTACGATTCACTGATGGCTACTGCTTTGGAAATTTGTGAATGTTTAACTTTGTCTTCCCCCCTGAGTTGGATTCTACTCAACAGATAATATCGTCATTATGAAACGATATAAATCTCATTTAGAGGCAGGTTTGTAGGTGTTTGATTTGTCGTTCAGGGGCTCGGTAGCTATGTGGAGCTTGTAGTTTCTCAGGCTGTCTAATATTGGTGCATTGTGTTTAAGTCCTGATGAGAGACTGGGTTTGTGAGGGACATGTGGGTATTCTGTGGCACAGGAGCACAAATGGAAGATTTGTGGTCCTGCTGAACTGATGGACAGATGAAGTTAAGTTTAATTACTGTACATTCTTCAGCTCAGTCCGTAATTGTGGTCACACCTTTTACATCTTCATGGACTGTCCACCGTAGTCATGAATGATACCATTAGGTCCACAGTTCATTGTTTTTATCCTAACTGCTTCTGTAAACACTTTTCTTGTTATTCTAACTTTTTTCTCAGTGACCACAGTTTTTCATTTAATAGTCCCGTCTGCTACACATGCACGGAGGCGTGCACGTACACAATATGGTTTTTAACATGTAGCCCAGTTCGTTGCTCTTTGAGTTTCTGTGCAATGCTGAAAACCTGCCAAGCAATTACACCCACCCCCTTCACTTATTGACATTGGAGAGGTTAGCTGTACACGCAGCAGATGCTGATGGGGTTTCCATGGCAACGTTTTACTGTAAGCTTCAGTGCTCACCCTGGTGTTAATTACTGTAATCTGTTGTAATTCGTGTTCCTACTGGGAAGGCACAGTATTATGACAATCTATACAGAAGGTTTGAAATATGATTTAACATTTTCCACTGTGCTTAGACGCTCCTCTGTCTTGGAATCTGTTCTTGAGCTCTTTTACTGTCTGAGAAACTGAAGAAATTCCAAAGTAAATTATGTTTTGATTACATGCATGTCAGGACAGAATCATAAACTTGTACAGCTCCCTACAGCCTATTGGAACATTTGCGTCATAAAGTATTGATCTCGGTTTTACTCTCCCCATCTCCCTCTACTGGGGAAAAATGGGAACTGCATTTCATATAAACAACTGTGGTAGAAATCCATAAAGAGATTTCATGACGTTCACTTGAAATGCAAACTCTGAACATTGTCATTGGCGGAGTCAGTACTTTACAGTGGTAGAATATAATACAATTGTGTAGCTTTTGTCCTATTCAGATCCAACTCTAAGGTCAGCAATTGTTTTTAAATGGAGGCCTTCTGCACTGGTTCAGCGCTGCTTCCAAGAGGATGTTGCAAGAGTCAGTAAATTTTGTGATCTACCTCTATGCATTTTATTATCCATTTATATTAACACTGAACAACACTTAGTCTTGAAAGCTTACGACCTATATTTTGCATTAAATCTTTATGTGGTGGAAAACATGCAATGAGGTTACTCTTCCATTTAATTTACAGGGTGTAACATTACTCTTTTATTAAAATTCAGTGTCTCCTGATCAGCAATGACAGCTAACAATGAAAAATATAGTCAGCAAATCACACAGCATGCAGTTGTGTTATTTAAAGGTGCTGTGTTGTATTTCTGCCAGCAGACCTGCTGATGACTCTCAGATAATGTCAATGACCATGCTGTCTGGAACGGAGGATGTTCCCGGAGCTGCTGACCCAACTGGGCCAACAAATGGAGCTGTGGAATCACAGATGCATCCCACGTCCACCACAGCGCAGAAATGAACTCAGCCTCGTCCCGGTTCCGACTTCCTGTTCGCAGTGACAGCCGTGTGATGAATGATGCTGCCGTTCTTAACGCGGTCTGTAATCGATGTGCCACCAGACGAGGCTCGGCCAGCCTTGTTAAGTCGCAGATAAACTGCAAACAAGCAAGGAAGGCCACCGGGGCTTATGTTTAAAGGCAACAGTGACGAATGTGCTCAGGTATTGGAAGGCACTGTGATGTCACTGAAAGGTGAGTGTACCCCAGTACCCGCGATTAAAACCTCTTGTCAAAGGCCCCTAAAGACCTCATACAGCTGAGTTATGATAATCCAACCAAAGTCAGCCTTTCAATTCCAGTTTATTTTCATGTACTGCCTCTCACAGCAGGCTGTTAATGGGAGACAGTGTGACAAGGAAACATGCAGCTAAAGTTAAAGCCAGACACTGTAGGAGAAGAGCAGGGTTCTGTCTACAGATTACACAACTTTTCTCCTGGTTTCTCCTCCTCTGGTGAGTTTGGTGTTTTTGCTTTCCCATGTGGGACTCACCTTTGCCACCTACCTCCACTCTGTGTAACTGTAGCTGGCCTGTTTGTTGTTCATATGTGAATATTTTTAATTTACTATTTTATTTATTGTACTTTATTAGTCACAGAGGGAAAATTGCTTCTCTGCATTTACCCCATCCCATAAGGGGAGCAGTGGGCAGCCAGTCAACACAGCTGCTTAAGGACACGGCTGGCTGTGCTGGGATTTTAACCGGGAGACTTCCACATCCCAGCCTGATGTTCTACCCATTGATCCACCAGGCCACTGGACACCCCGCCGACCGCAACGTAGCCACAACGACGTATGTTTGCATTTGTTACACGTTCAAGAAAAGCATTACAAATTAGCGATTGCATTAACTGTTGAAGTTACAGTATGAAGCTGATGAAGAGCCTTCGCTGACCTTTAAGTGAAATGGTGTCAGCTGTGGGATCTCCAGTCATGGACCTCTGCGTGATAGCGCTTAATGTGCCATTAATATGCAGAAAAAATTACATCCAGAAGTACACGATGCACTGTTTAAAATGCTGACGGTCAACCCTCTTCCACCCCCCTCCCCCCCCACTGAAATCAGCCTTCTGTCATGTAGCCCTCTGCCGCAGAATTATTCACCCTGGTCCATCAAATTTGCTCTGTCACTGTGGCAATTATTTTGCACATCCAGACTGCCAGTGGGAAGCTGAATTTTCATTTACCATCGAGCAGCAACTGAATTTATGGTTTATAATATTTTATATTTTTCACTCTGCAGGGTGAACTGCTGAATTGATGGATACTGTGTTAAACTTCCAAATCTTTTTTTAAAGAATTTAAACCAAACTCCTCAGTGATAACAAAAGGTAAAAAACTAAGTTGTTTAAAGTTCTGTTGAAAAGTAAAAAAATGTATAGCATTTAAGCAGTACTTTTATAATGAGGGAGAAGAAATTGGTGGCTACTATAACCCAAGTGATTGTGTGGATTAGTAGTAGGTTTTATGGTGTGTCTTTCTCATAATAAGCAGAACATGCATTTCTTTGGTGACAATTTAAATTTAGCCTAGACTGCCTCTTAAATATGAATTCAGCTTGTTTTCCAGTAATTAAACCTGTTTTTTTCAAAGCACATCACTCGCTGCAGTATATTTGTTTTCCACAGATTACAATATTCAGTGTGTGTAACTTAGTGCACTAAACTTTTTATGAGGGTCCGGGTTTCCTTTTTAATCATGCAATGCTGCCATCTTTCAAATGCTTATTTCATAATTTGACCTCTGTGAGGGAAAGAGTTCCTTCTGTTAAACCACCGAACTGTGACAGTACAGCACAACTATTCCAACAGAACGCTCAGTTGTAACAAGAATGCAGAAGTCTCCCAGTCTCCGGTTCAACTCCCAGCCCAGCCAGGTGTGTCCTTCAGCAAGACACTCAGCACTAGCTCCCTGGGCACCATGTATGGCTGCTCACTGCCCCCCCAGGGGGATGGGTTAAATGCAGAGGACACATTTCATTGTGCCATGTATGTGCAGCATGTATATGTATGCAGTGACAATAAAAGATTATTATTATTATTAATGTGGCTCAACAGGTAGAACATCAGGCTGTGATGTGGAAGTCTTCTGCTTCAAGTCCCAGCCCTGTCACTAGATGTGTCCCTGAGGCAGACACTCTGTGCTAGCTCCCCGGGTGCTGATTAATGGCTGCTCACTGCTCCCCCAGGGGATGGGTTTAATGCAGAGAACAAATTTCCATGTTGTGCTACTACTAAGGGATTAATAAAGGTAATTTCATATTTTTTTCTTAAGTCTACATTAAAGGCCTTTGGATTTGTAGGTTCAAAGTGTTTTGGGGTATAAAATGTCACACAAAATGTTGCTATAACATTTCATGGTTTTTAAAAAGCTGTATGCACTGTGATGAAGTAAGATGATTAAAGCACATTACAGTGTAACAATTAAGCATTGGTTTTTGTTTTAGGCTTAAGGAACACTGCTGACATGTGCCTCTGGTGTTGTAAGTTTGACTGAGTTTTGATCATACACTCCTGTGCATGCAGACACACTAACTTCTCCTCTAGGGTGTTCCTGGTTCTGAGTGTTCTGACCTGGATGCCACTGCACCCTCTGGATTAGTGTTTCTGGCCAGATCAAAGCTAAGGACGACACAGCTGTACTGGTAACGTGCATCTCCCCTGTGCCATATCGTTTTCCAAGTAATAAAAAGTGAAAGAATGACCCCTCACAAAGAGAACCCACCTGATGGAATTATGATCCTCTGTCTCGTCCCCGGGGGGTGTTGAGATGAAAGACACATGGCTAAGACCCCCAATCCTTGGGTTTGACATCAATAAGACGTGCTAGTCCCACAAACCAACCAGAGCCAGGAAATGTATCAAATCAAGGGTCTGAAGATACAACCAAGGTGCAAAATGTAAAATTTATCTCCGTGAAACAACGGCCAATATGCTTTCTCAGACCAGGACATTACCGGTGCTTAGGGTGTTGACGTATTGAAACATGAACGTAAAACACCTGACCTAAACTCTAAAAAATAGTCTGACAATAAGACAATGATGTAATGAAAGTAATGCGGGACTGTGTTAGTGTGTTGTGCTTGATGGTTTTAAAGATTTTAGCTTTTTTATTGTTTTGTGACCTGTGCTGAATATAAAAACTAAAACACCACCACAGTATTGGTTCTAAAGTTGGACACACTGACCTCATATAGTGAACATGTGTTGTCCTAAGATTGCTATGTTACCCATCTGTTCACTTAACCTTGCATAACTGCACCAGTTTAGACATAAACTGCTTTCACCAAGGAACTCTGAAAACACATTTTTCAGTGTGATTACCTGTGTTGGTCATGAGTAATGCAATAAAAGATCCAAGATCATTTACACACTGATTTGAAAATAAAGGACTGATCCGTTCAGTGTCAGCATACGATAACACAGTGTATGTGTGTGTGTGTGTGTGTGTGTGTGTGTGTGCATCTTACATATATAATCCTTAACTGATTACACTTAATCTCCAGATGTACAAGCACAAGATAAAAATTATCTGCATAGTATCTGTTTGAAATGCTTCTTGTATATACTACATATTTTTTTTATTACGGAAAAAAAATAGCTGTTCCCTAGGACACCTTGTATTTTTCCAGTTCACATTGTTTTAAAGTTTGATGTATAAAATTTACTCTCTCTTTGCTTACCCATTTAGTATAATTTTATACTGCTTGGTGTGTCATAATTTTGCCATATTTATTATCAAGGTATACTAACCCTTCAAACACTTCCAATCCCCAGTTGAAACAAATTATGTATATAAAAATGTATCATTAACACTGAATACTATAATCGTTACCTTATACAGAATCCAAGGCTGCCAATGCATATCTTAAGGAAGCACGGCTGTCAGTTTTCTCTATACGTGATCTTAATCCTGTCAGCACCCCTTCATTTTAGCTTTTCTTATTCAACATCAAGTGGAGACAAATTTATACAAAGCAGCATGTGTTAAGAGTTTCATGTTCGTTAACGTCCTTGTGTTTTGGCTGGGGTGATTGTAGCCAGCACCTATTAAGGACAACGTGGGCTATTTTTCTCCAAGTAAAACCCAAGAGTGTGTCTCATGTTGATAAACACGTCTGAGGTGGGGCAAACCAGTGAGAGTGACAGCAGCTTAAGGTTGGCTATTCAGGTGGGTCTTCACTTTGAACCAATTCTCACAACTTACCCAGGCCATGTTTGTAATGTGTCACTTCTAAATAAGTTCGTTTTTAAATCTGGGATTCCTTAATCATTTTAAGTTACATCAATCCCAAAGACTATTCGTTTAATTCACAAACAATGCTGGCTTCTAAACAACAGACACAGAGTTAGGGTAAGGTGCTGTGCTAGACAGAATTTGCCTTGTGCTCAGCTTGAAGCATTGAGCCCAACGCCTCTGTCGACTAGAGCTGGGTTCAGTTGTTCAGTGTTTCGGCCAATCAGGCGCAGCCGTGATTGTTCAACTGTCAGAAACAGCCAACACACATAATAAACCGCTTTCTCAGAGCGATACCTCACCTCACAGTAATCCTCACTGCTGATCATATATAAGCTTAGGGCTGAAGGGTCGAGCGATGCAATGCATTGTGGGCAAAAAGAATATGAAAAGGGTTTGATGGAGACCTAAAAAGCTTAGGTGAAGAAATTAATTTTTACTGACTGGTTACCAGGAGAGATTCAGGGTAACTGAATTCTACTGCCTCTGCAGTAACTGTGTGTGTGTGTGTGTGTGTGTGTGTGTGTGTGTGTTTCATATCCGAAAAACCTACCCCTTGCCATGCATAGATTCAGTATCTGGGTAGTAACAAAGGTTCTTGTATGCCTGCCTGTATGCAGGATAAAGAGCTGATGTTATGAATCATGATGAAAATTATTCACATGAAAACGAATCTCAAGTTTCTGTCAGAAACATAGTGGACGAGGTCACGCAGGGTCACTGCAGCGTCCTCACAGGGTTCGGCTGTCGAGCAAGGGGGTCCGGTCTCCTCCTGTTTCCCTGATCAGCCCTCCTCCTCTCCTCCTTCAGCTCCTTGTACCTCCACTTGGGCAGCTGCAGGAGGTGCTTGTCCCGCACACGCCCGCTCTCTGGCTCGTGAGCGGGTGACGGGGCCTTGGACACGCGCACGCGGGGCACGGCCATCCCCGGACGGACGCTGCTGCGGCGGACCAGGTGCAGGGGGAGCAGGCTGCACCGGCGCAGGAGCGTGCTGGAAGCGGCCGCGGCGACATTGTGGAGCAGCTGGGGCTGCAGGCTGGCCCGGCGTTCACGAGCCCGTGGCACTAGTTGCACGCGCGAGTTCTGGAAGAGGCGGCGGTGGAGGGCGAGCCGCTCAGGTCCCAGGCGGCGCAGCTCGTTTAGCCGCTGGCGTCGCAGGATTTCCTGCACGGCAGGCCGGCGCTTGCCCACGCACGGCGGGCTGCCCGGGCACACTGTGTGGCACGCTGTGGCCATAATGGGGCTGGCCAGCGCGGTTGTCACGCACACCGTGTGGTGCAGCACGCCCCCCTCCAGCGGTGCCAGGCGCATGCGGAAGCGCAGCCTGAAGGGGCAGCAGCACAGGCTCTCGAACAGCTTTCCCAGGAAGCCCTTTGGCCGACGGGCCTGGGACACCAGCCCAGCCAGCGGCGGCCACTCCAGTGCATAGGAGTCGCAGAACTGCTCAGCGCAAGGCCGTGCCACGAGGCGCGCCATGAGGCCCGCCGTCTCGTAGCGGCCCGTGAACAGCGCCCACTGCTGCGGCGTCATCCTCCGCCCCCAGTCCCTGGCCTCCAGGTCGCCTCCTGATTGGAGGAAAAACGCAGAGTTTAGCAACGCGGTGTGACGCTATGTCACAGGGTCACACTGTCCTTGTGGCGTGTTCCGCTCGCACAGTGTACGGCTTCTGTGTACTTTTACATACATGTGAGGTCTGAACACACACACACACACACACACACACACACACGCACGCACATGCACACGCACGCGCACAAAATGTGATACAAACAGTGTCTAAGCCAGTAAATTTGAACCAGTCTGTCACGATCTCAGTCACGATGGCAGCAGAACACCGAGGTCCCCTGAGACAGGAAGCCTGAGAGACTGGCAGTGGGCAGCTTTGTGCCCTTACCAGCCAACATCAGAGCCCTCACACAGGCTGCCCTTCCCTGCATGGAGGCCTTCATCAGGGCCGTGAACCCGTGGCAATTCCGACGCTCAATATCCAGCCCAGGGAAGTAGTTCAGGAGGTAGTTGGAGATCATTATGTGTCCTGCAGTGAAACAAAAGATACGGTACGAGATGACTATGCCTGCCACATACAGCCTAATTACATCATCTCTGTTTATCTACAACTTACATTGTTTTAGAACAATGTATGATGGCCTCCTCAGCCGTCTGCACTATCGGACCCCCTTGCACAATCAGGCGTCTCCACGGGTCATTTTAGCAGCTCACAGACAAGTTGTCCATTATCTTTACTGTCATCCGCAAACTTTGCAAACAGCAATACACAAGTGTATCTTTTGAAAATGTCATAACAAATATCACATTAGCGTAATTAAAGGCCAAGGGCAAATTTTAATTAATCTGCATTCCTCCAAAAATTTAATTACATCTCAATTTGGAGTAAATGACATTTTATGGTAGACAACAGTTAAAGTTTTTTTTTTTTTGTACCTTAAATGCCAACACCACAACAATAACTATATAGCACATATACATGCACAGTATATTTAACAACAAAATACATCACGGGATATGTCATGTACAAATAAAAGGGTGCCTTAATGCACAGGTGCACAAGTATAGCTGTTGTACTTATGTGAGGATAAAAGCAGGAAGACATTATGAGCCTTTCAGAATAAGGAGCCAATCATGAAGCTTTCTCACCTGCCTGCGCAGCTGTGATAACAAAGAGCCAATCATGAAGCTTTCTCACCTGCCTGCGCAGCTATGATAAAGAGCCAATCAAGAACCTTTCCCACCTGCCTGCACAGCGGTGATGAGCGCAGTGTTCCCTTCATTGTCCTGCCAGTTCACGTCCACATAAGGGCACTGTGCAAGCGCTATGACCACATCCACGTAACCCTGGTAACACGCTACTATCAACCCAGTCTGCAGAATCAACAAGACAGGAACAGTGACGTCTGTGAGTTTTCAGTGCTGAAAAAAGGCACATTGAGTATAATATCAACAGTAACTTCCTGAAAAATTAAGGAGTTGCAAAGTAACATGTGATTGATCAGAATACTACACAGCAAGTTTTGCATCTGCAATATGGCTGACATTTGATTTAGCCTTCCCATGTTAGTCTCCCTAGCTCACAGTAATTACTGCTGCTGGCACATACTGTACATGCCAATATAACTGTAACAGTTTGCTATGGGTCTGCTAGAGTTCGTATCATTTGCTAACCCCTCTCTAAACTCTCTCCTTGTGTATGTGGGTACCCGGTGCCCAACTGAGCACCATCTGAGCGGGATGCCTTCGTAGAGCGGCTGACTCCTAATGTATCCTCTTAGCTGAAGCTTTGCCTGAGGGACACCAAAGGCCAATGAGGGTTTGCTTCAACACCAGGAGCAAAGGAGGACTAAATTGTGTTATTTATACCATGTAACTAGTAACAATGTCTCAATAAGTACCAGTTTATTCTGTAATGTTAGCATGACCAGGAAGGGCTGGGCAGCCAGTCAACCTTGAGCCCCCAGAGGTTTTTTTTCTCCACACTGTGGAGTTTTTGGTTCCTCTCCTCTGTCGTTGTCTGCCTTCATTCATTTGTATTAATTCTTATAGCTTCTTCTTCAATATCTGCAATTTCTTGTGTAAAGCACTTTGAGGCACATTGTTGTGAAAGGCACTATATAAAAATAAACTGAATTGAATATTTCTGAGCTACAAGTAATTTCACCAGCACACACACACAAACATCCTATACTTTGAAATAAAAAAGCAACTATTAATGTTAGTCATGTAACTGTAAAATAACAGTAAAGTCACACAAGGACAGAGAACCACACAAGTTACTGTGTTGAACATTATACTGTATATAATTACACTACTCACCAGAAAGTCGTAAAAGATAAAATACTTTTCTATAAACACATTTCCTGTTGCCTGTGGCGTAGCCTGGTGCATTTGTAAAAACCACCTTAATAGAAAAAACTCTTAACAAGTATGAAGATCAATTTAATAGGCTCTCAGAAAAGGTCAATGCTAATTAAACCGTCAGCAAACCACATAAATTGCGAAACTGTGCTGTACTGGTAGCCAGACATTCACATAAAAAGGTCAGTAAATCAAATACTGAAACTGACCTAAAAATCAGTCTAACTTTTTTAGTATCTGCAGTCATTCTAAACTGCCTTTACGGCACAAGATTCATGTTTTTTTTTTAACATCGCATCACACCTTAACGATGCTGTGATTTTGTTACAAGTTTTTGTATGTCTCCATGGCAGCCATTATAATTATTTGGACGATTAAAAGTCTACTGTCCCCTGTTAACTGGCTCCCAATCAGATGCAGGAAGACAAACCAAACTGGACAATGTTAAATGGCTGCTATTTAACCCCGACATAATGAGATTAGGAATTTAACAGTCTGTGGGATGGGATGCTTAACTTGATCCCATCTGCACGCGCCTGTCTGATTTTAAGGCACCGCTCCTGAACGTTTCCATTTCCCACAGCGCACCGCCTGGACCCCTTACTACCCTACGCTGATTCTTACATCCCTGACATCACGCTCACATCTGCTCTCACAACATGTTGCTAAGAAACGGGAGGAGCACAACTGTTTTCAACAATTGATTTCCTGTTCTTTGCTCGAATGCAATTTTACACCACCCCTCTTCTAAAGAAGCACCCCACAGAGAAATGGTTGAGCCCGTAGACTCGTGATGAAAATGACACAGGCTCAACTTCAAACAGGGATCCCGACTGTAAACTCAAACTATTAAATAATATGAACCGTCACAGCAAACACGGGCAGTTTCAAAAGCTGCAGTAAGAGCAAACCAAAGACAAACAAAAAAAATCTGCTAAACCGCCCAACCCCATGAACAATGTTTATGAAGTAAATGCATACAATATTTTATTTAACACATTAATGCCACAACTACTGAACTACTGCGTAATAAAAAAGGAAACGATAATCGAACGCGTTGTCTGGGATATGACGGTAAAGAGCGTTCCGTTTAAAACAAACGGACAAAGAAAACGGACGCGAAATGTGAAATCTGATTAACTTTGCCAAGAGTAACTGTTAAACCAGCTACACGGAATACAATATTATAAATTATTAAAGAAAACATTGCGTAGTACACTGTATTGTAGTTGACGCACCAAAACGTACAAAAGAGAGCTGCAATACAAACACAACGAGACAGACACAAAAAATAATTTAATAATAACCGGGTTCCTCTTCAGGCGTTAAAGAACTTTGAGTCTAGTCTAATTAACTTTACCCATTAGGCTACTTAAATAATGGCACTACTTTAATATTCTGAAATAAAGGTAGCGGCATAAAGTGTACCTAGGAGCACAGCCAGACTGTCTGCAGAAAGGGGCACAGCGCAAACAGACCTTCAGCTTCATATCTCAAAAGATCCGTTCTACAAATTAACCATAAAATACCTGCTTTATGCAAATGAAAATGGCTGTTATCCGCAACAAGTGCAGTTTACTTTTTAACTACATGGCAATGTCAAGGCTGGGCCCTAGATTTCAGAAAAAAAAATCATCTTCACATTTTGTATATATTATAAATATATGTGTGATTTTCCTATATTTTGCTTTATATAGGCCTTCATGTTTTTAACCAATCGAATTTATGTTATACTGTACGACTGCAAATAAAAAGCGGATATTACGTGGTTAACTAAATATTTAAAAGTATTATAAAGGCAATTTATACATAGTACACGTAGAGTAGACAAAGGGAGAAGTCACGGATACCAGCATCTGCAAAGAAATAGAAATAGTCATTGCCGCAAAAGAATAAATAAATAAATAGATTAATTAATTAATTAATTAATAACAAATAAAACACAGCGCATTGCATCCTGGTAGTGATTTAAACTACTTATAACACCAGCATACATATACAGATTAAAATGAAATTTTCCCACGAGTCCTAAGCACCTTCAAAGAACTAGGAGAATAAATCCCACCTCTGACACCAAACTCTCGCACAAAATAGAAATGTACGTTTTTAGGAATAAGATATTTTTCGACGATATACTAAAAATACTATGAAAACCGTATCAAAACTGCTTTGATCATGTGTAGAATAATAAAGTCGCAATTAATAAAGGAATCCTGTACTTACCCTGTTGTTTTTATCTGTCTCTTTAACTTCTGCCTCTGACACACCTTGCCTTATCATCATTTTGACGATGATGGTGTTATTACTACAACATGCTTGAAAGAATGAGAGCGGTTCCGGAGTTTGTGGAGATGGCGATCTCCGTAACACTACTGGGTAGAAAGAATCGTCCGAGGCGATACTCTTACTGTCTGGTAACTCAGAGAAGTCCTCGTACTCTTCAAATTCCTGATAGACATCATCATCATCATCGTCGTCGTAATATTCATCTTCATCATCGTCATCATCGTCGTGTTTGACAGCAAAGCTATTAGAAGAACAGTGAGAATCTACACTAGACACGTGCTGATGGTGAGAAAGGTCTGCGACTTGCTCGGCCTCCGTGATGCCCACAATGTTAAACTTCTCCGGAAAAGAAACCCCCCCTCCACCACTGTTGTCTGCTATAAGAACCATTTAACTCCCAGGAAAAGTCCTCTGTACTAGGAATATGACAAGCAAAATACTTATTTTATGCCCTTTGCTCATTTGAACCACAGTTTAGAAACAAATAATATAATAATATGAATCATAAACAGTGCGCAAAACTTGATTTTTTAAACTGCAAATACTGGTATTTTACACCAAATGTATTTTAAATAGCTCACGGTATATTTCAGGAGGCAAAATTACTTTTTTTTCACAATATATGCATGTTACTTAAAATATTCCACGCGCAGTGCAAAAATCCTTTTGCTTTGCAGAAGCCAACTGTGTGCATCCCTTCACCCGTCACAGTCCGTCTTGCAAACGTTATTCCGTCACACCGGACTTTAAGAACAAACTCGTCTGAAGCGAAACAAGAAAAAAGGCGTTAGAGGCGCGCGCGCTTTAATCCGTTTAACGCCTCTCCTCGCTCACTCTGTCACGTGACTTTCCAGTGCCGGACTTGGATTTCCGATTGTGCACGACGCTGTATAAAATGTCACCGAAAAGTTAATGCGCAAATCCATTTGCTGATCCTCAGTCGTCTTAAAGATCAAATAAAACTTTTAACTTCGTGTTCTGCTCCGTCTTCAGTAACGAAGAACGCAAACTCATTATAAGCGTTTGTCTCGTGCTGATTATTATTGGTCAAAATTAATTATGTAATTAAGTTACAAGAATCAATTTTTTAAAGGGTTCAAA
>JABJVR010000065.1:141476-155145 GCA_025773905.1 Chitala chitala
TGTCTCGTGCTGATTATTATTGGTCAAAATTAATTATGTAATTAAGTTACAAGAATCAATTTTTTAAAGGGTTCAAAAGATCTGACTCAACGAGGACAGATAGTCATTACCTCATGAAGGAAACGAACAAGCATTTGAGGTCTTTTTGCTTAATCACAGTTGGTGAACACAGCAAAAGAAAATATAGTTCAATGCCAATAAAAATCCAGAGATTCTAATTTATGTCAGTTTACTATCATTTTCCAAAAATCTTACCTGACTCTACGAGGCCCACTTCTGAGAAGGTTCAACAAACAGGCTAATATTTTCCATGATTAATTGTTTCAGACAAACTGTTCAATACTCTGATTTTTTTTACTTCCAGTTTGGTTTGTCCCTATTGGTGTGCTTTTTTACCTTAATATGTCACAAACAGTTGATAGCACTTCCTGTTTAAGAATAACAAAAACTGGATTCCACAGAAATAGTACACAGCTTTGTATACATTACATTCGCATATAAAGTACCTCGTCCGGACTTAGAGCCGCACTGAAGAGCCACGCCGTCCGTTGTAAAGCCAGATGTACGGCCAATTTAAATCTAGACTAAAATTCAAACACACACGCACAGTAACAGGCTCTGCAGTTAAGCACAGATTACCTGCCAATCTGAAACAACATGTGGGTCGACATACTGACATGTGGCACATAAGGTAAGAAGTTTAGCTTACAGTAAACTGTCAGCGGGTGTATTTAGGGTTACTGCATGGAGCCTGATGTAAACGAGTGTTCAGTTCATGGCTTTATGGTCCTTGCTGTCTGAGAGAGTAACAAATATTTGATGGCCTCCAGTGAGCCTGGCTGAGTCCCTGTATTAGGAGTCACTCAGAGTCACTCCACAGACTCAGTGTCCTCACCTCTGAGCTAGCTCTGTTCAAGTGTCCTTCCAGCAGGAGGACCTGATTAATATGCGCTTGAGACCTTGGAAAAGGGATGTTAAGAGGCGTTTCCCTCCTGTCCTTAAGGCCCTGTCGCAGGCTGTTCATTTCAGCATGTCTGCAGCAGTCCAAGTGGAGCTTCTTTAACCCTTTCATGCGTGGTGGTGACAACAGTGGACACCTAGTGGAAAGTCTTCAGTTAACAAATCAAACATTTTGCAGTCCACCCAAGCAGACATGTGAAGAACTCCTTAAAAAAATTAAGTTCAGTTTTTAGTTTTCATGCCCAAAGAGTAATAAAAATACTGAGGAAAGAAATCCTCAATGTGGCGCTTAAATAATTCATGTACGAAAGGGTCACGGAAGTTGATGCAGTTAAAGTTGTATCAGATGCCTGAACGTCGACCCCGTGGTCTTAAAGCACACATAAACTCTGTGTTCCAGATGCTGCAGTGTAGCAGAGACCATCCTGCTCAAAATACTATTTCATATCTACTCCTCAGGTCACCTGTGGTGAACCATGGTAAATATTAGACCTCCTCCAGTGTTCCACTAATCAAACAAAATAGGTCATGAGTAGACAGCATGGACCAGCTGGAGCTCCTTTCTGACATTCTGTTAAAAAGCAAGAAGAGACAGACCAGAGCACTGGTCAGGATGGTTAATCTGCAGACTCCCAACGCTCTTGTCCAGGGAAGTAAATCTCATCAAGGTAATCTGGAATACCCTGATGCCTATTCTACAGCTCCCTGCAGTAGGTACACGGTGTCAGTACGGTGTATGCGACCTGTAATGACAGCCCCAAGTCACCTCCGTATACATCAGCCCAGACCGCACCATGTGTTATTCTGTTAGCCAAAAACAGCTCCTCAGCAAAACGTACCGACACGCTCAGTACTAGAAGACATAATGTTGGGTTTGTTACTTGTACATGACTTCAGCTTATACACTTTAGCAAAGGTTGAGTGGTTTTCCATAAATAGGCTTTTGACAGGTTGTAGACCGCGTGGACTATGTAGCAACAGAGTTCGGTGAAGGACAAGAGCAGAAAATATTCTCCTGCTGACAGTCCATCAAAAACGAGCGTAGGCAGTGACGGAGAAGCTGGGCTCTTTTACAAGATCATGACACTGTGCTCACTGGCTGGTTTTAAAGTGCATTGAAAAAAGACACTGTGAAAGGAATGAACACATAGAGTGTACTACATGTACTGCTTGTACTGTAAATTTACTACAATACAATGTGATGTATGCATACTGACCACCAAATTTTCCATACTACACTGCACACAAAGAAACTATACAGGCCAACCGGAGGATCTGACATTAGACACATTATTCTAATTAGACATGATCTGGAAATTAAATTTTAATGTATGTTATGACTTTGCATGAGCCAAATTGTTCTTCCTTTGAGATTTTGCTTACAAAAAGTAAATGACAACAAACTGACCTTCAGAAGCAATGAAGTGAAATAACAGTGGAATAAATTTTAAATAATTATTGCCCTGGGTGTGGTGTTGGTGCAATCAAGCATCGCAAAGAATTTTTTGAAAAGGTACGTGTAAGCATTTGCATATTTGTGATGTTTTTGCACATGATTAAAGTTCTACCTTGAGCAAATTAAACACTTTAATACAGAATGTCATGGCAGATTTATCGGTATATATGCTGAGGCTGATCTCTTGTAAATTTATGCATATTGGGACTTTAAACAGGGGTGTGATTTTCAGGTTTTGAGTTTGATGACTTGGCAGTGGTGACAAATTTTTCAGCATGCAATATGTTACTTTTTTTAGACACACCGTGCTAAGTCCTTTGGAAAATTAAACACGATTACAGTATCTAAGAGTATTTTAAAACGCATGGCACTGTAAGAGGACTGCATAGGGAAAATGCACATCCAAAGTTGCTTTGGAGGCAGATGGGTAATGACGATCGAGCGATATGGAACCGAAGAGAAATCCTTCTGGTAAGTCACCCCTAAATCCAAACATTCAAACTGGGTTTTGTAAAGTTAGACAATGGAATTTTCCAGGTCTGCTGGAGAAAAGGAGTAAGCTAACAGAGCTGAGCCAGCTCGTATCTGACTGTGGATCAGGTCAGGGAGAGGCATTTTGGCTCTGCTAACCTAATTTTCTATTCATTACGAAGTTCGAGCAGAAAGTAGACGTTAAACTGTCACAGGAAAACAAGATGGAGTATGTCTGTCCTTTGACGCTGACCCGTTTTCCCGGGCGATAAGCTACAACTGCCGCCTCTATCTCCGACGGGCCAGACCCGTAGCTGATGCCCCCTCGGCACTCGGGCATGCCACTAATAACGCCGTTACTGCCCCAGCTCGCATTCTGGCAGCGGTGTTGTGATGGGACGGCTGGCGCAGGAAACTTAGCCTGTACGACAACTGGGACCCGGTTGTGTTGGCAGGCTGTGTAAATGAAAACAGAACAAGGCATTCCCAATGATTACAGAAGCAAACTCACTCATACACAGTACCTACATGCAGCCGATGCTGTACATGTCCGGTGTACAAAGCTGTTTTACATGCAGTAAAGTAATTAAGCAAACATATATAACTAAAACTACATTATACATATTAATAAAGGTTTATTCCCACACTTCAGACAAACTTGAAACTGTGTACCAATGTTTGATGTGGAGTGTTCTACAATTTTACTTTGCTTCTTATGTGGGCTGTTTTTGTTATGCATTTTATTGCGCTGATAAAAGAATGAATTATGAGCCATATCTACAGTTTACGGCATCTGCGGGATTACTAAACTGCCACCGTGACACTCAAGTGTTCTGCATTTGTCATGGATTCAACATCCCTGCAATAATGTTCCCTAAAGATGAAAAAAGGTACATTCTGGGGTGTAACCAGCAGGCCCCGCTTTCGGTTACTAATATATGGAGCAAAACGTTTCAGAAGCAAGCTAGCCCTTCAGTAGGGTCATAGCTGAAGTTTCCACAGCAGTCAAATGCCTTCAAGTGGATGGTCTGCTTCTATGGAGGTAAAGAAATGGCTGATGGTTAATCAGCCAACAAACAGCATATTCCAGCACCTTCAATGGAACAATCTGAATATTCTTTTAAACATGACCCCTGATCAGCGCAGGTTCTGTGCTGGATTCTAATCCACCAAATTTTAAAATGAGCAAAAACCTCAGAGAATCTAAACAGAGAGTGTGTGTAGTTTACATGGAACAATATGACTTACAAAAGAAGTTATTCTGTGATCTGCACGTGATCTGATCCTGTGAACGAACAGAAGTTCCCATGTACCTTTGTCTGATGTACTGAACACGGCAGCGTGCTTAAAAAGGATGGAGACAGCCAAACAGACTGGGCTTAACGTTCTGATCCACAGGCACAATGCCTGGAAACTTACAATCCTCTGACCTCGTTTATTGTCTGGACATCGAGTTTTTTTAACTAATGTATATTTAAACAGAAAAAAGTTCATTTATAAACCTGATTTTAAAAATGTTTTTGATCATTTAAAATACAAGTTTTAAAAATGTTAAATGGTGATATGTAAATGAACATCATAATGGAATTCCTTTTAGACACTAGATAAAGGTGTGCTTTCTAATTTTCTAAATAATTTGTAAACCAGTGGTTGACTCCTTCTGCTAATTGCAACAGACGGTTAACACACTCTCTCACCAGATATTGTTAAAACAATTTAATCTACAAGACACCAAGGCAAAAACTGGGGCTGAATTCTTACATGTGCAAATACAAACGAGTACTTGTGACGGTTTATTGGTGTAATTTGTAGTAAAATAGCAATTAAGTATGGTCATAAAAATGTCTTTAATGTGTAGCACACAAGTAAGATTTCTCTTTAATTACAGAATCTCGATTGGTAAACGACTCTATTAGATGACATGGTGTCAATTTAAAGACCAAATATGAAATAATACGTGTTATTTCCAGTCTTTTTTTTTCCAATTTCAAACACTGAATATTTTGCTTTGTGTATCTCTGTTTGAGAGGTCAGATAGGATTTTCAATATTCTTCTACCATCTTCCTCACTTCTATGTTTTAAGTGAACAGAACTCCTTTTTGTAATAACCTACACAGATCATAATATTCCCCTGACATTTTATCTTCTAAGAGTCAGTGCTTGGCAGTAATTAGCCCGTGCCCATGTCCTTTTCAGTTTCAGAATCAACAGTGTCGGTCTTGTTACCAGAGCAGCTGTGCCTCATTAATGACGTATCGGAAAACTCCAAAATCAGCTCACCAGTCATAAGAAATCTGACCAGACCGATGGTCCATGTTTTCTCAAAAATAATCCACTCCTGTGAAAAAGAGAAACACACTGCCAGCATATTTTCTCCAAATGGAGAACCTTCCACAATTCAATGTTCATGCCCACACTCATTTTCTACAGCACCAGAGAATCCTCACTCAGTAAATGTTTACGATAGGCCAAGACTCACTGTGACTCGGTTTGTCTTTAATTCGAGAGAGAGAGAGAGAGAGAGAGATGAGATGGCTTGTCTTTCAAGCCGTTTAGTCTGAGATGTCACAGCCTAAATTAGCGTGTTCAGAATGGATCACTCTGTTTCTCAGCAGGCACCTAAATGAGAGACAGAGAAATGTGGTCTGACGTCAGTCATGAAATGTAAAGTAAAAAAAAAAAAAAAAAAAAGTCCAAATCTTTCCAACTTCTCAAATGTTTAAATGTTCAAAAGCCAGTACATTATTATAATGCACGTCAATTTATCTTCCACAGCAATACAGTCACAAAAAGCAGATTAAAAGGTCATTACAAAAAAAAAAAAAAAAAAAAAAATCCACTGAAGGTTTTGTAGATGTGGAGTTCGTCCCAGCCTTAACAAGAATTCACTTGCTACACCTGCAAATTCTGCTACATACTGTTATATACTGTACCATTTCTATCATCTCGATGGGGCCTGTCACAATTCTAAGAAATGGGACACTTGCGTAGCTGTTGGATTGTGGTGTGCTCGTCTTGGAACCCACAAAAGGCGGCCCTATTTTACCCAGGTTACCTTGCTTTCAGTGTGTTGCATCAGAAGGCAATGGTAATTGCTAGGCTTGGTTGGGGTCTTTTTTGGCATTACACTTCATGGGAGATATGATTTAAATTATTCCACAGATGCGATCACTCCATGCACTCAGAATCAATCTTGGCTTTTGTGGGGAGAACCGCATTTCTGACTCATTGGACAACACGGTGTTTGCTGTGCTTCGGTAATAGCATGTAAACGTAGTGCTAAACGTTCTGCCATACATGTGGCAGTAACTGTGTGGAAGGGCAGCATTTTGATAAGGATCCCCACTGTGTGAGACAGCTTTTAGAAACAATGGTGTGTGTGTGTGTTGGGGGTGGGAGGGGTATGGCTGACTCTTGTCTTGAGTGAGGGTAACCTTGAATGGGCGAACTGAAGAAAGTACTCATGCAGAGTGATAACCACATCGTGAGTGTGTAAAAACAAGAAAAAATGTTACAAAACGATGTTAATTACATCATCGGCTGTGTGTGTCTGAGCGAGGGGGAAAATGCACCTAGATCAAAGCATAGCCTTATACCTTACACTCTTGTTGCCCTGAGACAGGGTGCACTAAAGCACAGCCTAACTGGATGAGTGCAGGCGTTAGGATGGACACGTGGATGTTTCCCTAGACTGCACTGTACTAAACCAAGGCTCTATAGTGCCACCATGTGGTAGACAGAAGCACCTCCGACTGTGCCACAAAAGGAGCCTCAGGAGAGCAGATCTGCCGCCCACAGAGCCGCAGAGAGACTCAACTGTTCTTTTTTGTCTAGTCCTCCGTAATTAAGTGGCTAAAAATCACTGCAGCAGAACCGAGCCGGCTCCTCCTTTGGCTGGACCAGTCATGTTTATTGCGGTTATTGTCTCGTTTTTGTACAATATTACAGGAATCGGTGGCCACACTGGGAATAGGTTTATTGCAAACATGAACAGTTTTTTTTTTCTTCCCAGTAATTGTCTGTGTTGCCTCTGATTTTGTGTAAATGCATCCGTTTTCCTGTGAGGAGAGGCCAATTCTGAGCTTCCCGGACACAGCTGAGGGTAAACGGGCGAGGCCAGACCGGAGGGTGTCTCCTACAAGGCTGCACACCGTGCGTTAGGCAGCGTGCGCCAGCGGTGCGGCGCTTTGGCTGCACACCTGGGAGAAGCACAAAACGGATGCCAGTCTGCAAGAGAATAGATGTAGCATCTCCTGGATTACAGGCGATATATTTCTACGAAGCTCCGAAAAAAGTTAACTGATGTTTTACAAAGAATGGCGGATTTTCAAAACTACATTACATACTAAAATGCAAGCATTAATAAACGAGGTAAAAAAAAAAAAAAAGTGTTTGTTAACTGAGACGATGCCACAAATGCAAACTACTTAAGAACAAGGACACCGGCGTGTCCCGTTGTCTATACTCGTTTAAACGCACAAACTGACCTGCAACAGCGGAGATGGTCTGAAGTCAGTCCGTCACAACATCATGACCCCGGGCCTTCAGCGCTGAGCCTGGCCATCGTCACTGAACACACTCACTACCAGCTAAGGTCTCTGAATCATACAGTGGCCATCCCTGAGACATTTTACATATACATTATATATGACACGTATAACAAACGTGATCTACAGCGATGCAACAAGCCAACACTTTAAAGATAAGAAACACGTGAATTTGGAGGAGACGCTTGGAAATGGGAATAAAATACGTATTCCGCACGCCCCCTTGTGGCTGCTCTTGCTGCTAATTCAATACCTGCCGCTGAATTACGTTTTATAACGGAGTCGAGTTAGCCGAGACGTCGTCTGTTTCGATTACCTGAGATCTGAAAGAATTGCAACAGAAAGTTATCGATCTGTATTGCAATTGCTCTAAAAGGGCTACTTAAGACAGACTTTCTACTTACCCACGAGCCTCTCCCGTGCGTTCTGACCTTCAGCCTGTGACACGCACTTCTTTATGCGCTGCTGCCATGCTTTGACTGAGATAGCGAGCTTGTAGGTGTTCAGATGTGATGACACTCAGAGAAAGGGATTCCGTGCATTAAAGAAACGTTTGGTTTGATCTCTATACCCCCGGCAAAAATAAATAACCTTGAAGTGCACGCTGCAGAGAGCATTAAGGAGTAGGTTTTATATTCAATGAAATTTACACTTAACTGATAAACGTTTACAGAACTGCTCTTCTAATAGTTGGATCTTCAACTTTCATGCTGTCATGGGCTTAACGTAATGATCAATCATGTCGACTCTGCTTCTCGGCTAAATAAACTGTAGAAAATTTAAACCGTGGTTACAGAAGACTGTGGGCTGAGGTAACGAGTCTGTCCTTCATTCGATATAACAGTTTAAAAACGCACAGGTAAGGAGACTTGTAATAACTTTCCTTTATTCCTGAATCGGTGGTAATGTGTAGTCACCTTAAATAGAGGCTTTCTTAATTACTGCATTCCACCTCAAGGCTAGTTAGTCACAGCCAATAAATCTTTAACTCCTACTGTCCCTCTTTGTCCCACAGGACAACTTCACAGATTTGGGTGATGCAACATCAATTTGAGTAGTTTTAAAATCACTCAAAGCTAGACCTTTGCAGAGAGATCTGCACAATCTGCACCAAACCCCTTTGTATTAATTCTTCATTGTAAACTAAACTGACACAGCAGAACCAAAGGCAGACTGTCAAGAGCAGGAATGCCAAATTCTTTACACCGTAGTGCTGACGTTTAATCCATTTACTACATTGCAGAAAAGCAATTTCCCTTCTGCAGATCTTGCAGCTGATTTCAACCTTAAGAGGTGATTCCTATGCAAGTGTGTGGGGGGAGAGACGACAGCCACTCAGAACACAAAGGACACACTGGTCAGTCACCTGATTGGGTCACCACCCCCCCCCCCAGTTGAAGGGTGCCCATGTCGCCGCACGAACGGCCTAGCAAGACGACGCTAAGCGGTGGTACTACTGTTGCTACGGGAAACACACTGCCAAGTTACCCAGTCTAATAAGCATATCAATGTCTGGGCTTTTGGGCAAAACTGTGGAAGTGAAATAAAGGCAAAGAGAACACTTACAACTGGTGCATGTCAGTTTTTTTTTTTTTTTTTTTTTTTTTTTTTTAAAATTTCATACAAAATAAATAAAATAAAAAGGTGTTGACAATAAAAAAAAAATAAAAAAGTTTTTAATTCAAAAAAGTAATTAAAAACTGTAAACGGCTAAAGTGAATTCCCATGAATTACTGCTAAAATTTACAGGCCATTTTCACGCTTGGTGCACTCAGAAAACAAGTCTAGGCAAAACATTTTGTGTACGCACGTACGTACACGCACGCACGCGGGTCTGGAAAATAAAAAGTGACAATATTGGGAGATCTCTCACAGAGAAAAGTAAGCTGCAATAGTGAAAAATGCCAAGATTGTCTCATTCACCTGTTGTGTCGACAAACTGCCTCTCACAACAATCACTGCAAAATTACACTTCGGGTTAACTATTAATAAAATTGATCCTTCCATGTCTCTTAAACTCATAGATTTCTGTTAACACAATTCCCAAGACTTAGCCCACCTCTTCCTGACTAAACAAGAGGAATTCACAAGGTAAAGTGACAACTAGATTTAATAAATTAATATACATATTTAAGATGTACATCGCATGTTTTAATCCAAATTCTCCCCTATCTATTTACACATGTACAGTTTGCAAGTGGAACTTACACAGAGACCTAGATAAGGACAGAGGCATATGGGGGTGGGGGGCTTTCAAAATGGGACACGAGACAGGAAAAACAATAAGGCAGAACAGGAGAGGTGGAGTCTATTCTATAGGCAGTCTATTCTGGAGCAGAACTGCTGGGAGGGGGGGGGCTCGCTTTGCCTGCTTTACGCTCGTAGTTGACCAGTCTCTGTCCAACAAGGTACCTGGGAGGAAAAGGAGAGCAATGATGAAAACAGCAGGCCTCCAGAATAGGGCTAAAGGACAAGCAGGAACGGCAGGGTCGGAGTGAGGCCGCGGGAAAGGCCTGTTTATAAAGGGCACAAACACGAGCCAGACGCTCGTCGCTTACTTGTCATTCTTGATGTGCTCGTAAAGGCGCTTGAACTGGCGGACCTGGAACACAAGCACTCCCACGAGCACCACCACCATGAGCAGGAACGGGTAGATGCGCCGCTGCACCAGGTTCTGCATCTCCTTGGCAACGCCTGCGGAAAGACGGTGCCCGTCACCTTAGAGAACCTGCGCCGAGTCAGCTCTGCCCACGGGAACCGGCAGGCTGTGCCACGCGTGGGTGGAAATAATGCTACGACAGCGACCAGTTACTGTCCTGGCCGTTTTAAAGGCATGCGACTTGTGGGGGAACAGGTCGACCAAAAACGTACCCATAATGGGGACGATCCCAGCAGCGATGACGTAGGGTACGCAGAGTGACAGGAGCAGCACGGCAATCACCGGTGCTGCCAGCTTGCGCACTATGAAATGCAGGTCGATGTTGCGGATACCATTGGCATACACCTGAGGAACCGTAAAGTAAGCAAATAAACAGACAGACGGGTAGCGCCACCCCACTGCTGCCGAAATTTAACCCTTCGTGATGTCACACGCGCACCGGAGAACGCGGCCGCATACCTGCTCGATCACTGTCTTCAGCCACCACTGTGGGCCCATAAGCGTGATGGCCGCTATGATCTTGGCGTGCAGAACTCCGAGTGCCCAGTCCTGGAGCAGAAGGAAGGGAGAGGAAACCTGCTCTTAGCCAGCAGCATCGAGCGTAAAACAAGGTTGACTCCTCCAACACAGCCCTCACACTCACACAATAGTATCTTTTGGGTGGAAAAACACGTCAACTGTTTTTACTGCTACGAGTCCAATGGTGGGTAAGCGCTCAGGAAAGACAAGACCCGCTTTAATGGACGTAAATGAAACGTGGGCAAATGCGCCGTTTGTGGTCACACTGACCTGCCAGGGGTAGAAGAGGGGAGTTTGGTCGAGGGGGACTCGCAGCGGAGCCACGATGACCAGCTCAAAGAGCAGGCCGAGGAGCAGAGGGACAACTCCGGCCAACAGCGCTGCCACAATCAGGGTCTTGACAATCTGCGGACACACACTGCAGTCACGTACCCGCCGGATAATCGGAATTCACTAGCGTGCTCAAAGCAACCGACAACCGCTGCTCTCTGATTAACATCAAGCTCTGTAATTAACAATCCCAGGAGAGAGCATGCTGTTGTACCCTTGAAACTGGAACTCAACATGAGATCAACCACTTCAGGAAAAGACAAACATCTATGGCGCAGTTCCCAAAAACTTACCATGAGTACCCACTCCTGTACCTTGAGAAGAATGACCCTGCGCCCCTGGGGCATCCAAGCGAGCACGACGGTGATGGCGCGCACGCTGAGCCAGCACACGTAGAGCCCGCACGCCGCCGTGTACAGCTCGTGGATCTTGGCACTGCCCGTCCAGAAGGACATCAGCCAGCGGCCCGCAAACACTGCCCACGGGAACACGCAACGGTCACGCGCTCGGTTACACTCATCTCCATGTAAAGTGTCCCCCTCAGGCAGCCACGTTCCCTTCAGACACCCCTTGGTATACAACTTCAGCTAAAAATAAAAAAAACAAGTGTGGCGTCTCCTCTTGTGTCACACTTACCAGGCAGGGTGAGGCAGAGCAAACTGGCCAGCAACAGTGTCATGCACATGAACAGGATCAGCAGGACGATCTGCAATGGATCAGCGGAGCGGCGTCAACGCATGGAACCAGAGACTCCCGTGCTTCTCCCTTACCGAGCGGCACGACAAGCGTGCGCGGCGGTGACGACGTACCCTGACAGGGAAGCGGATGGGCCTGTGGTACGGCTGGAAACCCACCGGGCCGCCCTGCTGCAGAATGGCCTGGTGTGCGGCGTGCAGGCCCTCGCCCACCACCGGGGCGGCACCGTTGTTGTTGCGTGGCTGCTGGTTGCCGTTGTCGCTCTCCTCCTGATCTCCCAGAAGGTAGGAGTGTAGGTCCCTGCGGGGAACAGCGGGAAGCGGCTAACGTCAAACGGGCGTGGCAGCTCGCAGTGACGAAACCCAAACAAAAGCACACGTCAGAATACGGGAGGCCAAAAGCTCCGTTTAAAACGACAATCCTGCGACCTAGATAACTGGACCCTCCCTCCTCCCACTTATTTCTCAGACAGCACTTTTCAGGCAGGGTGTTAAAGCATACCTCACAGGAGGATTCCTGACAAGTAGTTACCATTTCAAAACACAATTACCATAAGACCAAGGGTATGAACTGATTTTCACTCAGCCCTCTTGAAGCATAGATGGCAGTTCTCCAGGGAGGGCATGTCTGGGTTAGTCATGTGGGGGGGGGGAGACACGGACTCACAGCAGGTATCCGGCGGTGACGGTCCAGGCACGCACCAACCCCTTCAGCCACTGGCGTGTGTGACCCTGCTCCAACAGCGCGGGCAGCACCACCTGTAGCAGCAGCAGCTCCAGGGACAGCTCACTGACAGGGGCGTCACTGGGGGGGGGGGGGGGGTCGTAGCCAAACAACTAATTACCACAAAGCACACCTGCTCACACTCTACGCCAACGACTGCTCTCAGATGTGTCCGCGTACACGAAGGGCAGGCAGGGAAGGAAAAGGCATAAAACGTGTACAAGGTGTTGGTACAAGGTGTACCCGGGACACCGCTGGCGTGACTTCGGCTCTGCGTCGCAACAAAGAGGCAGCAGTGTTTCCTGGCAGGGAGCAGAGTGAAACCCAGACTACAGATCAGAGGACAAGAAAAGGCCTTTAATTCGCACGGGCAGGAGGGCACAAACCCAACGCCGCACAGCACCGCCGTCTAATTACACCTCGTAGAAACAGAACACCGTTCAGCCAGGGCGCCTTGGCCAAACCCGAGCAAACCCACCGTGTAGCTGTCTGCCCATCGGCTCACAGAATAAATCTTAGTGATGCAGCTGGTTTGGTACCCAATGGGTCAGTAGGAGAACAGATCACCAACAGACCACCAATAAGGCAGACGCAGGCCAGGACACTACCAACCAAAGCTGCCTTGTAGCTGAACACCTCATGCTACTACATCACACTACATAACAATTCAGTCCAGAAACTCTCAGGGCATGAAAAACAACTTTCTACTTTGCAAGGGCCTTTCTAATCTGCTGTCTAAACACCTGTCCGTGTATACAAAAAAAAGCTTAGAGACACTGAGAAGATCCTAACTAATGCAATTGTGCTACACTCGTCTTCTAGTGAAGAGATAAAAGGCATTCATAATTACCTGTACAGCATGACGTTGTAGGGCAGGAAAGCGGGCAAAACGTGCTTAATGATCCTGATGGGAAGCCACAGCATGAGAAGCACGATGGATCCAAACACGACCTTCACGGACAAACACGGACACAGCACCCGTCAGTCACCCGCGTTACCACGGGCGAAAAACCCGCACGAGACGCCGGCACGTACCACGGATAAAATGAACCGCCTCAGGTGCCTGTAAATGGGCAGGTGGATCATCTCTTGGACCGGATTAAAGTCGGGATCGTTCAGGTTTCTCAGAAACCACAGCACACCCGGTCTCAGCACCTGCGTCGTCACGAACAGGTTTAAGACCGTGCTTGTGGTCTAAACCAACATGTTCTACAGAAATCGCATAATCATGGTACAGAACATAGTAGATAACTGCAATTATGATCATATGCAAGCATGTGTGCGCGCGCACACACACACACACACAC
>JABJVR010000065.1:160401-180852 GCA_025773905.1 Chitala chitala
CGCGCGCGCTCACACACACACACACACACACACACACACACACACACACACACACACACACACACACACACACACACTAGTTGCAGCCTACCTCTCGCAGCAAGAGAATGAAAGAAGCAAAGTAGAAAACGTAGACCATTCCCACAAGCCAGTGCAGGAACATGGTTGTGCCTGGAGCCGACTTGAAACTCATCTCTCTGTCCTTCAGAGAGGCGTCAAACATTTCCTACAAAATACATAATGGATGAATTCCAAACACTAACAAATTCAAAACAAAATGCCCATACTGCCTCAAGGGCTCAAAGATGGCCGCCGTTAACGGCGATTTGTCCTACCAGGGAGCAGATGTCAAGCCACCAACCACATATGAGCGGGAAAACACCGATCTCCACGACGACCAACAAAGACACCTGAAACAATACAGGAAAGGAGAAAATATCAAAACGTAACAACATGCTCAGTTTGTAAACCACCGTGAGATGACTTAAAACTTAAGCTTTTTCTTTCCTTACCATAACTAGAGAGAAATGTCAAAGTAGGAAAAATGTAATTAGAGTTTAAAAAAAAAAAAGTAATGGTACATTTTGCCCCCATCCTTTGATGCACCTTAAGTGCACTGGGTACAGCAGGTGACGTTTGGTTGTGACTGCTACCTTCAAGCACTGTCTGCCTTACAGTAACATGAACACAATGCACAGAACTTTCCGTTTCCAATCCTCGTCACGTTTGTATTTTGAATGTCTAACAAGGGGAGGGGGGGGGGCTAGCCCTGCAAGGACGACCACTGGAAGAGAAGGCAATTGTTAAGCAGGTGAATTTTAATTGAGGACCGTACCTTCACTACTATGTAGCAGACTCCTAACAGGCGCCGAGATCTCTGAAAGCGGACCAACGCTGCCAGGCCCTGTGTTTGGTCGTTAAGGAGACAACACACAAACACACAGCATCCGCCTCGCTGTCACCTACACCAATTCGTTCTTCACGAGTGACACGTACGTGTGTGTGTGTCCTGGTGGCTAGAGCATCAGGCTGGGATGCTGAAGTCTCCCAGTTTGAAGCCCAGCCCAGCCCAGCCCAGCCGCCAGGTGTGTCCTTCAGCAAAACACTCAGTGACAGATTCCTGGGCCCACTGCCCCCCCCAGGGGGACAGGTTAAAACAGAGGAATAATTTCACTGTGACACATAACATGTGCACATACACTGACAATAAAAGACATCCTTCCATTCTTGTTCTGATGACCCACAGAGTAGAGCGCAGACTGACAGAAGGATACGTGACACAGGATCAGAGTCATCGCCAGCAGAACATAACCCACGATGGTGGTGATGAGGCCTTCAAAATGCGAAGCTTTCACCTGTAAAGAGGGGGCACCAACACCATCCACTGCCAGTCTGTGTCACCTCATCACAACACGCATACACAAAAACAAGGCCGAACGTTTTGGAAGAGAAACGGGTGAACGTCGACTGCCGGCACTCACGTAGTCCTCAAATCCGAGTCCGACTACAGAGAAGTGTCCGATGTGATACGGGCAAAACGCTGAAAGGGAACCGACACTCGGGTCACCGCAAGCCCTTCCTCAAGTGCAGAGCGGAGAGACGCCACAGATACCTACCAAACACTAGGATGAAGAGTGTGTTCAGAGACACCACCCAGAAAACGTGCTCCTGAAAGGAAGGGAAACAAACACGTAGGGTTAAATTTGCTCTCCACAGTTCGCTACAGAACATTTACTGTTCAACACGCTTAGGCTGTCTGCAGCTCCAGAACTTACCAGAAAGACCAGGGAGCCGTCAAGGCCGAGCATCTGCAACACAAAAAGAGTCACAAGTGTGAGGAGGTCAGGAGAGACATTTACTGGGGCCCCTGGAGGCTTGAAATAGGCCAGGTGTCTCACCCTCTCCCAGGTGAGCTCCTCAGCCGCCCGGTCCCACTCCAGCGCGTTCCAGTTCATGTCATCTGCCAGGAGAGAGTCGAGACCTTACCTCCTGCTGGCGTCTCTGTCAACATCACATTCTCGCACACGCACACACTCGCACATGCTCGTGATCACAACGAACTTGGCGTCAGCCCGTGCCCTCACCTTGCGCCCCGTTATTGCCGTCGCCGCCATCCTCAGCCGCAGCCTCATCTTCCTCATCCGGCTCCAGGTTCTCAGCCGCGTCCACCTGGACGTCCGGAGCCTCGGCCCCCGGAGCGTTCTCCGCTGGGGGGTTTACGGGAGCTGGAGCAGGGGGGTCCTCGGCAGGCCTCTGACCTGGACCGGGGGCCTGACAGCACAAGACGGGTGAAAATACCATCAGCAGGAACCCAACTGTGCTGAGGATGACCAGGATTTGCCTCGAACACAATACAAGCTCAGCACCGTTTCAAATTTAAGATGTTAAAATTATCTGTCTGCAGACGTGACAGATTAGGGCTAGTGTTAGCACACGGGCCGCGGTACCTCGTTGGCCTGGCCTGCAGCATTCGGGGGCTGCTGCTGGTTCTGCTCCAGCCACTGAGGGGCGCCGCCGTGGACGATCTGCTCGCGCAGCCACACGAGGCTGATGAATGCGCACAGTGTGCACGTGACAACGAAACAGCCCTGCAAGCAGTCGGCCAGTAGGTTGTCTCTGGGAAGGCAGCCGCACACACAGGAGGACTTCAGTAAGGCCTTCACACACTACTGACAGTTATAGGCGGAATACCACACGCTACTTCAGACACACACACTTACGTGGACAGCATATCCAGTGGCAGGGTCAGCAGGGAGCTCACAGAGCCAGTAAACAGACACTTATAGATGCGACCTTTGGTCAAAGGGAGAAGAAACCATGTTATGAAAGCCAGCTGGCAGCACACATTAAAGAAAAAAAGGTGTACAGCTCCTGCTCATTCTATCACACGATTACACGTCTAAATCAGCAGAACGCTACGTGAAAACAGAAGTGTGGGATTCCCTGCCAAGTCTGAGAATGGCAGAGCAGGACTGGCATCTCTGTGGTTTAGCCAGATGGGGCATCTTCCCTGGTTGCTGCAACACCAATGCCTACATGCGTTTAATATGCCTTCATGGGCATCACCCGCCGTACCAGCCACTCTGCCTTGCACTGCGCTGCCCACACTCCACAAGTACCAGGCACTAACACAGGGCAGGAAGTGCCCTATCAACAAACTCACAAGTGAACTCAGAGCAGCAGGAAGAAAGGGAACTAACTAGTCTGGTCGCTGGAACTTCAGCTGGACTGCTAAAACAATAACAGTTGCCACGGTGCATATGCTTGAAAAGTATGACAGTACCAATGACATTCATCTGTTATCAGTTTAAGGATTTAAAAATATATTCGGCAGTGACGTACTGATGCTTGTTAATGAGAACGCCACACATTATTAATGATAACAATAAAGCCTAAGACACGAGTGTACAACAGAGATATCCTTTAAGATCAAGAACACTTACATGCTGTAAGGGGAACCACGCCCAGCCAGGCAAACGCCACCAGCGTGTAATGAAACCAGTATCTGATAGCCGTGCCGATACTCGTCACCAGTCCCGCGAAAATGTCTTGAACTGGGAGGCGGGAGGGCATGTCTGGGGAGTAAACTTGAAAGGAGGAGATGCAGAGTAAACATCGCGGCAAACAGGTAAGGGAACACAAATACACCTGGCCAGCGTGTACTGCTTTCTGCCCGGTCGAAATTGAAGATCAAACATCAGGGAGAACCTGCGATCGCATAAACAGAACTCGTTTTAAAGACGTTCAAACATTTTCTGCAAACTTGAAAAACCATTTAGTTTAGCCAATTACTCAGCAGGTCTAAGTTTTTAAACAGCGTTAAGGCCTAACTGTCCCATCCGCACAAACTATAACAGTGCTCTAGCTCCAGATGGGTGAACTTAACCAGAACCTCAGCAACGTGCGCCCATCCTCATTAATTAATACATTTACTGTCAATCAGAACTCAAATACTTTCATGTGCCATTTATTGAGAAAGTATCTGAACTGATTCCCTGTGATTTTTTTGTATGTGTGGGTGTGTGTAAAAACATGCATGAAAGGGTGGAAACAGGTCCCAGCCAAAGCTAAACCAGATCCCCACCCAAAATCAGACACAAACACCCCAGTTAAGTTTGAACAGCAACTAACAGAAATATTCAGGGGCCTAAAGATGGAATAACCTTTAACATGGACAACTGAGACAACATGGTCCATAAGGTCAGCCAAGAAAGTGAGACAGGGCACAGCATTGGACAACACAGACGAACGCGGCTGACGACCGGCGACGACAGCAGCACGACGCGTTTGTCACTTACTTGGCGTGAACGCAAACCGGTGCTTGCATAACTCACAGTACTCCTTCCGACTGTGCTTCAGCCACTGAACCAAGCTGGGAGGGAGGGAGAGAGCAGGTTACACATGCCCAGAGGAGAGGAAGGCGAGCTTCACCCTGGCTCAGTTGCAACACTGCACCGGCCCACTTCTAACACTACATACGCAGGTAGATTAAAACACACACAGCAAATCTCAGAAGTGAAACCTCACATTCTGTATAGAAAATCCAAGTCAAGTCACACCAGTGTTGAGCAGAGCACCAAACCCCAATGGAAGCCTGTTTAATTAATGAAGCAGATGTAATATGTCCAAATTATACTTGCAGACAGCTGACATGACAATATCTTTGCCCAAGTACAGAGACTATGCTATCCACAAAGGGGGAGCAGGAACCAAGCCAGGGACGTCCTGTTTACCTTCTTCCATTCAGTGGGCTGTGAAATACTGCCAGCCATTTTTAACAGGATGGGCTGACCGAGAGATGGAACAGACACGAAACTGACGGATTTCGCTACTGTCGTACGTGCTGGTTACAAGGCCCAACACCGTCCATCTTCACAATACAAAAAAATAACGAGGTACCGTTCATACGGCAACCAGAACATGGATCCACCTTCACAAAGCCAGAACAATGATGCTTTCATAGTAGGTCAAAGTAAAAAAGGCAAACACATGGGAACATGAATATAAAAAACATCTCGCTTCACAGTAGCTGCAGGAGAAAAACACCCACGGGCCTGCTCTGCACAGTCATCGGTTCTCCTCTCATTACGAGACACTACAGAATAGCGAAGCGGCTTCTCCAGTAGCCTGGCGAGGTGTTTGTCAAATCCCCGATCTCCCTCTCCTGAGGCTAACCAAACCTAAGAGTTCTGTCCACTCAGCAGCTCTCCCAACAGTGCAGGAGAGGCGGCGGCGGCGGAGTAAAGGCACCAGGCACATCCCAGACACCGAATTACTACATTAATGTTAGCAGCACTGGAGCATGAAACTGCAGTTGCAGAGATGCTGATGAGAACAACATCTTACAACTGCAGTATATTAAAAAAAAAAAAAAAAAAAAGTTTCAGATTTAGGAAAATAAAAACTTTCAGCAGCTACAGCAAACAAGGACTGGTGCCAATATTTACTAAATAAATCACAGCGTAGCTGCACACTCAATTACAGCATGAGTTACTATATGGTCTAACCTAACTCCCCAGCATCCAAGCAAAGCTCACTGCTGTGATTTCCACTGCTGGGGGGGGGGGGGGGGTCAGGAGGCAGCAGGCTCCCCAGCAGGCTCATTAAGGCGTCACCCACACCTCAGAGCACACCGTCCTTTCATTCGAAAACGTAAAAAACCAGCCATCTCTTCGCAGCACTTACAGACGCGTGCATTTTTTTGTATTGAAATAGGATAAATAAAGTCTGCTAGGAAAACATTTGGCATAAACTATAGCCCACAAAAAAATTATGCAGTGAACCCCGACCTACAGCATGCAGAGCTCCTTTACACAGACTTGTTCACAACTTATTATAGGTGAGGAAAAAACTGAAATGTGTCATTTCAAAATAATAAAATGAGACAAACTGAAGACACACTGCAGTAAGAAAAACGTGCCATATTCAAGGATGCCAACATACAAAGGATCATTTTACCAATCCAATTAACTATAATAATTACAGTAACGCAGCCTGCTGAGACCTCAGCATTACTTCACAGTAAGGTGACTCCTGGGTCTATCACAATCACAGGGTGCAAATTTTTGCTTCAGCCAGCTTCTGTTCTTAATTGAACCTTAATGTAAATTAAAGATAATTGACTTTTCTGTATAATTGCTATGTCAATCCAGAAATTCTCTACAAGCATTATTCACTTCTAATACGAATTTTAAAAGCACAACAAAGACTTACTGATGTTGCTTCTTAACATTTTAAGAGTTATGGTGTATTTTAATGCATTTCTGGTTAATAATCATTTAAATCACTGCTCTTGATCAAGCATTCGTAGTCGTTTGCAATTGTTTCTGCTGTTCATTAATTACAATTTCAATACAATTAATGATTACAGGTTTGAATTACACCATTATCCAGGCATTTTCTATGATTCAGTTAGTTAGTGATATTGTAATGTGTGATTTATATTATTGTTACTGATCTTAAAGCAGAACAGTCACTACTACCTTTATTCTTTGTAACTTATTTTCTCTCAATTAGTTAAGACAACTAAGTGTAGACATGCAAATTATCAGGAAGAAAGAAAAGACATAATGTAATTGATACTTAATTTAGATGGTCAAAGCCAATGAATTGGCTGAAACAAAAACCTGTTCCCACTGCGGCCCCCCCAGGAGCAAGAATGCCCACGTCTGGACTATCCTGTCCACGGTCTCATAACTCAGGCTGCAGACGGAAATGTGGGACATACCATTCTTGGTGGATGAACTTAATACTGCCGGTGCACACGCACGGGTGGTACAGCGGCTTGTCCTGCGTTCCTTCCGACCGACACACCCGGCATATATCAGCTGTGGGGGAAGATGCGGTTCGCAAGTCAGGGACATGACGCAGAGCAGCATCAGCAAACGGGAAGGGGGCGTTTCCACAAGAGAAAACGATCAGCTACAGACTGTTTACACAGCAAGGAAAACTGCCCCCAGAGCCAAAGCAAGCAAAGTCTGAAACGAATTAAGGAAAAAATAAGGCAAACAGTTTGCAACCCTGATGAAAGAGTAGGAACAACGTTAAAGTGCTCCATATCTCGTGTTTTGGGACGGTGTACTTGATCCACCGTTTTGCACGCGTGGAAGGTAGAACATAATTAAATCTGTGCTTCTTAAATGTCTAAACTCTTTCAGATCACATAGCTAGAACTGCAATATTTTTAAAATAAAATACAGACTACTGTATAACGTGTTCACCTCACGTGGTGGGAAAAAAAAAAGTTACTCAATTTGTACGAAATGCATGCTTTGACATCTCCACCAACGTAGATAAGTAAAAAAAAAAAAAATCGCCCATTAAAATATGTTCTACTGTTATGTTTTAATCTGGAGATATAAAGTATTCGAAACAACCACACAACACAAATGGGTAAATAGTACCGAGCTTGTAACGTACTTCAAAACTACAAGCCATCATAAAGTTAAGTGTAATATATTTAAATTTCATAGATGAGCCACCAATTTAAGATCAATACATCCACCGTATACCTCCGAAGTCAATCTCCTTAACAGGTTTAATACTACAAGTAATACAGCTCCCTGGTAGTGCAGGCGGCTACATATTGCAAACCATGCCTGGTATTTCAGCAATAAAACTAAAGGGTGTGTAGACACGTTAAGTAATAGTTTAACTGAATTATGGGATGCATTAGTCTGTCAGCAGCCTGTTAGCAAGAGTCCAAACAACCCCATCTGTAAACTGAACCGAATTAGTATTTTGCCAACTCTACTACTGACACCTGCTTAGTTAAAGGTCTTTAAAGGTCTCTGCCAGTAAGCCACGACGCAGCTCGCAGTTTTAGCCAAGTACAGATAAAGCAGGATGTATCGTGCGAGCTGCCTATTTGCAGGCACCGATTTAGCGAGGCTCTTGGCAGCTTGCTGGATACCTTCCTCGGCGTTGTCCATCTTGAACCGTGACGCACCGTCCTCTCGACAGTCAACGCATCAACGCGCCGTCCGTTAAAGCCTGGCACCAAAACCAGGGCCTTAACAGGCACATCTAGGTAGACGGCCGACGTGAGCCCCCCCGTGAAGCGACCACCTTTTCTTAAACTAGGCGGCCAACTGCTACGTTTTAGCAGCGCTAGCGCTAAGCTGCTATTACTCCGTCAGAAACGCAACCTTAACGCTCGACGGCTCGGCGGGTTGGGTAACGACACCAGTCGGTCCACTGCCTACGCTGCACGAAAAGCTGCCATTTTTTCCCCCCCCCTACGGTTAGTTAACCGTAGGTAACCGTCCCGCTGTCCTGCAACATCGTCCCTTCGCAATAACCTGCTAGTTATATTCCACAAAATAGGTGAGCTCACGTTCGCCGTGCGCCGAAAGCAGAAGAGCGTTTACGACACGCCGCTGCGCATGCGCGAGGCACGCGACAAGCGCGCTGCGCGTGCGCGCGCAGGCACGCGACAAGCGCGCCCGACATGAGAAGGAAACCGCGGTGGCCGTGGGCACGGTGTGCGCTTGTTACGGGATATCATTTTCAGCAGCAAGCTGTGGTGCAGCAAACGTTTTATGTTTATTGAATGCCCTAAAGTATTGATAACTTTACACGGAAGCGGCCACTTTAACATCACCGGTTTAAAGCGCATTTGCAGTGGACTGCACAAATTTCCCGTCCCCAGGGTGCTTTTGATTGCATGCTTCGCGTGGTAGGGTTGCAGAGGTATTGTTTCCGCTGACACTAGAACCACAAGTAACAGCACGTTGATCCACATGTAATGGTCTTTGCTCCAAAATTATTATAATAAAGGGGGCGTGAGAACCTTTCAATTTCGTAATTAATATCTAATTTTACTTTAGACATATGAAGCAGTAAAAGAAGGCAAACGCTATATAACTTAGAAAGAAGAAAAATAACAAATTCGTCTTGGTGATTAGTACAGTTTTGAGTAACGCGAAAAAGCAGGAGGCGCCGTGGCTTAGTTGGTTAAAGCGCCTGTCTAGTAAACAGGAGATCCTGGGTTCGAATCCCAGCGGTGCCTTTTTCTTCACGTTCAGTTTTCACAGCAATTTTCCACATTACGCCAGTGTCTACTTCACACAAATATAACGAAGATACGCAACGGTATCCGCCCATCAGATTACTGATTAAAATCGGGGCTTTAAATACACCAAGGCTAGTGTGAGAGGTAACATGCTGATATGTATTGTATGTCCGTTTCAGTTTCTCTTTCAAGGTTTAAAATGGATATCATTCATAGGGCTCAGTTCTTTAACACAAACTCATTCTACCATCCACACACACTACACTGATTTCCATTTAAATGCTTGCATACAAGTTTTGCTTTATACAGAGGTGTTATAGTTGAAGTACAGAATTCTCATGTAACAATCTACACTAATTAGTGCTCTAAGGACAGCTGAAATTCTACGGTAAACTGACAGAAGTTCTTAAACCATAAAAATTTCACAGTCCAGCTACTCACAATCATGCAACATTGTGCATTTTTATACAAATAACACCAACCAATCAATGAAATTTAACATACCTGCAGTTTATTTCTAAACTCAGTACAATTACAGTTTGCGAGGCAACAACAGTAGTATATAAATAACTGTACTTCCTTCTGAACATGTCCAGGTATACAGAACGACACTAAGAGTTAATCCTCAGACTCCCCCGGGTTCCGGATGTCATCGATCTTCAGGATCATCTTGACCACCTGCGCTGCCAAGGAGATCTGCTGCTTCTTGCCAATCAGCGTCTCGATCACGTGCTGCCGTTTCATGTCTGAGAATTTTACATACGACATCACATCTTACAAAACACAACTTCAAGGCAGCCTGCTTCAACCAACTGAAATGCTGGCTAGTAGTCTAGACGTCAAACAGCCACAACACTTAAATGGTATCTGAGGCAGGATAAATCGCCTATTACAGCAGATGAATGTATAAACACCATTCAGCACTGCAGTGAACGCCAGTTTGTCCCTAACCTCGTGTGCGTGCACACATACATACGCTTACCGTTTGTGCCCTGACGCAGACAGTCGATCCCCAGCGCCGGGTTCTTCTCCTTCACCTGCCTGGCTCGAACCTCAGTCATCGTCTGGATGGGACTCATCCCGCTGTTCTCCGCCAGAGCCATGGGGATGATCTCGAGAGCATCGGCGAAGCCTCTCATCGCATACTGCTCCAAAGAGGGACACTGGGGAAAAACACACACAACCACATTAAGACTTTAAGGAACCTCTCATAACACACGCAGTCCTAAATGGTATCCAATTTCGCTGTGCCTCCTGGCAGTAGCCCTTACCTTGTCCGCAGCTTCATTGACAGCCAGCGCGCAGGCGATTTCCGAAGCCCCGCCTCCATACACGACGCGGTTGTCACGGACCAGGTTGCGGATGACGCACAGGGCATCGTGAAGGGCACGCTTCGCTTCTTCAATGATCTGACGGGTGGGTTAAGACAATGAAAATCTCATGAAGGCTGCTGTGGCTGCTCTACATATATATCGTATGAAGCAAAAACTGCCAAGGAACACATCCAGATGTTAAAACACTGGCACCGTACTCATGTATACAGACCAGCAGAACCTCTGCATCTACGGGTATTTTACAGCACCGTTGGTCAAATCCACAGGAAAACAAATCCATAGTTAAGACAGGGGTACTGTACAGATAACACTTTATTAAAGCCGTCTTCTTTAACTGCTTAAAAGCGGCAAAGAGTGCATAGTTGACCTTATAAATGCAGTCAAGTCCATTTCAGGCAGCTCCAAGTCAAAGTGAAGCTCTAACCATTTTGTTGCCACCCCGGATGAAGATGGTGACGGCCCGGGTGTTCTTGCACTCTTCAATCACCAGCATGCGGTCCTTGGTCGTGCCGAAGCAGATCTCCTTCACAACACCCGCAGTGCCCAGCTTTTCTGGGGTGAGCTCGCAGAACCTGGGCACGATGCGACCGCCGGTGGCAATGGCAATCAGCTGTCAAACACAGGACATTCTTGTGGCTGGGCACCTACCGAGAGGTTCTGCAACTTGATTCACACCTGAAGCACTAAGGCCTGAAATGATTTATTACCAATAGAAGAAATTTATAGCAGATACCAAAGGTCTAATGCTAATCCGTCAGAGGAAGAATCACTTTAAATAGATAACATGCAAAGATGACATGACACCACAGAGGAACCATTGAGAAGAACTTCACCCATTCCACTCAACAGCATACTGGACATGAGGTGTGAAAGAAACCTCACACAGCTCTGGCTCACACTCACCTCAATCTCAGGTCCCCCTACCCAGCGTACTGCCGGAAGCTCATTCTGAAGCAGCAGGTGGTTGGCCTCATCGTCAAAGCCCCACTGGCATATGGCCAGGTTGGCCCCGTTGTCTTTAATCTGCGAACCGCATCGAGACACGGTTTCTACACATGCACGTGCTCCCTGCCATGGTCACGAGATACTACCAAACATCCACAATACCGCAGAAAGCCAACACTTGGACGGACCTGTCTAATCATCTCCTCAAACTTGTCCTTCTCATACTTCTGCAGGGCTTTGTAGTCCTCGGCCGACGTCACGTCCAACTTGTGCTTCGTCTTGGGTTTCGGAGGCTCAAATGGGCAGGTCAGGATGGCGATCTTTGTGTCTTTCAGGACCTACGGCAAGGCCACGAGTCTTAGAGTAAGACCAACATACACACCACCCAGACACTCGAGTACGAGGGCCGGACCAGCAGACCGACCTTGGGCATCTGTGGGTGGCTGAACTCCTTGTCCAAAATGACGCCTCTGATGAGCTGCGTGTCCTCCAGCTTCCCACCCACTTTTCCCTCCATCTTTATGAGCTCAAAGTCGACGTCCTTCCTCTCCATGTCCACCACGGCCAAGATGGCGTTAACAGCGATTTCGGCCATCTGTCTGTGGCAACGGTTGATCCTGAGAGACAGAGTTAAGTGCCAGCGTCAGAATCTCCCCGTGGAAAACAGAGAGAAACAGTTGTAACACCAATGAGCCCTTACACTTTGGATCCCAGGGTGGTCATGGCTGTCTGGATGAGGTGTTCTGTGTTCTGCGGGTCCACCAGGAAACTGTCGGCGATCTTGTCAAGCTGCTCAATCGCAATGCGGGCCGCCTGATCATAACCGTCGGCGATGCGGATCGGGTGAATCCCTCGGTCCAGAAGCTGTTCTGCTTGTTCCAGAAGTGCACCTGCGAGTACTGAGATAAAAAAAAAAAAAACAGGAAACAAGAACCAGAATTAAAACCCTATTCACACAATTATGGGGGGAAAAAAACTTTAAGTAGTTTAAATATTTAAATAGCACCTTGTCCAGAACAAGAGGCTGTATTTTTGTTAAACGTCTGCCAGCTTTATAAAACATATCCCATACCTCACTGAAATGCATCACAAAAGCTTGCCTGCATATACCACAACCTGTTTCCTTTGTCATCCCAGCTCTGGTATGACCTTTAATATTTTGTTTTTACGACTTGTGCATTCAGATCCTTACCCACTACACCTGTGGTTCCATCACCAATTTCGTCATCCTGCGACTTGGACAATTCCACCATCAGTTTGGCTGTCTGATGGTCCACATCCATCATGCTGAGAATGGTCGCGCCGTCATTGGTGATAGTGACCTCGCCATCTTTATCCACCATCATTTTATCCAGCCCTTAACATTTCAAAATAAGGGAAACGGTTATTTATCCTCTCGTTACGAACAGTCTGGGAAACGACTAGTCGACACTTACCATTTGGACCCAAAGAAGTCTTGAGCGTATTAGATACTGCCTTCGCCGCCATGATGTGCGTCTAGGAAAGAGAAATGTAAATTATGAATTAGGAAACAAATCACATAGCATAACACATTATACCACTGATTTAAACCGTTAAAACATGCGTACGACACAAAAGCGCTGTGGTCATTCTGTTAGTGATCTGGACATGTCAGGAGGCTGCTGCAACCCCAGACAGCTCACGTTGTCCCTTAATTTAGCATGCCTATAACGTGGTGTCCACTCAAAGAAAAGCACGCCGAGGTTTAAAACTGGTAGAAAGCAGGTGTCGCGCAGAAACGGTATCATGCAACAAAGAAACGCCCTAGCAATGAAAATGCTGGATCTTTCGTGCTGCTTGCTAGGATCTCAAAATCGTCTCGTGCAAAACAGTCACATGGGTTTTAACATGCAACATCTGCAATAGACGTATTTCATCCGAAGTTACATTTATTACGGTTAACCGGCTCCAACTAATGCACTGTACCGGCTAACGGTCTGGAATGCTATTAGTACCTTTAGCGCGTCAAGGCCCGTAAGCCGGGTTTTCTTATCTTGGTCCTTGATAATGATGAACGGACGCCCATATTCATCAAACGCAAGCGTCCCTAAGGTAGACATCTTGAACGTCAAATAGTGGTTTTCTGCAAGATACTAACAATTTTCTCATTAAATTAAGATGCCTCTGACACCAAGGCACCACAGTGGCGAACCACGCGTTGTGACTTCTGGAACAGTCTAGGGAGGAGGAAACGAGACCAAACTTTGCTTATGGGTGTATTAAACGCAGCTGACTCCCCTACTCTTTTATATTTCTTTAAATGTAAAGACACAAATGCGTTTGTCCAATAAATATATAATGCAGACGAATATACAACACGATATTAATAAAAAAAAACTACTGAAATTTGTTACACTTTCAAGAATTAAATTTATTAGAATGGTTCCTTCCATTCTCGCGGTACTATTATACACAGGCGTGATCTTATTCTTCTTCTACGAATAACAATCGGCATCGAAACCAACATTATACTGCCATCTATTGGTCAACACGTGAAACAGCGATTAATATGAATTTTGAAGTGAGTGTATGTACGAACAGATCACCATTATGTGTGTGTGTGTGTGTGTGTGTGTGTGTGTGTGTGTGTGTGTGTATATATACTTAATTACTCTGTATAAACACACACAAACACACGCACACCACACACACACTATATGAACATATATTGCTACTATCTGCTACTATATGGACAACCCACTCACAACCTCCCAAGACAGTGTTTTTGTAGCTGGTGTAGTATTTACATCTCATTACACTATTACAGATGTCTGTTTTTTCACAATTCTAAACATGCTTCAGTCACACACAGTCCCAGCAGATTAAATCCACAATATAATACAGTGACAAAGTGCTTGAAATACCACAAAAAGGAAATGTTCCAAAGAGTCACCTTGCTAATGTGATTTGTGGTGACCTTTGGTATTCCCAAGCAATGCAACTGTTCATTTAAAAGTGTCACCTCTGAAAAATGGAAATTTGTTCAACGAGCCCCGTAATCTAGGCTATAAGGGGACCAATGGAGACTGTGTGGTCAGCAGGGGTCCCCAGTGGGCTTGTGACACAGAAGAGGAAAATAACAGAAAAACAGGCGACACTGATAACTGGAGAGAGCAGACAGTGCAGCTGCCACACTCTCTTTCCCTTCTGTTTTGTTCTGTTTGTTCCTCCTTGCAGCACCAATCACTGAGAGGCCGTACCTCGTCTTCATTTTGGACAATTCTCCCAGCATGCACCTGGGTGCTCAGAGACCAAGGCAAACGAGACCAAGATTGCCATCAGATATCAGGCATCCTGTGACCAAAAGCAGTGCAATAAAAAACCTCAGTAATGCTCAGTTGGACATCATGTGAATTTTATACTGACCACACCCTGACTGGGAACTCAGAGTGGTGTTTTGTGGAAATTCACATGAGGGTCTTTTTTTATATAATGAAATGCAATGTGAATTCAGTGCTTAATAAATCTTATGCAAAATGAATACAATTGTTTCCATATACTTTGAAAACAGCTGCACTGGTTACATCAATCACTCTTGGCAAAATAAGTAAAGATATAAGTAGATAATTGTTTCAAATTGGATAACACTGTGCTACTAGCAGATTTTCCTTAATTCAGAACCATATGTGCCAGATGGTATCAATGGCATGCAGCTCTCATAGGGAACACTCCTGCTAGTCAACAGCTGGAGGTTACAGAACCACCCAGATTTCAGAGTAACTGGAGGAGGGAGCGGTGTTAACCGGAGGAGTGTGTAACATTAACTGGAGGAGGGAGCAGTGTTTACTGGAGGAGTGTGTAACATTAACTGGAGGAGGGAGCAGTGTTTACTGGAGGAGTGTGTAACATTAACTGGAAGAGGGAGCAGTGTTTACTGGAGGAGTGTGTAACATTAACTGGAAGAGGGAGCAGTGTTTACTGGAGGAGTGTGTAACATTAACTGGAAGAGGGAGCAGTGTTTACTGGAGGAGAAACTGAAGCTAAATTATGTATAAATGTGAAAGTGACCTAGATCTCCAACATAGTGAGAATTTTAACTTTTAATTCAGATTCTTTAGTAATAATAATAACAACTTTACTGTAACCATTTTAATGAAGGCTAAACTTATGTCCTGATTTTATGTATGCAGCTATCATTTAATAAAATACATGGCTGCAAATGTTGTTTATCAAACTACGTTTCTGTTTTTGTTCAAGAAATCAATGTTTTCTTCTTCAGTGAACGTTTGCAGTCTTGCAAAATTCAAAAATTTATCGTAAGCTTGATATTCACGCTGGTCTTACTGTAATGAATATTTGAGATTCTTCAACTTATAATTCAAGGATTTTCTTTAGACCAATGTTTGACTTTATTTTCCCAGAAATGATTTGCATTTTCAGTTCGAGAGTAACTTTAAGCTTTCCAGTTTAATGTATTTTAATGATTTATGTATATTTGAGAATGTATAATACAGGAACATTTACGTTCTTTGTGGGGAAAAAAAATTGAATATAATTATCTAATGAAAGTGTTTTGAAAATATAATAATTTCATCATTAGGATGACATTTCCGATAAAAGTGTATTGATAAAGATTTCACTGGCAAAAAAATACTGTATTTGCGCAAGTTATTCATATACCGTACGTCTATTTCTCGGAACAATAATTAATTGTTTGGCTTTACAGCACAAGATACCATCTTATTGATATAGTCGTGTTAACGTGGTCATAAAGCAAAAGTGACGTTAAGCAAAAGAACTGACAACAACGAGTCGAGAGTGACCTAGTTATCTCACGGTCCATGTCCCTCTCCGTAAGAGCGGCGCGCAGACATAGTGGCGTGCACCGCGACCCGCTCCGTGAACGCGCATCTAGTGAGGTGGAACACATATTCAGTCTTCGCTGCATACAAATGAATATAATAGTTTTAACATCAGAGACAATTATAAATAAAACAAGACAAACCCCATTTACAGCACTTTGTGTATTATTGCTGATTCATTAAAGGGCACACGTGATGTGTGTCATTTCACTGTTTTTATGATACAGCATCACACCTATCTGTACCTTCATTATTATTATTATTATTATTATTATTATTATTATTATTATTATTATTATTATTTTCTACAGCAGAGCTGGGGAGAAGCGTATACGTCATCAGTACGAACACTACATGCTATATCACTGCATGCCGGGGGTACAGTGGACGAGGGGCTAAATTAACACAGACGAAAAACCAGACTATACGTGGTGTTTAAAAACGTTTCGGTGAAATTTAAAAATCAGTCTGAATGGGAAGATTAGTAATTTGTTAAAAGATCAAACATTAGCCGAGGCTTATTTTTTCAGTCTGTCTCTCTTGTTCTCTGAAAATATCAGTCTTAACCCCGCTGTGGGTCAGAGCCTGGCACGAGAGCCCGATTCGATCCTGTTGTCTCGCGCTCTCGTGTTGCTCTGGGAAGGCGCTGATGCAGACTCTCGGCATCTGTCGTATTTATCAAGAACCTGTTGAGACTGCCCCTGTGAAAAGCGTTATTATAAATTCCAAATTCTTTATTTTTCATTTTGCTTACGGTTTGCACTGCATTTACCCAGTAGATATGAACAGAACATTCAGGGATGGACTGGAATACGCAATATGTCATTTTGTTGAAAAGCAGGGAGGTGTGCTGTTCGGAATACATGCAATCAAATCTCTCTGGATTGTGTACGGTACAGACAGTGTAAAGCTTGTGTCTACAAAACACCGCAGGCCGATATGTCTTCTGCTGCTGATGTGTTTATTGCAAAAATAAAATATTGACAATGTGATTTTAATTGCAGCCCCACCATTGTTTCATGTTTGTTTATTAAGACTTCCGTTTTTCCTTAATGTTCCCCTGTACTCAAATGTTCACAAACGAACAAATTAACGTTTTGTGTACACCAGAAAAACAAGGGACGTAAGGTACAAAAAACAAGAGAAATTCTAAAATTTTATTTGCAAAATGAAAAAGCAGTCATTCACACTCAGACAATAAATGATACACATCTAACATTTCTGTTATGCGTAGATCTAATAAGGATAATTTAGTCATGCTTTTGTAGAGGAGTCGGCTTCGCTACGGCAAAAATCCCTCCAGTTGTCAGGACAACAGTCTGATTATTCGCCCCACCAGAAGAACCAAGTCTTTAGCTGAAAGGGCGAATCCTGTCGTCTGGTAACTCTGAGCAGGTTTGAATCCCACTGCGGTCATCTCTGTTATACATAGCCAATGCTGCACACAGTCAAACTACACGTCTTATAAATTCTAATCTTTTCTTTATAACACTCATTTCACAAGGGAATTGAACTACTGCCCTATGTGGGTAACATGCCATTGTGAACAGTCTGCCCATCATCAGATAAAAAGAAATAGAAAAAAATGCTTTTCTATGAAACATGTAAACATACACAAAGTTCACATTTAGATTACGCAAGGAAGCTGAACTTTGCCATAACATAAATTTGCAAATTGTTTCTTTAGCACATTTGCACGTAATTATTGTTTATGCATTGCATGTTTGTTAAACAGATTTGCTTTAATTACTGGTAATGTAATCATGGTGCTTGTTCAAATTATTACAGTTTCTGCAAAAAACAGCACATTCATATTGGATATTTAATCACATAAACACATCCTCTGTTTCAAACCTGTCATATTTGAATTAAACATTGTTAACATTCCTGTTTATTAAAACCCAAAATAACACAAATCTTAACACTAGTACTTCATAACAAATAACCTATGACAGCTTCGACAAGTAGTTTGAACAGATATTTAAATACACAAGGAAAAATCAGCTGTGTTGAGCATCTATTCAAGTAGCTGTTAACAGGTTTATACATGCCTTTTCTGTTTGTTCAATAACCTGTTTTAAGGCCACAAGCATATTACCATCTGTAAGGAAACTAAAAATGGAGGTGCAATTGATCATCAGCAGACATTAAAAATAATTGCCCTCATAAATAAGCATCGTTAGCCAGCACACGAACCCACTTGTTATCAAGAAATTTCACATGCAATAGCTTGCACATCTGTCAGTTTAGGGAAAAGAGCTTCAAAATTATGTAGCTGAAGGTAGAGTCAATGATCCATTAACTAATAATAGACAATAGTTTTAAAGTAAAGACCTACACTCATAAATAAAAATTTCCTAATAATAATAATAATAATAATGCATTACACTTGTGTAGCACTTTCCAAAACACCCAGAATGCTTTACAGTGGAATAGGGACTCCGCCATTACCACTGGCATGCAGCATCCACCTGGAAGACACCACGGCAACCATAATGCACCAGAAAGCTCACCACACATCAGCTGTAGGTGGGGAGGACAGAGTGATGCAGCCATTTCACACATGGGGAGGCCATGACTGATAAAGTCTATTGGGGAAATCTAACCAGGACAACAGGGAGCATCTGTACGCTCTACAGGTGTCTTTAATGGAGTCCTTGACCTGAGGTACATCTGTGCTGTAGCCAGTTGTATAAATGGCTTCAACTAAAAACATAACAGATGTCATACATCACTTCTCACGTTAATGGGAGAACTTGTTTGTGTCTGAATGCTTGTGTTTGCGCGCACTGAGACCCCCTTAGTGTCGCATGTTAATTTTCCATTTCAAGGATTTAACATGGCTTTGCTTTTCTTAAGAATAAAACGCTGATAGCATACAAAAACAAAAACTGCAGGTTATCACTTCACCTTTAAGGGATAGTGTGTGGCAGCTAAAGATTTGTCAGTGTTTGTCAAACCTAACTGTCTCGATTTTTTTCTGCTAATTGTCTGGATTGAGTTGCTCTGCAAAGCCTTCGTTCCATCCATTATCTCTGAATTGCGTTGATTCAGAGGAATCGACACCTTAATGAGCCTTGACAGTTGGTAACGTCCCATTTTGTTTATGGCGAGATGTCTTTCTAGTATATTCTCGAGATTCGACTTGATTAACACTCTCAGTCTCAGAGGACCCTCAGGGCCTGAGCTGTCGACAACTGATATCTCATTTCCCCAGACAGAGACAGAGCCTCAAATGCGGCAGAACTAAACCTGAATGTGTGTGTGTGTGTGTGTGTATGCAAACGAGGCATTTCTACAAACATCTGTCAAGACATCCACACCCATTTACACTCTGAATCCCAATAAGACTTTTTTAAACAAAGAAAAACACTAAAATACAACATAGATTTTAGTGAAAGATTTCTTCACTATCTATTCTGTATCATTGTCCTACTCTATACGACACTACTCTCTGCTTAAAGTTAACATTACCTATTTCATTTTTTTTTCCAAAACTAATTCATATATATTAGGATAGATAATTATAATTTTTTTTCTTCAGACATAATTATTAAAAATGTATAATAAAAAGAAATCTATTTACAGTACAAAATTACAATAAAGCAGTGATTAAGACCTATTTAAATTCAACAATTTATTGTATGGGATTTGAATATGAATATTATCCTTTTTAATATATAATTTGATTTATATGATATGAAATGTCTTCCAGAGGGCTTTGTGGAGCACAAGGACAGCTGTGTAGGAAAATGACATGACATTGAAAAAACTTGAACAGATAAAGTAATCTGGCTGCTGTGATTATACTCAATGCAAAGTGCCATTAAACACCATATGGAATTACATAAATCATAAGTTGTTTTCCTTTCATTCATTCATTCATTCATTCATCCATACATGTATTCATTCATTTTTTTCACATTCACTCCCCCTCCCCATGGATGTCATTGCTGTTGACTCATAATACTGACTCAGTGATGTTTTAGCTTTAGAAGAGAAGACAGGGGAAATCACACTGACTACTGGTCTTGGTGACAGACCCTCAGATGACAGTTAGTCTGCCACCAAAACCTGGTCTAATCCTAGTCCTGTTAGGGCCCCAGCATAAGGGGGATGAAGTGGTCGAGCTCTGTCAACTGTCACCTGGCTGGTGCAGTGGAGCATTGCGATGGTCTCAGGGTGCCAGCCAGCAGAGAAACGTGTTTGTCTATTACAAAAAGAGGTCACACAAGACACAAGGGCTCAGCTATAAAACAGCTTACGTGTGTGTGTGTGTGTGTGTGTGTGTGTGTGTGTGTGTGTGTGTGTGTGTGTGTGTGTGTGTGTGTGTGTG
>JABJVR010000065.1:180952-201484 GCA_025773905.1 Chitala chitala
GGATGGAGAGGACTCATATATATATATATATATATATATATATATATACACACAGACACACACACACACACACACACACACACACACACACACACCTACATAGCTGTGGCACACACACGTAAGCAGAAGAGAAACAGGAGAGAGGAAATGAGGCTCAGTTTTGCTGGTGATTTTCATATCTGTGTAAACAGGAAGTAAAGTGTGTAGCATGACTTGCCTCTCACCCCTGGTAAATTCCTGGCGTAGCATCGTTACTAGAAACATGAGGCTAACTGGACCAGGATCAGTCAACCAGTGACTATATGCTTGCTTTATGCTCTCTTGAGCTATGCAGGGTTTTAGATAACATTTTAACAGACTTGTCTGTACCTTAATGAACCGTGACAGTGTTTTTTTTTTTTTTTTTTTCCCTGAGTATCTCTAACTCAAACCCGCACGTGGCAGTGTGGCTCAAGGACAGAGCCTGGCCTTTCCCGAAAGCTGCTGACCTTTCACCCCTGCCTGTCCTCGCTTCACTACGCATGCCAGTGCCCAAACACAGTATGCCCTGCTATAGTCCTAGCTTAAGGCAGCAGAGCCAAGCTTAGCAATGTTGCTGCAATCAGCGCTGAGTAATTAGGCTCCTCCCATTGTCATGTTGACATTCCAGAACCGTGTGTGCACCACCTAAACTGTGTGTGTGTGTGTGTGTGTGTGTGTGTGTGTGTGTGTGAGAGAGAGAGAGAAAGAGAGCGCGAGAGAAGAGAGTGCAAACAAGCGTTTCAGACTTCCGTATTTTCAGGCTGAAACCTAGTCTAGGTTGCATTTCACATATGCCTAAAATGGAGGGTCTTCAGTGGATTAAAGTCCTTGAGTTGAACGTAGTGCAAGCCCCCCCTCCCCTTACCGTCTATATAGAGGACTGTGGGAGCTGGACATTTTTACTCTTACACAATGTCGGTGTCAGTGAATGGCATTTATGATAGGTGAAAGGTCACGGTGCACATGCCTGAAGCTGTGCGTGTACGACGAAGTTATCCAATGATCTAACTTGCGCGTTTTATTTTTGATTAAATAAGCAGAATGTCGATTAAATAAAGTGCACTTGGGGACGCGGACTGACACTTGGCCAGTTTAACGTTTTATATTTTCAGTTTTTTGAACTTTTTTTTTTTTTTTTTTTGTCTTTTAAAGTGAATTCATTTTAGTTTACCGAAACGCGGTGAAAGTGATTGTGTTTTAGAACTTGTGACTTCTGTTGCTATGGTAATTCTTGATTCAACGCGGCTTCCAGATTAACTGCGGAGTACATTTTAATTCCGTTGGCTCCGTATCGCTGGAAACGGGACAGTCGTTCGTTTAGTCGTTTCAGCTGTTTTGTGTCGGGACACGTGTTTAGCAACACTGGAAAGGGCAGAGTTTAAACGGCTTAATGTTCAGCTTTTATTTGCTTCAGTGCAGTCATTCCTTATGGCCAAGTTACCCGTCTTGAACTTGTGTGAATGAAAGTCTGTGGCCATGTGTCTACGCATGTCTTCGTGTACATATAATTGTGTGTGTGTGTGTGTGTGTGTGTGTGTGTGTGTTACAGAGTAGAGAGACAACTTATTTGGCTCTCAGTCATGACAGAGCAGGGTTAAACAGCAGCTTCCCAAATGATGTTGCCAGGCAGACAGGTGAGGTATACCTGCATTCTCCCCAGAGATGTCAAGGTCAAATGGGTGGATTTCATGAGCAGCAGGGAAGGTAAGGGGGGGGGGGGATCTAATGGAAACGAATCGATGAAATCATCGAAGCATGTCCCAGGGGGTAGACCTTGGACACAATTACGAAAACGGCAGCCCAGTTAATTTGGATTGTTAAATCTCGAGGCCTTAGGGCGAGCAAGATCCTCTTAGCGGCAAACCCCGACTTAACCAGAAGCCTTAAAGTGGACGGGAGAGGGTAGAACGAGGGCACCAGGTGGCACAGTGGTCCGGGTGCTGGTTCTGTGGCCTGTTCTGTTAGAAGGTGCCTCCCAGATCGGACTTCGGGGTTCCTGTTTTTGAAATGGCTTTGAGGATTTATTTGGGCAAAATGCCAGTCAATGTAGAAGTGAGTTTATGGGGTCGGTGGTGTGACCTCTACTGCCACGCTACACCAAGTACACACACACACACACACACACACACAGTCACATACCTGGTGTGCCCATTTGCTGGTCATTCTCTAAAGTCTCAAGTGTTACAAGGAGATAGAAGTGAAGGTTTCCAAAGTGCAGTGAGACCTCAGTGGGGGCCATTAGTGAAGTTGGCATCATTGAGGTGTCGGTGGGCGTCGTTTGTAAAACGGGCAGCTGGTGGTGTGAGACGCATTTTGGCCAGTATGATGGGATCTCCTCACTCATATTGTCCCACCTGTTTGGTTTTACCTGTGCCATTTCCAAACCTATGCTTTGTCCAGATTTAGAGACAAAGGGTGTTTACACCTCACAGGACAGATCATGCACTCTGACAGCATCAAAAGCCAGAATAACCTGTATCACAAAGTAGTTACTGCTGTGTCTTTCTGTTGGATTGTACATAACTTTTCTGGTGTTCTTTATGAGAAAATGCGTTGTACTAACATAACTTACACTAAACTGTTTTTTTTTTTGTAATTTTAGTTATATGTGTCTAAATGTTGATTTAATTTCATTTGTATAGTTCTAATCATGTTTAATCTGTCACTAATTACAGAAGAATCAGGATGAGAATGTTCCTTTGCCAGCACTGAAAACTACACACTGACAGTTTCCTGTGAAACCCACATTGGCCAGTTCCGACATAAGCACACACACATACATCTGGAAAGTACTGACTAACTGATACACACTGACACGGACGCAGAGATGCCCAGTGGCCGAAAATTCAAACAGGAAATGGCTTGTTCTCTGTTTAACTGGAAACAACCATGATAATGACCCAAACTTCTACTGGTGGCTCTTTAATATTTACCCTAGTTCGACGATTGTATGATATTGGTAATATTTTCAACAATAACAGCTGCCAATGCTCTTCAGGGTTTGTTTACAGTTAATAAAGAAGACATTAAAAGACACAGAATTTTGTCTCATAGTCCATTTGTGTGTATATTTATTTATTTAATTCACGCAGCCGTTCCCCAGCACCGTCGAACGCTTAAGTTTCGTGCGGATATATTTTTTCTCTACGCACAGCGAGATGGAGGGATAGGAAACGTAGTGAAACCTTTCAAAAACCACACGTCCCCTGAGAGCGGGACAGAAGGAGAGCGAGAGGGAAAGAGACGCAAGTGGGCGACGGGATGGGGAGGCGGGTGGAGACAGAATGAGTGTAACCTTCTCAGTTTAAGTGGTTTTGGCCAAGAATGCATTACAACTCAAGTCCACTGTTGGGGAAAATGGAGAATTAATCTGGCTTTACAGAAGAACATCAGTTTCCCGCTAAACCCTTCATCCTACTTATGAGGCCTTAGACAAACAGACGGGCAGAAAGAAGCACTCTTAAACCCCCATCCTTCTTACCGATAACAGGATTTGACCTCTAAGACCTGGGGCATTTTCATGCAGCTGGTACGGCTATCCTCTCAAGCAAATGAACGCCCTAGACAAAAGGGTGGCGGCATCACACATTTGGTACAACCACTTGAATACGTGCACCTCCACAGGTTGCACAAGCCGCTAACCTTTGACCTCTGCACCTGCTGTGCACAGGGGTGCACATGCATGTGTTTCTGAGCTACACACGGATGCATGACAATCAATGAATCACACCTTTATTGTTTATAAATTTAAAGGAGCAAGTGAGTCAATAACTATTTCTGCGGGATCACAAAATGTCCCCCTGTCCAAAATGCTGGGAAGATTTTTTCATTACCTAGTGAAAATTTTTTTTTTTTTTTTCACCTGTTTTGTGGAGTTTAATTTGAACCGCAAGAAGTCAAAAGAGGTGATCTGTGCCGCCTGCTCTCAGTGCGTTTGACCCAGTTGTTTTCAATTAATTAAGCAGGTTTCACGTAATTGACAGAAAGTTACCCCATGTACTGCACAGTAAAGAGTTTGTGCTGTTCTAACCCAAAACTGTACATCTGCATTCAAGTGAATTAAGTATAAAAGCCCATCTGTTCTAAGAACTGATCTGAAACCAGTACAAGAAAAAATGTTGGGCCCATAATGGAGGTGCAAATCTCTTAGTTTTTTTTTTTATTTCCCCATCCCATGTCTCAGCTGGGGTCTTCTGTGTCAGCCTAACAGGCTCAAGCGTGTGGAAGAAGATGAGGAAGGTGACTGTTGTGATGGTAAGAATCAGATTTAATCCCGTGCATAGTCTGTAAAACAAACAGGCCCTTTTGGAGCGGCTAATCCTCACCTCCCCTGCATCTCTCAATCCTCTTGCCTGGCCCATGTACCCATGCGTCCCTGTTAGGCTAGGCCTCCGTTTTGCATCTAAGGTCCGAGCTGCTGTCTGCGCTGATGGAGCCGTTTTTTTATTTCAAAAGCCTGCCTTTCAGCGGACAGAAAAAAAACAAAGGAACACGAGCTGAGCGCCCATTGCTAGAGTATGAGTGCATTCTTTCCTAAAACCAAAAGATGTGGGGGTGGGTACACCTCATTACACTGGATTCGCTGCTATCGAATTTAGTCCCAACTGCCAGCATTCCACTTGGGACAAACATGGTGTCAGCTAAACTAAGCTGTGTCAGATTCAGACATTTGGCAGAACTAGTATCATTAATTTATTACGCCTTAATTAATTCATTACATCTGGACAGGCCGAGATGGCCTACAGCCTTTTATTGTTTTCCACAAGAAAGCTAAGCAGTTAAACTGTTTTTTAGTTATGGTAAGTCACTTTGAGGTGTGTAGTAGCATTTCAAGCAGACTTACTGATGCTCATGTTTTATATGTGGGAACAGTTAACTCTTTTACTTCATGTCAAATCTGGCCTGCAGCTCAGAGGTACAAACGTGCCTTACAGAGGCAGGATCCAGACAGGCCCGGTTCCGTGTTCGGTTTCAGTGCTCCTTTGCGCGACCCAAGGGTCCCCACTCTGCTAAAAGCGCAACATTCCCTTCAATTAGTGCTCTGAATTATTGATGGCTGTCTGGAAGAGTATTTGTATTTACATTGAAATTAAAAGCCTCCGGTGTCGGTTATCGGACTTGAGGGACGCGGGGGGGGGGTGGCAGAAAAAGAGTGAAAGATTTTCTTTTCGTGTTTTATCCTTCTTCTACAACTTTAAAATGTTCTGTTTTCTGGATTGAAGGTCAAATCTTTACATTTTCTTTCAGAGTAAATAATACATAACGTCTCATTTTTCATCAGTAGTGAATTTAATTTACCCTTTAATTTTAGAAGTGATTTCCTTGGAGAACAGGACATAGACATGGAAACTAAATGGCTTTTTATCATGTTTTCGTAATGTTTTTATATTGTTCACCGTATGACCCTTGCAGACTATTTTAAATGACACATAACCACACACGTATTCACACACACCAGCTAATCACACACACCAGTGGTGACCACTCCATTATCTTTACCTGTTAAACCACTTAAGAAGGCTGGAGTCAGGAGTGTGGCCAGCTGGTTAGCATTCCACACACACACACACACACACACACTTGATGGTTTATAGGCTGCAGTAAAATTGACAGTGGAGTGCCACAAGTTTGAGCCTCATTTGCCCTGCAGTGTGTTGGCACCTTGTTCAGAGTGTACCATGCCTTGTGCCCTGCAATGGGTTTTTGCCCTGTCCTGGGTGTACCCTGGCTTGTGTCCTGCAGGGGGATGGCACCCTGTCCTGAATATACCCTCTGTTGTGCCATGTAGTCAGTTAGCGTCCTGTCCTGGGTGTACCCTGGCTTGTGTCCTGCAGGGGGATGGCACCCTGTCCTGAGTATACCCTCCGTTGTGCCATGTAGTCAGTTAGCGTCCAGTCCTGGGTGTACCCTGGCTTGTGTCCTGCAGGGTGCTGGCACCCTGTCCTGAGTATACCCTCCGTTGTGCCATGTAGTCAGCATCCTGTACTGGGTGTACCCTGGCTTGTGTCCTGCAGGGGGGTGGCACCCTGTCCTGAGTATACCCTCCATTGTGCCATGTAGTCAGCATCCTGTACTGGGTGTACTCTGGCTTGTGTCCTGCAGGGGGTTGGCACCCTGTCCTGAGTATACCCTCCGTTGTACCATGTAGTCAGTTAGCGTCCTGTCCTGGGTGTACCCTGGCTTCTGCCCTAGGCTGCCTGGGATAGACCCCAGGCCACCCTTGACCCTGCAAAGGACAAGCACTTGGGCAAAGCATGAATCGATTAAGAATTCAACATATAGTTAGTTTTACATCAAAATTCTAGTTTGGATGGAGGTACTTAAAGCTGCTGACCAATAAAACAAATTTCAATTCACGTATAATGTTCTACTGCAAATAATGTGCTATGTTGTAAGTGATTAAGATGATGTTTAGGGAGTTGCTTAACAAAATCGCCACATATATATATTGTTTTAACAATAAAGCTTACTTTTACATTGTTAATTGTTTCTCTTTTCCTCCACTGCTTCTGTTGTTTTATCACTTAGCACGACGTATTATCAGTCTGTTGTCTGCTGAAGGAACTGACGGTGTTTTCACTTTTTAATTGCAAGATGCCTTCATACCTTTACGTGGTTGCAGAGGATCTGTGCATCGCTGATGCTGTACGCTTTTTTATCGAAATTTTAACCTGAGAATCCGAGAGAGTTAAAACGCGTTGTTCCTTAATGTACAGGTTATTTGTTATTTCCCGATTATATGTTGATCGAGAAGAAGACGGGGGTGGTGGGGGGGCGGGGGGGTTGCAAGCGAGGTTGAATCTGTCAGTTTACTTGTGTCGCAGCGGTGAGAAGTAACGGGAGGAGGTGAGGAGACCAGACTCTCGGCTGAAGAAGTTTCGATCTCTTCGCTTTTATAAGGTATACCGATTTCCCGATGAACGAACTATTTACTTTTACCGAAAAATCGAAATGCAGTGTTATAATTATGGTGGTGTTAAATCACTTTTTGCATGTCGTTTTCACTCTAACAATAGAAGTAATTAAATTATAAATAAGACTGCTATGATGGAAATTCTGAGTATGTCCTATTCGTGTGTAAAGTGTGTTAAGTACATGAATACATAATACAGCCACCAAGTATCCATGCAGGGTTTCAGAAATGAAATTGTCCCCCATAATTACAGGAAGTTTAGGATTTATTTATGCAAATTTAAAGATGAACACTAACACCGGCTTTTTATTTTTATTTAATTGTACAGAGAGGACAATGTAGATACTAGATATGATATGAATTACTTCTCAGTTTAATTGCCTGCAGTTTGTAGTTAATTTAATTTGAACTTGTCCAAATATGACATAAACCTACATATACTTACAGTTCAATGTGGTGACAGGCCTATTTCTTTAAAATTGTATATACTACTTATGCCCAATGGCAAAATAAAAGTGTACCGTCTGAAAAGGTGTGGTACTTTTAACGTTTTAACAATAATTCAGTTACATTTAAAGCTGACATTTTGTCATTCTAATAAATATTTTAACAGCAATATACGTTCAAATATTACAGAAATCATTGTGTATTTAAAATTAGTACAAAGGCCGATGCGTGTAATAACAAAAAAATAAGGTCAGTTAAGTAATAAACAAACGGGCAAAAATAATTGTTAGTTTTATTTAAATTTTGTTACTGTCCGTGATATTTCATAAAATTTATTTTTAGTGTTTTAACGTCTGTTTTGTGTGTGTCAGATACTTACAAGTTCATTTAAAAATGTGCACAAATGTATGTCATAAAATCTGTAATTTACACGATATTATAAAATAATCAATGTATCAGTAATGTTTCTCATAGAGGTGAACGGAGCGGTGGCAAGTGTACGAAATATTATTTACGTTCAGAATTTTTTATTATTTTTTTTTTTTGCAAATAACTTTATTTTCACTAAGGTTTTATGGTGCATGTGACTAGAAAATGAAGTTGATATTTTGTCTTAGGCTACTGGTTGCTACAAGGAGTTATTCTTAAATACAATGAAATTATGCATTATGTATTATTATTATTATTATTATTATTATTATTATTATTATTATTAATAATAATAATAATAATAATAATAATGAAGAAGAAGAAGAAGAAAGTACAAAGAAAGTAAAATAAAACTGTATTTTGCCTATATATGGCCTTTGAGCGCCTCATGCAAATTACATTGAATAAAAAATCTGTATATACAGGAATTAGCATAATAATGATGTATTGTTGTAAAATCAGACGTTTAAAATATCGGACTTTTCGTTGTTACAATTTTAAAGTTTTCGGGTGTGTATTATGATGCGGTTATTGAGTATATTTTTTGTAGAATGTCAAGCGATATAACCAGAACCTGGACCTCGATTAGGTTTACACATTACTGTACTTTTATACGAGAAATCGGTTAATCAAGTAAATATATTAAATATATATAATATCCAACAGATTTCAACAGTGCAGAGTAGAAATATACTGGTTTAACAAGTATTCACACTCATAACTTGCCACAAGACAAAAATGTTCCTTAACAGATTTATAGTTTTTTTCATACATATAGTCAGTCATTAATGATTAACAGTATGATGATGATTGATTGATTTATTGATTGAATGATTGATTTTCCCATAGATGCAGTGCAGTTGTAATCCTACTCTAGGACCTGCCACAACCCCTTATTGGACCAGAGGTAAAAAAGCCACTTTATTATTAGGTGTTCAATTGATTATATTTTGAGCCTTTGACCATATAATGAGTGAGAAAAGCAATAAACTGATTATTAGTAGTTCTGACCTTTTTATGTACGCATCATGGCTGCCAGTATTAGTGTACAGTTCTTGTGTGTATCTGGTATGTTGTTTATGAGTACTAGTGTGTACTCCCAGTGTGTGCCTGTGTGTTATGAATGTCAGCAAGTGTGCACTCCTAGTGTGTGCCTGTGTGTTATGAGTGTCAGCAAGTGTGCACTCGCTGTTTATATGTTGTGTCTTGATTGTCAGCAAGTGTGCACTCGCTGTTTATATGTTGTATCTGGATTGTCAGTAGAAGAGTGCACCTCAGTATCTGCATTTTCTGGTAGCAGTACTGTGTGTTCCTTCTGCATTTCTTAATGGATAATAGTAGTATGCACTTTCTCTGAGGGTCTATGGTCCCTGACTGTTAGCAGTAGTGTGTATTCCTTATGTGTTCTTAACTGATAATAGTAGTGTGCGCTTCTTCTGAGGGGCTGTGTTCCCTGACTGTTAGCAGTAGTGTGAACTCTCTTTTGTGTCATCACCTTGACAGTAGTAGTGCACACTTCCTCTGCAGGTCTGAGTTCCTTGACTGAGAGTAACAGTGTGTACTGCCTTTGTATGTCCATATTCTGTGTACAGCAGTAGTGTATACTTCTGTCCATCTCTGTTTCATATACGACCTGGTATCACACTATCTAAACCAATCTAGCTATAAAGTCCAAATGTCAACACTTATGCTCATTCTTCTAGTAGAGAAAACACAGTGTTCCTATGGCTTTACCCCATGTGCCCATTAGCTTACACAGTCTAGTTTTTTGCATGTGCCTTTGAGTTTGCATATGCTTTGATCATGAGCACCAGCACTTCCTGTTCCTATGGATCAACCTCCCTATCTCCGCAGCCGTACTCTTCCCAGACTGGGCCTACAAACCAGCGTGGTCTCCAGGCTCCAGGCAGGTGCAGCTCTGGCACTTCCTGTTGGAGCTGCTGGGGCGTGGGGAGGGCGGGGCCATTGGCTGGGGCCGCGAGCTGGGCGAGTTTGTGATCCGTGACCCAGAGAGGTTGGCAAAGCTGTGGGGTGAGCGAAAGGGGAAGCCACACATGAACTACGATAAGCTGAGCAGGGCACTCAGGTGAGCCCTTTGCGCACACATACACACACCCACCCACACACACACACACACACACACACACACACACACACACACACACACACACACACACACACACACTTCCTCTCTAGGCTGCTGTGGGCCTGTGACCTCCTGGCGTCAAAAAAGTCTGGAGAGAGCAGAAGATGAAAGAGGGAAGGAGAACTACTCAGGAGTAATAACTGTAGTGATTTTTTTTTGTTTAGGATGCTATTTTGTTCTGTGTCATTTACTGAGGACTCTATTCATTCAGTGGTTCTTTCGTTCTTTCACTGTAAACACGTACGCTTTACTAGTACTTCTGACATTGAGAAGGCCTTTGTTGATTTGGACAGCTCTTGACTTTAGGGCAGTCCTGTCTCCACCCAGGAGGTCATTCGTGGCGTCATAAAGACGGCACGCTTCAACATAATGAGCAGATTAAGGTACAGTTAGCACTGGACCAGGATGCACTGTAGTCGTGCTGTTCCTTTGCATCCCGCAGGTATTACTACAACAAGAGAATTCTGCATAAAACCAAAGGGAAGCGGTTCACATACAAGTTTAACTTCAGCAAGCTGATTCTGGTGAACTATCCAGGATACTCAGCCTACCACACGCCGACCCCCCAGGTGAGTTAAAGTCTTCATGAGCTCCACACCTTTCCTGTATCATATCTAACCACATAGTGCCTCTCACTGCAAACTTTTCCATAACATTATTTTACAATCTTATCTTATTTTTTTCTTGGTTTTCTCTATATTACATTAATTACTTCTCTTTCCTTTCACATCCCTCTTCCCTTTCTCTCTCGCTGACCCATAGCTCATTCAGAATGGTCCTGTCCCGTTTCCCTTCTTTTCTTCTGAGGGTGGGGTTTCTTCCCCTGGGGGAGGGACAGAGGAGATGCTGGACAGAGGCAAGAGTACACCAGAAAATTCTGCACATAGCTACTGACTCCAGCAAATATGTAGTCAGTTATGAGAGTATTTAACAATAGCTGTGTTTTTAAAAAGGGTACTTTAATAGTAACCAGTACATTGGTATCACTCAAAGTGTACATGCTCAAAGTAATATTTTGACTTTTATTCTGTGAACGTTGATACAGAGACTTGTTTATGATTAATATGTGTAATGTTTTCTTCCAATTTTGATTGACAGCTCTACAGTGTCTTCCTCGGCCTTATTTACTGCCCTACTGTCTCCCTAAGCCACTCCCCCTCCCACAGACACCTCCCGTCCATGGCTCGCTGCCCTATTTCCATATCCCGCCTCCTCCAGGAACGGGCCTATCAGAATTTACAGGTCTGCCGGCAGCAGGTGCTGAGCTGCACTTTCCACCAGTCAATTATGAATGGCACCCCAGGACAGCATGGGCCTTGAGCGACCCCAGCGGAGGGAAAGATGGAGAGAGAGAAGGGGATGAGAAAGGAGGAGGCAGTGGAAGGAGTAAAAACAAATAGGAAGAGAGATGCAGTCTAAGGACTAAATGTGTAGCTCTGCACATTTTTCATCTTTCTATACATATTAACTTGTTATAGTGGTTAAATTATATTATTCAGGTTGTATACTTTACTGCACTGTTCAATAAAATTTCTACAACAGACCAAGAAATAATATATTCAAACACTGTGTACAGCATTTCAGATATATCACAGTTGACTGTATATATTGCATTGTGTATATTCAATTTTGCTAATAATTAAACATTGTTTGTGTTTATATCTAATGTCAAACAAAGGACTTGTGAAAATACCATTGTGTTTTTATGTATAAATTCAGTTGCAATTTAAAGCAAATTTGAAATTTAGGGGACTATCTTACAGTAAAGGGGCGTGGCCCTCGTATGTAAGTGATTAAATACGTGTTCAGATAACGAGGGGCTGCTCTGCCTGCAGTAGGACGTCTAAATTATTTTGTGTGTTAAAATTCAATTGTATTCAAGTGAATTAAAATTCAATTGTACCACACCTGACAGAACAACAGATGTGTCCACTGTCGTTCAAAGCCAGTCTTAAAAATGTACTTTTTTTATTTGTCTACAAAAAATTGCTGGCAGGAAGAGTACACTTTACCATTATACTTTAAAAGAACAAAAAAAAAAGTTTAAACCATAATGTAAGATATTTTCCCAAACACAGTTAATTAATAATAATTAATAATTATAGCTAATTTTATTACATAAGCATGGAATATCGCTTAGGAATCCGAACAATCAACAAAGAAGAAAACTGAACTTATAATGTACTGCGTTCGAAAGCATAGTCCTTGATCCTGTTAAAGTAACTCCTGAATTGCAGCAGGCGGCAGTGGTGTTACTGTACGTGATGTGTGTGACGTAGTACGACAACCCGTATGCGCCATAGACGGGTTACGAAAAAAGACACTTGGGATATGTAAGAACGTAGTACGAAGACACTTTAGATGTGTAAGACCGCGGTGCAAATACTGAGTGTCGTATCCGGGCGTCTCGGGAAAAGCAATATTTTGCTTTGATTCCGTAGTTTTCGTGAAAATCACTCATAACAAATTACTTGTATTAAAGTCATTACATAACATCCGGTTCTCTTTCGAAACGCGTAAAATTGCCGTATGAACCGATGTACAGATGCGCGGCGCTTGTTTTCATGCGCATGCTCAGAAGTCGTTTTACATTTTCGGCTTTAGTGTACAGGCTTTCGGCGCGAGGCAAGCGCTGCCGCACCGGCCAGTGGGCCCGCGATCGCGGGTGTGACGTCACTTTGGCGCTTTATTCTTCTGTAGGAAGCGCGGGTAAACTGAGCGGACGTGTAGTCGCAGGTTCTGGGAGTCCTGTGTACGTGCTACGGAAATTCAGGGATACTGGAGATATACGTTGTCGAGAGGCCATGCAGCGAAGTATAGCGTAAGCCACATACTTTCACGGTCGCAAGAATTTAATTCAGACTCGATTTGTACTTTGCAACTGTTGATCTTGTTTATGCATGTTTGCATGTTCATATGACACGATAAACATCACTGGGCATTGGTAGACTTCTAGGTGTACCAGGTAGCTCAGTAATCAGTTCCATGTCTCTGCAGTTGAGAAGCTGTAAGTTCATTAATTATTGATTTAAAGGCCCCTGTAAATTTACTCTTGTGTCAGTGCATTCTCTGTATTTAGTATATTGTGGGCCTTCGTGTCTGAGAAGTGCTTCTAGGTAACACGGATACTTTACAGATTTTTTTTAATAGGTTTACTGGACTTTAAAAGTGGACCCACCCTCATCGAAACGTCATTAACGTACATTTACGAAAGCATAAACGGGGAAGAATATGACGACTGCGTGTCCTCACGTAACCCATCTATTTTTTTTTTTGCCTCTTGTAGATCATTTTTTCAGCCTATTAAGACAAAGGAGAAAAAAGATGGAAGCAAAACGGACGGACTGGGGAAAGAGAATGCCGAGTGAGTACCGTTAAAATGCAAAGGACACCGGTCACAATAGTTTAATGCAAAGGGGGTCAGTGTAACATTAGTATGAATTCGAATTACTGACCCAGCCCCACCCCCCAAGTACTCTGGTTGTGGGCCGTAGTTGGTCTTGTGCATTTTTGTTTTGTCATATGCAGTTCACTCAAACCCACACCGGTCTGTTGTGAATTGTCTCTTGAAAGTAAATAAGCCTTTGTGTGTCTGTCATTAGGCCGGTCAAGTCTCCTCTGAAACCCCAGAATGGAGTGCCTGAATGCGATTCGCCTGTAAAGAAGGTTGTTAAACGCAGCCGTCAAATCATAGAAAGCGACGATGAGGAAGAATTGAAGGAGCAAACGACTAAACATTTGCAGGAGAAGCCAGCTTGCCCTCACTCTCCGGAAAAGGTGTGTGTGTGTGTGTGTGTGGATACACCTCACGGCATCTGTAGTATAGAGGGCCGTAACGGCCATTGTTTGGACATTCCCATGTTTACAGTGTTAATGTGACCTTGCTGAAGAGATCTGTTGGCATCATCACATGGTTGTCACATGTTTAACAGGAGCAGGTGAGGAACCTGTGGGACTGTGTGACCTGAATGGGACATATTAAACATCAGAGGCTACTCCTCAGACAAGCCCTGTCATTGTCGCTGTCCCTCCTTCATTAATTAGCTGTATCATGGCTTTAAAATATGGCTCTGTGTTCCTTTTAATAGACAGACCTGTCATGGGTGATGAGTGTGTCTTGTGTGCTGCATTTGCCCATCACTTGCTAATAAATGTGTGTTCCTTTACCTCTCCTGTGTCCTGTCTGGTCTGGTAGGAGTCTGTTGGCAAGAAGGTTTCCACAGCATCCCCTCCTGCTGTCCCAGTTACTCCAAATACCCCCTCCGTTCCTGATACCCCATCCTCTTCATCGGCCACGCCTTCCTCCTCACTCACCCCGGAAACTCCTTCCTCCATCTCTCCATCAGGCATTCCCAAACGCAGAACCGGTAAGGCTTCGTGTCCGTTAATTTCGTAAATTGCCAGATTTGTGCCTGTGTTGCAGTTAAACGTGCCCCCGGTTTATGGGTTTATTCAGCCTTTAAATGTACGTTCTACTTTATCTGTGCATCTTTGCATCCACGTAAAGTGTAGCAGTTATGGATGTGGGCAAAAATAAAAAGCATTGTTGATTCCAGAAGGGGGCGCACTTGTCTGATTTCTTCAGAAGAAACACCTGGGGAATGGTGACATTTTAAAGTTTCACGTGTAGTTTTGGAAAACTCTCTCTAGTAATAATTATGTCTATAAGTGCCTGTTTTAGCTGTGCCTCAATTTTCAGCCAGAAAGCAGTTTCCCAAGAGGAAACTGGATACTGGAAGTGAGAGGGGCTCAGATGAAAAAGAGTCCAAGAGGTGTCGGACAGAGGGCCCTCCGGACGCAGCAGGTGAGGGCAGGGACAGCTCGGTGGTGTCTGCGTTCGTCTTTAAACTCCATTTCCCTACCCCCTTGCTGTAGTTTGATCTCTCACACCCTCCATGTATGATCCAGCAACTGTCCTCCCTATCTTGTTGGCTGTTTGTCAACATTTCAAGCAGAAGAAGGAGAGCTGGACAGGAGGGACAGCACAGAACAGAGCAAAGAAGTGGAAGTAAAGGAGAAGAAGATAGAAGGAGAAGAAGAGGATGAGAAAGAGGGTGCGGGGAAGGGAAAGACGGGTGACGCCAGAGAGAGTCCTGTGAAGGCTGAGATTACAGAAGAGTTGGGGAAGCAGGAAGTTGAGGAGAAGAAGGTGGAGCCAGCCAAGAAGCCAATCAGCAGCTTCTTCAGTGAGCATTACTGTCCCTCCTCTTTATACCTCCTCTTTATACCCTGAGCCTGAGTTCTTTGTGTTTGGGCAATGTTGACCTTTCTGTTAATCATGTCTAAAGTATTCCTTTATTTAATTTCTCCTCCTTTTCCTTTTCCTCCTTTTTTCTACTTTATAATTTCCGTCACCCTAGCACCCAGGAAAGCAGCTGCGAAGCTAGAGAAAGCGGAGGATTCTGGGAAGGCTCAAGTGGAGAAGCAGCCGCAGGATGTGGCTAAAGATAAAAGTGGCGCGGGCAAGAGGTAGTGACGGCTGTGGTTGAGGCATTTGTTCGATGTCTCTGTAACCCCCCCACCCCAAATCCCCTTTTGAAGGGTCACTCACTAATACACCCACTTTGGTCTTTTATTCCCCCCCACAGTGACAAGGCCACAACCCTGAGCCAGGCTGATTACAATCCATCCCAGCCTAACTACCATCCTATAGAGCATGCCTGCTGGAGTCAGGGTCAGAGGTCAGCCCCACTTGCCTGTCTCGTCGTTCGTTTCTTGCACGTTTTTTGCCTGGGCTGACAGAGGGCTGTGGTGCTGACATCTCTGTGTGTTCCAGGGTTCCTTACCTTGCCGTGGCACGCACTTTTGAGAAGATCGAGGATGAAATGGGCAGGTATGACTCTAGCTTTTTCACCTGCGCCTTGTTATGAGCCTTTGAGGAGGGGGAGAGTTCTGTTCTATGTACTGGCGGTGTGTGCCCTCTCATGGTCTTTTTTTACATTTCTGCTTCAGGTTGAGGAACATCGAGACCTTGTCAAATTTCCTACGCTCCGTGTTGGTCCTCTCACCAGGTAACTCGCGCTTTACTGCAGGCGAGTGGGAACGTAACCCCTGCACTGCCGGGCCGGGCCGCCAGTGGGATTGTGGGGGAAGAGCACGGAGATGAGAATGGCGTTTACGCAGTGCTAAGCCTGTGGTTTGTGAACAGTTATGTTGCGATGCAGTAAATGCCTCTCTCTGCAGATGACCTGCTGTGTTGTGTGTACCTGTGCCTTAACCAACTGGGTCCTGCTTATCTGGGCTTGGAGCTAGGGGTTGGAGAGACGGTGCTGATGAAGGCTGTTGCCCAGGCAACTGGTAAGGCACTGCTCCGATCATGGCCAAAGGCTGTTTAAACCCCTCCCCATCTACCTCCTGCATCTTGTACTGGGTTTTAATTTCTGCCATCTGCTGCTTGTTGCCAGGGCGACAGCTGGACAAAATCAAGGCAGAGGCTCAGGAGAAAGGGGACCTGGGATTGGTGGCTGAGAGCTCCCGTAGCAACCAGAAAATGATGTTTGCTCCAGCAAACCTGACAGCAGCGGTTGTGTTCAGCAAACTCAAGGACATCGCCAAGATGAGCGGGAACTCTGTGAGCACTGTGTCAACATTTAAAATGCGTTAACATGGCATTAGTCGAGGCTGTACGCATTCGGTACGAGCCGCGTCCAGGAAGGAAAGGCCAAATATGTGCCTGCTTAAAATGATGCCTGCCACTTGCATCATTCCATGAAATGCCTTTGAAATTCATTTTTCAGCTGTGCAAAATGACTAGTGTGAGTGGAGTTATAAATGTTCCTCTGAGCACAGGCAGTGAGAATGTTTGATTTAGAGCATCTTTTCTGTGTTACATAGAGGTTCCGCTATAATATGAGACAGAAGTGTTTTTTTTTTAAGTATGTCCCTGTAGTGTATAACTGCTTTACTGAGGTGTGAGACTTTTGTTTGTCTTGTTTTCTTGTCCTGTCCCAACAGTCCATGAATAAGAAGATAGACATTATCAAAGGCCTGTTTGTGGCCTGTAGGCATTCTGAAGCCAGATACATTGTGAGGTCAGTTCGTTTAACCTTTAAATTGTACATGTACTTGACGTGGGGAGATCATGCGGCTTGCTCACGGTGTCTTGTGTATTGGCAGGTCTCTGGCCGGGAAGCTGCGGATTGGGCTTGCGGAGCAGAGTGTGCTGGCGGCTTTAGCACAGGCCGTGTGTCTGACCCCTCCGGGACAAGGTCAGTCTGGGTGCTTTATGTGAAGTTGTGAAGTGGTTGGTGCTTTTGTTATTATGGGTTGTAAGGTCCAACAGAAGTACCCACTAGAGGATCTTGCCTGATGGCTGTGGTTTTGGAGTTTGTGTTGCTGGGTCAGTCGTGCCTTGCAGTAATGTGCACCCCCCCCATATAGAATTCCCTCCCCAGGTCATTGATGCTGGAAAAACCATGACCTCGGAGAGCCGCAGAGCCTGGATTGAGGAAAAGACGTTGATTCTCAAGCAGACATACTGGTGAGGAGAGGAATCCATTATTCAGTCAACCTTAATCAGACCTCTGTGTCTTATTGAAATGAATGCCCTTGCTGTAACCACAGAAGCCAATGTATATGGCTTTTGCACGTACTTCACTTGCGCCTGCGTGTCTGAGGTGTCTTACAGCCTACCTGTCGCTGTTTCCTGTCAGTGAGATGCCCAACTATGACGCCATCATCCCAGTGTTACTGAAGGAGGGAATTGACGAGCTTCCCAAACACTGCAAGCTCACGCCAGGTGTGTGTGTGTGTGAGAGAGAGAGAGAGAGAGTGATTGGCCACACCCTCGTCATCTGACCTTCTGTCCTTTCCTCTTCTGTTCGTAGGAATTCCTCTGAGGCCTATGCTTGCCCACCCCACGAAAGGCGTGTCTGAGGTGATGAAGAGGTTTGACGAAGCCGCCTTCACTTGCGAGTATAAGTACGACGGAGAAAGAGCACAGGTATGGGTGCCTGTCGCCGCTTCACACCTTTTGGAAACTGCGTTTCTCTTCCCTTTTTTTGTCCCCCTGGCCACTGCAGGTTTGTTTGCCTTGTCACGTCTCCTGTTTTACTGCCCATTACTGATTTTGTTTTTTTGCTGTTGGTCAGTCAGTGCATGTAGGTCAGTGGTTCTTTTTTGTTTTAATTTTGGCAGATTCACATTCTGGAGAACGGCGAGGTCCACGTTTTTAGCCGCAACCAGGAGGACAACACGAGCAAATACCCAGACATCATCTCTCGCATTCCTCAGGTAGGGAACATCTGGCCATCAGGTACGCCTGTGTGTGTTTGTTTTATGCTGGAGAGGAAAGGCATTGTTTTGATCGCAAACACACTGTCCGTCCTCGCAAAATAATGACCGCAGAGGGACCCCTAGTGGTTTATGAGTAGTAATGCAAGTAACGACTCCGATTTATGATGGGTGTCGTGGATGCGGTGGCTCCCATTTCTGTTTACGACCCATGTGATGTGTGTCGTTGTTCCTCCCTCCCCCTTCCTGACAGGTGATGAAAGCATCGGTACGCTCCTGTATCCTCGACTCGGAGGCTGTGGCCTGGGACAGGGAGAAACGGCAAATCCAGCCATTCCAAGTACTGACCACGCGCAAGAGAAAGGTGCTGTTCTGCGGTGTGTGCGTGAGAGATGTGTTTACGTGTAAGTGTGCGCGCCTGCCACAGGCGGTGACCTCAAACCTTGTTTTGCAGGATGTGGATGCCTCTGAGATAAAGGTGCAGGTGTGCGTGTACGCCTTCGACCTGTTGTACCTGAATGGCGAGGTAACCCATCATCAACACTGTCAATCATCAATGCCCTCTTTTTCCCTTAGTTTGCAGCATAATTAACTTTTCGTTAACCTGATTTGCTTGTTTTGTATTAGAATTGCTCTGTCAGGACGACGTATTTTAATAAACCTAACGCTCGTGTCTCACTTTTGGTTTGCGGCCTGAAGGCATGGTTGAGTTTTGCATGTGACGCTAGTTTGAGAATCGCTGGGTTATTTTTTCATGGAAGCGTAGGTTTAACTCTCGTGTCGTTTCAGTCGCTTGTCAGAGAGCCGTTATCGCGGCGCAGGGCGCTGATGAAGGACAGCTTTGAGGAGCGGGAGGGAGAGTTCATGTTCGCCCGTGCTCTCAATTCCGATAACACGGACGCCATCGCCGAGTTCCTCGAGCAGTCTGTGCGGGGTAGGTCACGGGCGGCGTTCGTGTGGGCGGGCCACCTCACCCTGACCGCGGGACCTAACTGTGCTTCTGTTTCTGGGCCAATCCTGCGGCCACAGACTCGTGCGAGGGCCTCATGGTGAAGACGCTGGAGAAGGACGCCACGTATGAAATAGCTAAGCGCTCACACAACTGGCTGAAGGTGCGTCGAACAAAGGCGTGAGACGCAGGCTCACTCGCTTCCGTACAGACGCTCGAGACAGTTCCACCTCCTCTGCATGACACATTCACGCTCACCTCGGCACGCCTCTTCATAGGTCTGCGTGTGTGCCTTGCAGTCGTGTCGCACATGCAGCTCATGACGATTTATCAAAATGTGATCCGCATCTGATTTACCCTTTCGCTCGGTCTGTTCCCACCTGTGCTTTATAAGAACGATCGATGACTAACCATGAAGGCGGGTCTCGGCCACACAGAGCTGGTTTTGATGCCTCTCTCACACACACTTGCCTGTTAGCTGAAGAAGGATTACCTGGACGGCGTCGGGGACACCGTGGACCTATGTGTGATCGGCGCTTACCTGGGCAAAGGCAAGAGGACGGGTACCTATGGTGGCTACTTGCTGGCCTGCTACGATGAGGAGAACGAGGAGTACCAGTCTGTGTGCAAGGTGGGACACACACCCGCCCCCACCCCTTGGCCTCACTGGTGTCTGTCTTTACCTTGTTTATCACATTGTAGATGCACAACGTGTGGGAATTTACAAGCGATTCTAAGGTAGATTTTCAGAAGTGGCGGGGCTTCACATTGGAACACACACTAACTACAGGTGTACAGTAGCTCTGCTCACACTTTTCCTATTACAGGCTTGTGTTGCTGTGTAGTTTTCTGAACGTCTGCTGATTAACAGTGCTCCATGAAACATTCTCTTTACGTTCTTGTGCCCTTGCTTCTTTTGCTCAGATTGGCACGGGTTTTAAAGATGAAGACTTGGAGCAGCATTTTAAGTTCTTTAAGGTACAGACATATCGGTGACTTTGCAGAGGCTTCTAATTAAGGCAGGACGTTTCCAACAAACGTCAAGATGTCTGTGGGCAGCTGTGACAATCCCCCCCCCGCCCCCGTCCCGTTTTGCAGGAGCACGTCTTGCCTAAACCCCGGCCTTACTACCGCGTCGACCAATCGACTGAGCCTGATGTGTGGTTGGAGGCGGTGCAAGTGTGGGAAGTGAAGTGTGCCGACCTATCACTCTCTCCAGTTCACAAAGCTGCCATGGGATTGGTCAGTTGCTGACATGTAGTCGTAACCATACCAGATAGTTGTTGGTGTTTTTTTTTTTTTTTTTTTTTTGCAGTATTTTAATGTGGCTGGAGGTATTGTATGAAATAATATTTTTACGGACTTGTTGTGGGGGGATCCCGAGAAGGGAATTTC
>JABJVR010000065.1:204693-255663 GCA_025773905.1 Chitala chitala
AACCCCCACCAACGCCATCAGGAAATCAAAAACAAGATACAGGAGATCTGGAGAAACTATGGTGTTGACGCAACACTGAGCCTGATAGGTGTTCTTCTAAAAGGTGTTGCATGCTTGTGTACACTTTGTCCCCATTAACTTTCCCTGTGTGAGAAGTGTGTGTGAAGTGCATTGCCCAGGTGGTCAAGTGAGATCTTTTGGCTTGGGCGTTTGTGTTCTCCACTTCAGGTGAACTTTAGGCCTTGGATCGTGCCTCTCCATCCTGAGAACCTGTCACTGAAAGCACACCACCTCTGTACCAACATGCAGCTCCTTCTGTTCTGTGTGGTTTGGCCAGCATCTCGGTACCACTGTGCTACATCCGTACAGGAACAATGTGTATGGCTGCCCAGTCCACAGGGGTCCCGAGCAGACACCGTTGGCATGTTTCTCTGACAGTATAGACCATTTCAGACTCAGCGTCTGCTTTCAAACTGGTGTGATTCCAGGTTTTTTGGCATAACCAGATGAATATATCTAAACTGGGTTAACTTTACCAAAACTAACATTGCTGATAAAGTGTAGGTTATGAGGAGGTCCTTGTGATAGGGTTGTCATGGGTATGGTTGCACCAAGACTAGTCTTAATACCGGTTTAATCTATTAAGGATCGTGGCACCCCATCCAAAGTGTACCCTGCCTTATGCTTAAGGCTGCCTAGGATTACCTCCAGGCTACCTGCACCGCTGTATGGATAGGTAGCGGGGTAATGAATGGATAAATTAATATATTACAGATATGGGTAGGAGCTCTCTTCAGCAGCTGACTTCATGTTGGGACCATAGCTGAAGTTTTTCATACATGTCCCCACATTAACCTGACTATTAATAGTCTCCATCTTTTGCCCCCCCCCCCATCCCTCCATCTTTGCATTGCAAGAATGAAGGGAGTGGGAGAATGACAGGGAGGGGGGAGAATGGGTGCCATTGTCTCCATGTCCAAAAGACATGGGGAGGGGACAGAGGGATAAAAGGCCCATTGACAGTGAAGTTGGGGAGGGCAGAGAGACGATACACCAGGCAGCCCCCGTCCCCCTCTCTCCATTGTTCGTCCGAGAGACATCGGCAAACGACAGGAATCCGGAGCGAGGGAGGAGAGAGAGAGAGAGAGAGAGACAGAAGGAGAAAGAGGGGGAGGGCAAAGACATGGCCTCTTTGTTTTGCCCCCCAGCCTGTCCCAAGGAAAATGCAGGCAAAGGATAAATGGGGTGACTGTGACGTGGGAGGGGGTGCAGGCTGACACTGTTCCAAGACACAACCTTCAACCCCCCTCCTCCCTAAACCACCACCTCCAAACTGTAATATTTACATAACAGTGAATACATTCAATTCCGTGGACAGGCCGTGTTCAACATGATCACGTATTTCTGATCCTGGACCGATGTTCTCTGGTATTACTTTGCTATGTTTCTAAACAAGACACACAGATTAGTAATAAAGCGTTTAATTAATACATTAATAATACAATTAATAATAACACTAACAATAATACATTAATCTACCCACTCGGGCAATTGCAGCTTGTCTTCTCAGATTTCAGAAGTCGACAGCCTTGGGACATATAACATCCAAGACAACCCTAACCTGAACGGAATACCACCACTGTTCATATTTAATCTTCACAATACAGACGAATGCACTCACAATATAAAGCCCAGCACAGCAGCGGTGGTACCTTTGTCATCACTGATTTCTCCCTGCCAGAATGTGTTTCCTTCCTCAAGCTAACTGTCAGACAGTCACTGCACGTTCAAAGCATGTACCTTGAGTGCTGTCGGCATTTTATTTAAACGAGATTTAACTTTGTTTCTCTTTTGATCAGCAGTTGTGCTGTGTTGACAGTTTGTCCATGACAAGGATGTGTTTGAGCAACAAAATGGAGAGTGTGAGATGAGATAGGGAAGGCTGGGGCCTGTGGGGAGGGGAGGAGGGGATTGCTCAGGGGAGGGGAGAGGGTGTGGCTGGGTATAAACTCAGGCACAGGGGTGTCCTGACTGCAAGCCCTTGGTGTTCACACCCTGCACCTCTCCCTCAGCAGAAGGTCACTCCTTCAGCTCAGAGAGGGACCTAAATCACCCTATTACTCTCCTGCAAAGACGCCTTCACTGTGTTGCGAACGGAAGATTCCAGAATGTTAACACTCTTGGCTTTGATGTCCATCGCGCTTGTCGGGATAGGTAACGTATACACCTGTTTTTACTTCACCTGCACTTGAGTGCTTTCGTGGTGTCAAGCAATGTTGCTTGAATTCCTTTAAGTCTTCGCTGCTCTTTAGATGCAAACTCAGGACCATGGACTCCTGCAGCCACCTGACAGCAGCATGCGCGCAACACCGATGTTTTATTTGCTTACTTAATGTTAGCGACAGCTTTTAGACACCTTCGTCAGTTGAATATTCAGTAACTGTGGGAAATCAGTCATGGTGAAAGCGGTGCATGTTGGGAATTTGCTGATAAGTCACGGGCTGTGTTGAAAGATGTGCTTGGGGAGGGTTGACACTACTCTACAGGTACAATGAAGGTCCTCTTGGGTTTTTTTATTGCTCTCAAGCCACTGACATTTCATGGTGTTGCATTGACAAATTTTCAAGGGTCCCTTCTTGGAATTTGAAATTTCTCTGTGCATAAAATATGGAAAATAAATAGCTTTGCACAGGCGACCTGAAGTGCTCTAATTTACACTTGCCGTGGAGTGATGCCACAGTGATTACTGAAGCTCTACAAGGTGTATTCCCTGCCTGTACTGGACCATACACTTCAGTCCAGAAACATTTATTTTGAATGACAGTGCTGTTGTACATTTGCTCCGTAGCCCATTTCCCAGAATGCCATTTGCTCTTATTCAGTGCTTACATTTCTATCAGCACAAAAGTGATCCGTACAAAAAGCCCTTACACAGGCCACAGGCCAAGTGCTGACGCTGTACTGGTATTAAGTTTTGTTGTCATGGAAACAGACCAGTCCATCTTACAGAAGCCAAGAGCTGACAAGTGACAATACTCCACGGCTGAGTGGTTTGGTAAAAATTATATTCTGCAGTGGATTTTTAGATGGGTTTGGAGAATTTCAAGAATTCATACAGTACTTTCTTATTTTTAAACTGAATAAGTAACTTTCTCAACTGTGCTCACAAAATGCTAGCAATGTAACAAGTCTGTATGTCTTGCTGTGCAGAAACAAGTTTATGCCAGCCTGCATGCCATGAATGTTATGGCGTGCATGTTGACACTGCACCTGTGCTTTGAGGGGCATTTCGCGTACCGTGCATTGCCATCAAATTACGTGTGATGCAGTTTGAAAAGGTATTGCTCGGGTTAAAGGAATAACAGAGGCTTGCAAGAACTGATCATTAACTGTCATAAAATCGCGCCATTACCGATGGCTGGCATGTCGGCAATTAAGTCCAGGAGGTGTATAGAACAAGTTGCAATCAAAAAGCAGTTTCTGGGCTTGACAGAGGTAATTTATCTATGTCTCTTTCATCACACTGGGAGGCTGTCAGTTGCTTGCATTCACATATTACCTTTTTATATCGTCACAGGGCATTTCATGCATTTTAATTTCCTCAGTACAAAGCGCTTTTCTTAACAAGCAGCTACGTGAGACGTGGGACTTCAGGTGGGCTGCGGGTTTTACCGCAAACAGGACAGTTCTCCCTTTGTCGCCAAGGCTCAGCAGAAACCTATTTTGGTTATCATCATGCAACTTCCTATTAGTCCTTATTAATTCTTTACCTACGTTGAGTTGTCATTCTTTCTGACAGCGTTACGCTGAGCGGTTTTAATTATGACCCAGCTGCGCTGTTGTATTGGTCTCATGTCTAACCTGCGCTATAACACCAGAAATGAACCACAAGGCAGAAGCACGATTGTTTTAAACAACCCACATAGTCACCGTGAGCCAACGGTGTAGGTGTTTCTGAAAATGGCTAAATATAATGAATTATCGCATGACAGATGCAACGTTAACTGTTGGTACGTCGCCTTGAAATATACCCCCTAAGGTTCTTTCTGATGGCTATAACATTTGGCCAGACCTGTAGCAACAGTTAAAATAAATCAGGCTATTTGATATTACCGGTGATGAAAGTTCTCTTTTTGTGATTTTCATTACTCTTCATGCGCTGCAGATAATTACATGAAAAATAAAATTTTTCACCCGCAACATCTTGATGCGTTAACAAGTTATATGTAGGCAGTCATTTCTATATAATACCAAATCCTTCAAATGCAGTGTTTTTAAAAATTATACTAGAACACAAGCTCAGCGGTTTATCAATGTTTTACAAAATATTACAGTACCTATCACACACAGGCTGTGTTCAGGTTTCACGTCCGATTCCTTAACATGACCACCATTCCAGTGACATTTCACATATCTGTGCTTCTTAGCGTGTTTCTAAATATCTCCCCCCCCGCCATTTTGTAAATGAAATTTTTACCTTAATTAAAGTAGTGGTATATTTTTTAATAATAACGTTGGTGTATGTCTTCTCAATTGACTGTCAGCAGTTACACAGTTCATTAAAACTTTTTAAAGGATAACCTGTTCTTCATACAATTAACGACTTTATTAGAGGCGTACACGCATTTGCTTCAAGAACTTGCTGAATTAATTAGAGGATAAAAGATGTGAAAGGCCTTCACGTGTTCGCGAAAACATTTCTTTATTAGCACCGAGGTTGTTAGTTTGTGTATGATAATTATACAACTTCTTTCTGAAATCTGAAATGCCAGGCATACCGCAGGTTAAACCGCAGACTGATTACAAGCTTTCGGCAGCGCAAGAGCACATCTGATCAACTTTTGTTCAATTACATCCCCAAAACTTAACGCAATTATGATTAGGTTCGCGGTTATTTTCATACCACCCTATTAGTCCTGCCAGCGTTTGTCTCCCACGCCTCCATAAGGATGCGTCCAACATAAGCTACCTGCCAGATTTTTTTGGAACTTTTGCTTCGGGCTATTGGAGCCACTGACTGAATAAAGTATAAAATGTTCCATAAACTAACTTTGGTCAAAAGCATGCAGTACAATTCCAGCAGAAGTGCGTCTGGAGTTTCATTTTAAGCGTCGGCATAGTGCGCGTCTTTGACGCGTCGCCAATGCAATCGTACAAAAATTTCACCAAGTGTCAGTGCGTCGTCGTGCTTGATTTTAGGAAAGAGTAAGGAAACACGCCGTCTTGTTTGTTTTTATCGCACCTGCAGCCCCGCAATCCCAGGCTATCGTCATTTACACTGGCTGGGAGCGTCATGCTCTCGTCGGCTCAGACGTACGGCTGTCATGCTCGTTTTTCTCCTGGCGCTGGACCTCCGAGGACGTGACTTTCTCCTGGAGCTACCGGCCCGACGGCTCCCGGGACAGCATTTCGGTGTGTTTGCAGTTCCCTTTACACACGACTCGTCCTTCTCCATCTAAGTAACTGTGCTTACACCCTCATCTTCAGTCACATTTATTACGTCTGTCTCAACTGTAATTATAGCGAGCATGTACAGAATCCCTGTAAAGGTCATTATCTTTCTATACTGTTACTCGTGTGCATCCCCAGATCTTCCACTACACGGGTGGAGCTCCTTACGTGGATAACAAGGGCCCATTCCGGGACAGGCTGGAATTCATTGGGAACCCTTCTCGTCGTGATGGTTCCATTCTCATCAAGAACGTGGACTTCAATGACAACGGAACCTTCACCTGCGACGCCAAGAACCCCCCGGACATAGTGGGCCGACCTTCTAGCGTTCGGCTGCTGGTTTTTGAGAAATGTACGGGATGACTTTGCGTTCCTCCATCTTCTAGTGCAAGTGGTAGTGCTCGATTACATTACCAGTAGCTAAATGACATTAGCATACAGTATGTCATCCGAAATCAGTGTCTGTCCAAGAGCTGCCTTATTTTGTGTATGAATTTATTGCTGCGTTTACGGAGAAACGACTCACCATATATATAATATATATATAAAACAATTAAAGTTCGATTAAGGTCGTACAGATATAATTGTAGACAAGAATAAGATAACTACCCTCACCCTCACCCCCTTTTACTGTTTTTTAGTACCCGTTCAAGCTGGGGTCATTACTGGGGCAATCATTGGGGCAGTTCTGGGCCTGTTGGTGCTGATTGTGGTAATCTACTACCTAATGAGGTTTCTAGTGGCTCGACGTGTCTTCAACCTCAGTGTCAGGTTAATATCAATTTTTATCTGTTATCTCCTTTCTTGGCATATCTTCTTTCATGTATTATCCTGTTTCTGTATCTGTTTCAGCCTATCTTCACTCGTGTATCAATTTCACTCGTGCATCTTTACATTGTAAATGTACATGCGAGATTTAATATTTCACTTAGCAAATAGTTCCCGACCGCTTATGTAATGCGCGTCTAAAAGGCAATTTCATCTATGTCCATTAGATGGCGACCTTTCTTACGTTCTCGTTTTTTTTTTTAACCTTTTCCAGCAAACACGGGAAGAAAGGGAAAGGTAAAGAGGGATCTCAGCCGAGACAGGTCAGTATTGATCCGTCCGAGTGAAACCGTCACCTTACACTTCTGAGTCACCTGCATATGTGGAGAATGCAACAGATGCAGAGCACATAATGCAAATCAAAACATCACCCCTCTGATTTAGCACATTTTGATGTGGCTGAAAATAATTATACATAGCCACACAGGCAGGATTACCATACAGTAAAGATAGTACATACGCTTAGTGTACACAACATGCTGTGTGAGGTGAACTGCAAAGGCCAAACGTGGACAACTTTACCTCCAGTAATTGTACCCCTGGGAGAATGAGGAATGTCCATTCAGCACTTTCTCCAGCACATAGACTGGCCCTCAGGATTAAATAAAGACAAAGGGCCAGTACTGTACTGCAGTTGGCTGTTTGCTTCAATGATGGCTGTCATCAGTCTAACACTGCAAAAAAAAGGAAAAACTTTAAAGTTACATGCTTGGATAAAGCTATTAATCACATTACAGTATGTGCATTTTTATATGAATAAGCTAATTTACTGCACATATTATGGTGTTTCACTTAAATATGGCCCAAATACATTTGGTTCTGTCCAATGAAACACGTTATAGTGAAATAATAATTTGTCGTTATGGTATAAATCATTTTATTTTTCAGTAGATACTGTATGCTGACGTAACGCATGCTCTGTATGGTTGTGTTTATGTGTAGTAAACTCAGAACCATACATGCATTATGCACAATTTATATTACCTTAAGATTCATCCTGGAGTACAGAAAAGTGGTTCTCAGTTTACAGTTTTTTTTTTTCTTCTATTTTCTGTTTAGAAAAAAAAGTGAGTGAATGTAATGCGATGAATTTGATATGACCGTCGGGATAAATGCAAGGATTCACACCCCCAACTCCACCCAATCCTGGGTGGTCTCTTTTTTTTCCCACATTACAATATGGTGCTCGGGCCCAAAGCTAGTAAGCTAGTAAACTTAAATAAAAATTATATTTAAAGACTCGGGTTCTTCAGTCAGAAATATATAAAAAAATAACTAAAAATGTGCAAAAATACACACAGAAATGTAAACAATAGTAGAATTAAACAGGACATTAACTTAATTTGTCTGCAGATAAAAATTCTAGATAACAGATTTGGACTTCACTGTATGAATGGTAGTTTTCTTGGGTCTGTATTAAGCCAGTAAATGGGTTTACTTCTGGGTCAAAGGTCAAGGGCCAGGGGTTAATACACAACTTTTTTATCTACCTCAGTGTTTAACTGAACTAACTTTCTCCCTCTGCCCCTTTATCACTTCTCCCTTTCCTCCTCAGCGCACGCTGTTATTTACCCGCCCAAATCTCTTCCCATCTTCACCTCTTTATCTTCTCTGTTTTGTCCCTCCAGGACATGGAGGAGTCTTCCTCTTTCTTTGCAGGTGAACCTCTCAGAGCACAGTAATAACGTTCTGCATCTGCTCCACAATAGAGTTCCCAGCATGCCTTGGAGGTTCCAAAGAGAAGCCTTCAATTCCTTTATTTGCGAATTAAAACTGGCAGAGTCCAGGAAATCTCACCCCTCTCTTCGCTAGCAAAACTGCTCTCACTTTTGCTACCTGCACTGTCCATACTTTTACTTGCAGTTTTTTTTGGCCCCAGTTTCATATTTCAGCCCCCACCTAGTGTTTTCCTCTTCTATTTTCCTGATTTAAGGTCAGCCTAATTGGAGCAGTAACAGGGCCTGCCATGCTGATTTTTGAAAATTAGAAGATGGAGCCACAGTGAGATGGACTTGTCTCACAGAAAGTTATACTAATCAGGCTGCTAAACATTTGTCTTCTAAAAGCACAGAACGGTGTATTATTCAAAAATAGGAAATATATGTCCACTCGTACAATTAATATTGATGGACATATCACTAGTCGAATTTAGTTACCACTAATGTTTCAGATGCAGCAAAGAAAGAGTTAAAATTTCAATACTTGATGGGTATGAAGTGGAGGCGCGGCTCAGCAGTCTTATGGGCGAGGCTTGAGCATTAGGCAGGCAGAGAGCATGGAGCAAGTGTTTCACAGGTGTGCATGCAGATCGTGTGTGTGTGTGTGTGTGTGTGTGTTTGTGTGTGTCTGTCCCTAGCTCTGGCGGAGGTGGAAGGTGCGATGCAACCACGTCTCGGACACTCTGACTGACTCTGGTTCCCTGTTTCTCCCCCTTTCCCTACAGCCCCGGAGAACAACCCCCTTCTCATTCCTTTCCTCCTAATGTGACTCTCCCTCCATATTCCCCGCCCCCTCTCCCCAGGGCCCCGTCCTCTACGCCACCCTGGACCAGTCCAAGCTGAAGGCCTCGGCCTCCGAGAAGAAGAAGCAGGAGTCACGCAAGGATAAGAAATAGGATTCGGGGAGCAGAGAGCTAGAGGGCCTGGAAAAACCCCGCCCAGACCAGCCCAAATCCCAGAAACAGAGACAGAAAGCCGGGGGCGAGCAGGAGGGAGGGCGGTCGCCCAAGGGGGGCAGGGTTCGCATGACCATCGAACTGGAGATGACTAAGGGGGAGGGGGAGGGGGAAGGTGGCATGCCCAAAAAGTCCCCCAGCTTTCTGTCCCAACTGGCCAACAAACTGACGCAAAAATAAACCACAGGAAGGAGGGGGAGGGGCGGGGTTTGAGAGGGTCTGACACAGAAGGGGGAGGAGGGGGCGGAGTTTGAGAGGGTCTGACACAGAAGGGGCGGAGTTACCACCACTGGTCTGGAAAGAGCAATGGATAAGACTGCCTAGATGTGGAGAAACAGCGCTACAGTACAGCCCATTTCAAAGAGCCAACGCTCTGTCTAATTAGGACCGAGAGTATGAGCATGCAGTTAAACTGTGCATTTATTCAGTCCAACACGTCTCATCAAATTAGAAGTAAAACTCTTTTTCTGTGCTGAAATGTACCTCAGGTTGATCAATCAGTCCATCTTCCCAGCCTTTCCCAGCCTATCCTGGATTAACACTAAATGTATGTCTTACACTGCACAGAATCAACAACAATCATTTTTCTCTTTGAATTTTGCTTCTAAAGAGACAGATGCTTGTCTTTTCTGCGTTTTCATGCAGCGCCTCTCTTGTTATTCAGTTGGAACGCTCTGGCAGCATTAGATATTAATTGTGAACATGCTCTCTTTTTCTCTCTCTCATAGATATTCTGAGCCCCTTTTCTCAAGCTATGACTGGCAACTGGCTTCTTCAACTTCCCCCTTACCTTCCACCTGATACCTAGCCCCACTGATGCTGTAGCTACCTGCAAGCTCCACCCAAAAGCCCTAACCCCACCCCCTGACACCACAACCCCACCCACACCGGTGTCTGATTGGGTGAGTCAGCGCTCCTCTCCACAGCAAGCCCTCTAACCCCACCTCCTGAGGTGACAATTCTGCCTACACTGATGGCTGATTGGGTGAGCTAATGCTCCACCCCAACAGAATCCACCAATTCTGGTATGGAATGTCCAGCCATACACCCCCAATGGGGCAACCCTTTTAAAACACATGGGATGTCTCTACTTCAAAGCAGGACAGTCTGCAACAAACCAAAGGTGCTCAGAAAAGCCAGAAATGCCTGATTGCTCCTGGTTGGTCTTTTATAGTCTTTTTTTGTGATTTATTATTTACCTCAAAGACAGATTAGTGAGCATTCAGAAGAAGGTGAGGAAGAGAAAAAGAGGTATAGCCTTCATGTCTGATTATATTGGTATATTTAAGTCAAGCATTCTTGCACTCCTGTGTTAAGGCATCTTATTCTCTCTACATAGGGTTTCGTTGGGTTCACAGGTAATAAGAATGTGACGTATTATGTATATAGGCTGCCCCATTCATCTTTGTGAATGTGGGTCTGTATCTTTCTTTCCGTAATGTAAGCCATGGTTCCAGTATCATTGGTGGTCAGTATTCCATGTCTGAGGTGTAGTGTTGGAGTCAGCTGCTGAAGTTCAGCTGAGGAGAGTTTGCGCCTGTGACTTACCCTTGCTCTGCTCGGAGTCGGTGACCGAGAAAGTACAAAATGACGTCACAGCGGGCCGTGAAAGTGGGAGGCGCTCATTGGCAAGCGCCAAAGTTCTAGATCACCAAGGAGATGCAGGTGAGATGTTACGTGGGTGTCTCACAGGTGTGCAAACTCTGCTGCAGAACGCCAGTTACGCAAAGCCTGTAAACTCTTCAATTTCTTCAGCTTGCCGTTGTTAAGAATCACCGTTTTAATCTTCATGTTGCTTATGAAGGGATAACTCTGTATACCATTCTGACACATGGCACCCATTAGGTCATAGACACTTACTGTTGTCCTGCCAGCCTGACTGACTTTAGAATATAAATCACTGCTGCTGAACAGTTATCTGTTTCCTTTCATCTTTGCCCACCTCCCCACTCTGATTCACAGACATAAGTGTTCCCCTCTCAGATGCCCTTTCTGTCACTTACCCCCCCCCCCCATATCTCCTTTGTGCCTCCTTTCTGCTGGTTAGAAACCTCCCATGACCTCGCCTCCTTCACCCCTGCAGGTCCACGCTTGGACTGAGTCCTCCCTCCTGTTTCCCGTTTCTATAGTGACACCAAAACGAGGCCCTAATTCCCCCAGCTAGCTCTCTGCCGGTCACAAAGTTTGTGTGTGTGTGTACACGTGTGTAGACAGACTGTCAAACAGTCCAAGATAAAACTTCAGAGCATTTCATCTTAAATAATGCAAATTAAGACAGACAGACATTTTTCATGTGTATAAAAAGCATGAACATCGTGTTTGCGAGAGGCAGAAATGTAACGGTATTTAATGATATATAATGATATTTCTGTCACTCCCTTTCTGTAGCTCAAAAACGGATCCCTTTGGCTGTTTTGTGGGAGAGGGAGAGCCTGTTTCAGGATATATTATTTTTAATTTCACATGCCTTTTTACCTTCCTGCCAGCCATCACTGGCCACAGTGATGAAAACTGAAGTGTTACACCAACCAGTATTGCGACATCCTAAGAGCATTGCTGGGATAGCAATCCTGTTGCTAACTGAACTGTAAAAGGTCACCTGTGGCAGTTGTGGGAAAGTAAATTCTTTCACAAGCCAATAAGCCAAAGTCCATGTACATCACCAGTGAAATGGTTTTCCTCTCCCAGAACTTTGTACCTGCCAAGTCTGAAGACAGCAGTGACCCGAGTGTAGGTGGTTATGGGTAATGTAGTAAACATATGATCCAACTGAGGGGTGATTATGGGTGGTGCAGTTTATTTACCATAATGAATCCCCTCATAGAAAACAGTGGATTTGCTGCATCTTCATTTTAAGGTGTGCCCTCATCCACACTCCAGCCACACGGATGCCGAGCATTGAGGAAATGCATAAAAACGTCCTGCAAACTTTGTGTTCTGTATGTACTGTTGATCATTGGAATTTTCCATGACATAACAATTCTTTATTTTGTCAAACCATCCTTAACGGCTTCTTATTTTTTTTACATTTATTTTAAATCTAACAATTGAAAATGACTAATTTTTGTTGGTATATGAAATTTGTTGTAAAAAGAGTATAAAAACAATAAACCTGATTGTAAAATAAAAATAAAACCACATGAATGGATTAGACCCACTAAAGCGTGTCACCTGATTGAACTCGGACATTTGCACGTAGGTGTTCTAGGTTCGAACACGTCGTTAAACGCCACCTGATGCAATAACAATCAAACATAAACAGGAAGCCCTGACATTCCTTGCAGCTCTGAAAAGGTTTCACACAAAGGTTACTGTACTGCTTCAGATGCCAAATCAAATGGAATAAATAACAGAGTCCCCCCCCCCTTTTTTTTTTTTGCAAAGCTGACTTCCCAATTGCAGAACAGACTGCTTTGATATCCAGACAGAAAGCTACACACAAATCCTGAGGGTAAACGCCCGTTAAAAGAGTGTGAATATCTGTGAGCTGACAATGAGTTGGCGAACAAAGCTGTGACTTCGCCAGCCCACAAAAGTGTATCATGTCACCCTGAAGGCTAAGTAGAGTGCTCAAAGCCAGACCTGGTTTGGGCTGGAGTGAGGACCTTCATGGCTTCCTTGTCACTGTTTCCCGGGGAGAAGAAGGGCACGATGGAGCCATCGAAACGCTCCTTGAAGCGGTAGAGCAGCGAGCGTCGGTTGGCATCGAAGAAGGAGACCTGCTGGAGGAGCAGGTCCACGTACACCCCCACGATCCTGGGCATGGGCACGCGGAGGAGAGCCTCCTCCTCCTCCAGGGCCTTCAGCTCCGTGTCCCACCGTGCTAGCACCCAGAGGCCCGACTGCGGAGAGACTTTCGGCACCCCTCGCCGGGGCACCTTCTCCAGGGCCACGCCCACCTCCCAATGCCGCTTGTCCCCCACGTCCACTTCCCAGTACTGTCCCGGCGGGGGACCCCGAATGCGACCCAGCACGGCGGGGTACTCATCAAAGTGTCCCTGCACGGACCACTCCCGCTGCTGCCGCATCTCCGTCCAGCTCACGCTGTCCTTGCCCACCGTCAGGTATGGGTTGGCAGTCAGGGGGTCTAGAGAGACTTCCACTGAGGAGGAGGAAAGTCGTGGCACGTTCTTTAGCGCCGGAGCATGTTTGTGTGTGAGGGGCAGCTAGCACGTCTCTTACGGTGCCATCAGTTATTAGTACTCCAGTTATAAATGTGGTCAGATGCAGTTTTTAGCTGTAAACATTACACATCAGTGTTGGCACCTGTGCACCTGTTCGGCTGAATCATAAGAAATTTCTGTTTCTCCTGCTATCTTAATGTGTCACACTTTTCACGTCTGCTTACATAAGTGCTTTGAGGCTGACAAACATTTTTGTATAAACATTTCTCCATGAACAACACTAAAGAATAGTGCACACACTCTCTTTTCAAGGCAGCACAGATCTTATTTTTAGAGGTTGGATTTCTCATGGGTAGATACGGATTTCGCTAATTAGGATGTGGCTGGTGGATCCAAAGTACCTCCCACCATTTAGGTTTGATTTGACTCACCTGGCTTCAGCAACGAAACCTCACCTTAATGGCAACAGGTTAGCTGCACTTTGAAAGGTAAATGGTATATGTCTTTAATTGCATTTTATCTTAAAGGGTATGAATGTTTCAATTTTCAAAACTCCTAAACTGGATACAGTCAGGAATAACAAATGGACACTTTTAAATATGAACATTTCAGTACTGTGGGGGACTGTCTGAAAGGCTGATTGCCATGCCAATGCTAGAAATGCAAGGTGATGGCGTACCGATGTTCAAAGGGTAGAGCGGGTTAAGCAACGTGAATGTGAGAATGCATCCGTTTACCTGCCATTCTTTTGCGCCATACCCAGTCTGAGGAAAAAACAACAACACAACATACTTAACAATACAGACACATTACAAAACACTAGCTGTAATGAAAGAGCATGCAGAATGGTTTAGGACAAGACATTCGCTCATAGCTATGGCTCTCTCCAGGTGGCTCCACCTAGTGGGAACAGTAATATAACATCCTTTGGACTTTCACTTTATTGAACTGTTGCCAGGTGTCATAAGCAGAATGTAACCAGGCAAGCTCCTAAAATGCATTTAACATTTTGTGCATGATGTCAGTTATAAACCAGTGATTTTGTTTTTCTGCCTTGCTGAGTTTAATGGGATAATATGGGGACAAGTAAATTGCAGCCAAAGAACACAAGAAAACATGAAGGGGAGGGGGGACAAAGTAGAAGGATGAGAGAGGAGTTTATATGACAAGGAAGGACATTGGTCACCTGTGTCATCTTTCTTTTTGCCCACCCGTGGTGTCTCTGGAAGAAAATATTGAAGTACAGTTAAATAATGTTTGTATACGTTTGCCAGTTGATATGATTTAAGGAAGCCTTTAGATGGGTAAGGTATAAAAACAGCCATGTGCTCAGTTCAGGATGCAAACATGTTAACGCAACTAGAGCATCGGTTATTTAGTATGTTAAGGCCTGAGCTTATTAACCTCAATACTGAACTACCTCAGTCAAAGTCTAAAACACCAAAATGCCAAGATCTATAAAGAACAGCAGATAAGGAGATAATTGGAATATGGGATATATTATAAACCGGCTGTCATATATTCATTTCTTATTTATTTATTCAACTTCAGTATCCGTTTGTTGAATTGAACCCTGACATCCTCCTGTGTACTTTCTCAGAAAAAAAGACGAAAAAGATGCCGTTACCATCTAGGTCGAGGGCTTCATTTTTGAAAGCTGTCGTGATACAAAAAGTGTTTGCGTAAGTTGACAGAACCGACGTGTTTACTGCCATTGACAAGTAATAATGCAGCTCTAATGAGAAATTAGTATTGCATAAACTGATGCCAACTGGAAGAATAGTCCCTACCCATGGCAATAGAAATTACTGTTACTAGCTTTTTGTGTGTGACATAATGTTGATTATATCATCATTGATTAGATTACAAAGTCATTTACTTTGAGTATGTATTTCCTTTTTGGATGGTTGGTTCTTCCATCTGCATAAGCCTGAGACAGACAGAGGGGGGTGAGGTGAGGTTTGGAAACCAGCGTTTTCGCTCAAAGGATCTAGTCCAGCAAAACATTAGTTTTCCCATGAGCATCAAGGTTGACTGTTTAGGAAAGAAAATGTATCAATGCACAATAGAATATCTAACACGTATATTCCTTTCTTTTTAGGTTTGTGGCGGTTTTAATGTGACTGTGTGTAGCGTTTGCATTCTAGTGGTGTGGTGCTGTGTCTTTTAATGTGTGATGTTTGTTTGGGACCCCACCTTTTCGCCATTTCAAACACAACAAAACAGCTACACACAAAAGCAAAAGCTGTGTAGATGGCTGAAGAGTAGCGGCGGTCTTCTGCTCAAGGTCTCCTGTATATAAAGAGAATAACAACGAATCATGCGGGTATCTGGGGCGCGCTTCTGTTTATTTAAATAATAAGTTAATGTTCTTAATAAAAATGGTGAAATCTAAAAATCTGAAGTAAACTCACAATGCATAATAAACACATACCTGCCATGTTTATGAAACGAATCGTCGTCACTCTAGGAATGATAAATTGCAGTTTGTTTATTATTCATTTGTAAAATATATTGTAACGCCGGTCCCTGTGCCGCTACAATATAAACCAATTAAAATGCAATTAATCTTTTTAAAATATGGCATCTTTCACGAGAGTGCAGCCCCAAGGAACTGGAACAGGACGCGGTTAAAAAGCAAACACTTAAAGTTAAATCCAGACAACGCCACGACAGCATAAAGTCTCCCTTTGCATTCTGGTAAAAAGTCGGATGTTCCTAATGTTCCCACTTTTGACATTTTTTACATTTGTTTTCTTTTTATATAATATAACGAAGCACATCGTCAGTTGTGATCATTAGCACAGAGAAAGCAAGCAAGCATAAATAAATAAACAAACAAACAAACTGCAATCTGAAAGCAGCATTTCACAGAAGTGCAGCAGAACCGCAATGCACATCTTTATGCCTACAAATTAAGGCGACAGATAGCACTTAAAGGCCTGGATGAAACCGAACGCGGGTTAGGATCGAAGCCCCTGTGGCTTATAACAAGTAAAAGGGTCTTAGAAACTCTCCAGGAAAATATCAAAAAGCTCACGTCATGCATAAGATAACAGTTCTAGGAGTAACAACAGTAATAAAACAGAAGTCTATCTACAAACGACAGGAGTGCAGGACGAGAAAGACAAAGGAAATGAGTAACAAATGAGGCACACGCAAAGCCTGTATAAAACAGGTTTCCAGGTATGTAAATAAATCACCGTATGGTAGATAGCATTATAGCTTTAGTGGTAATTGAGAAGGATATGCTGTACTGTAATACTCACAGTTTTACTCTGAGTAGAAAGCGTTAAGTGCTTTATCCATTTGTACTACAAACTAGTTTCACTTTACCTCCGGGCAGCTCATCTTCCCCTTCCCTTCAACGTTACCTTTGAAATTTCATACCTGTAGCTAATGATTAACATGTTGTTAAAATGTGCGCACGCACACACACGCTTACAGAGACTGACTCTAGAGTATTAACCCAGCTGTGACCATATAGCTGGTCTCAAACAGTGACATTGTCCTTACCCATAACATCTTTAGTTTTACAGGTTTGTAGGTATCTGTAACCCTAACCTGTGTGTACTGTTTTACTATGTCAAACCAGTCCTTGTGGTTCATGCCACCAGCCCATAACTGAAGTACCTGGTTTCCCTCCCTGCCCCTGGTCTTGTGCCATGAGGCCTGAGGTTGCAGCCCCTCCAATAAATCCATGAGAATTATGTCATCAGTGAGAAGTTGTAGGAGATACCCTGACTACATGAACAGAATGTCTTCATGGAGAATTGTAAAAGAAATGGGAAATAATCGCAAAGCACCTTAGGGCAGCTGTGTTGTGAAAGGCGCTGTTTAAAAAATAAATTGAACAGAAAATGGAGAGCCTCTGAAGACCGCGCGCACAGGAGTAAGACAACACCGGTGTCTGAGTTTTCGAGCCACACTGTGGATGTTCACATAAGGCAGGGGGTTCACTTTGAGGCCAGGTGACTCCCTGGCAGGTAAGATAGCTAGCGAGGCATGTGAGGGTAAGTCCTCCCCTGGGAGTGCTCTGTGCACTGCTGTGCTGGTAATTAACACATTGTCAGTATGCTAATGAGTAGCACTCCAGTGCTCTGTACAGTAAGGGTGAACAGGACACGCACTGATAGCAGGTGGGAATAAACAGGACCCTCACCCCCCACCCCCCTGATTAGTGACATGGAGCGGGAGGGGTACTTAATGTGTTTCAGGTTACCATTGGGGGGGGGGTCCGGGGTTGCCGGTTCCCAAAAAAAGCAACCAGTGATTTTCACATATGTGAGGGGCAGTAAGACATTTGTTCAAAGACTCTTTTCCTATATTCTGCTGGAATACAGAATGGCAAGAGGGGTGAGTTTCAATTCTCACTGTTACAAGAGAGCGTGGAGAAAGCTGCGGATTCTGTCAGCCCGCAACGCAGAACAGGCGTGAGCTCAGTTATCGTATTACTACAGTACAGCAAAGATGGAGGGGTGAAGTGTGTCTTGTGCTCTGGAACATAGCTGGGGGAATGCAGACGTGTTACTTCACCATTAGGGCATGTGTAGCTTTGTTACGCAGGTTGAATTTCTCTTTGAGAGTGCAGTAAAGGGAATGGTATGAAGTCTTTGTGTTGTTCTGTTCCATACACACCATGAGAAATAACACTGCTGATGGTGTGGACGTGAAATATATTGAATACGTTTATATCAGGCTAACTGTGACTCGTACAAAGTCTATGTACTGGAAACTTCTGTGGCCATAAACCGATATGTCAAGTATGCTTTGAAAAGCTGTGTAGAGGCACGTTTTTCACTATTTAATTGGCTTTGACTTTATGACCCTACTGTTTTTCACACACATCCTGTGTACTTTATTTCTTGCTATTTCTATTATATTCGCCCTTAAAAATTGCTCCTGCTTAATTTATGCTATTCTTTCCTGTTTCTCTTGCTTGTTTTTTTTTTTCTTTCTCTCTCTACCTCCTTCTCTCTCTCTCCTCCTGCGTTGTCAGCATTTGATTGACAGGGACAGATGATTATTTCCATGAACATGGCCGCCTCCCCTAATGCTCATACATACTTTCTCAGGGTAAAACACTGACACACACAGATTTTCAGAGTTAAATCTACATGCGCAAATGAACCGTTTCCCAAAAACGTGTCAAATTAAAAATAATTCACCGAACATTTAAACAGTTATACCAGAGTGAATTTGTGCATTACAGCTAATCAATAGCAGTATGCAACCAGCATTTACAATAAATTATTCATTCAGTGTCCCCCAGTTTGTCTCCGCACTGCTAATCAATTACAAGTTTTGCCCAATACCCATTGGCCGATTCATCTTCTTCCATTGAGTCAAGTCACACAGTGATTGGCAGAATACGATAATCCCGCCCTTATATGGTTAATTTCTTCTCTCACTGGAGAGAATGAATGTAAAGTTATCTTGGCACCCAGTTAATCTGAGCATGTGCCTTGCTACCACTCCCAATAAGTTAAAAGCTCAATGTTTCATTTTTTGCGTGAATATTTTGTATTTTTACATTACCTGTCACCAACTGTAGTGTAATAACTTACCCAAGTATGCTGTAAATTGCACTCCTATTTCCTCAGTTTGTCTCTGAGTCCAACGTCCACTGGATTTGGCTAGTAACCAGTGCACCATCTCGGTGGTGAATAACAGCCTGCTCTGGTGTCTCCTCAGCTGAGTCGCGAAGGCAGCCCCAACGCTGCTGAGAATGTGGGGAAGAAGAAGAAGAAAGATTTGGATCTGGATGACCTGAAGAAGGAGGTCATGATGGTAGGAGTGGTGTCTGCATCACGCCTGTGCTCGTCCTGGGCGAGGCACACACGTGCCGCGTTTGCCGGCTTGTATAAAGGTCATCAGATGTTGATCTCTCAGAGTTAGGGGGCTGATGTGTGCACAGGAGCATTGGAACAGGGGGGAGTGCTGAGCGGAGAAACATCTCCAAAGTAATTAAGGTTTGGGTATATTGGAATGTTTTTTTTTTTGCATTGCACTGTTGTGTTCCCTGCAGATATCAAATTCTCCTTCATGCACTTGTGTGTGTGTGTGTGTGTGTGTGTGTTCCATTATGTGTGAATCCTTTTTTAAATTCTTGTTTAGCATTTGCTTTTATTCAAAACAACGTGCTGTACAACTTCGCTCTTTATTTCCTCCATTCACACTTGAGTTCACGCTTCCCGACTGTAGAATTGTACATTTTCAGCAAAGCACCTCTCATTAAATTCATGTCATTAAAAGCCATGCTGGTTCACCGAACCAGCTGCCATGCTGCTAACACTTCTTTGTGATTTTGTGCCGGGTTTATGTCATGGGTTTCTTTGTCCGTGATGTTCTCTGTCTTGTCTCCAGGATGACCATAAGGTATCGCTGGAGGAACTGGAGCACCGTTATGGACTTGACCTCTCCAAGGTATGTAAAGGTCATTGCTGTCTTGTTAATAAAGCCTATCATGTTGACTTTCATGTTGACCTTTGACCCCTGCACAGCACCTCTCGTGCGGCATGCTTGAAAGTCGTTAACATATCTGTCTTTCAGGGGCTTGGCAAAGCCCAGGCCCTGGAAATCCTGGCACGAAACGGGCCCAACGCACTCACCCCACCTCCCACAACTCCCGAGTGGGTCAAATTCTGCCGTCAGCTGTTTGGCGGCTTTTCCATCTTGCTCTGGATTGGTGCCGTCCTCTGCTTCCTGGCCTACAGCATCCAGGCTGCCACTGAGGACGAACCAGCCAATGACAACGTGAGCCTCACTCTCACTGCTGCCTTTATCCACAAATCATCCAATCAGATCTCATAGCACTTACTATGTTCCTCGACAGCTAACCATTTCAAAGCTTCTTCCAGCACTTCCTCCAGAGGCAACAAGAAGTAAAGTTTACATATTGGTGCAGTTTGTGCTTGCCCCCATAACCTTTATTGCTTTATTAATTATAAACTAACGTCCTACTCCCACACATGTCCTCGTTTCCTCCTTCCCAGCTATACTTGGGAGTGGTTCTTGCAGCTGTCGTCATCATCACTGGATGCTTCTCCTACTACCAGGAGGCCAAGAGCTCTCGAATCATGGACTCCTTCAAGAACATGGTCCCTCAGGTGGAAATGTCTCTCCTCTCAGGTTTTGCTGTGCTTGCTTGCCACCTGCTTTTCTCTGTTCTATAGCCATGGCAGGGAAGTGTCTAGCCGTCTGTTTTTCTTGCTTTGTGCTTTGTCTTTTCCCTCCTCTGCCTCACCAGCAAGCCATGGTGATACGGGACGGAGAGAAGATGCAAATTAATGCAGAGGCAGTGGTGCTGGGGGACCTTGTGGAGATCAAAGGGGGGGACCGGGTGCCTGCCGACCTGAGGATCATCTCTGCCAGCGGCTGCAAGGTACAAAGGAACAGATGAGTGGGGTGGGTGCGTGGTACAGTATCCAGGGAGGATGGTACGGTATCCAGGGAGGATGGTACAGTATTTAGGGTGGGTGGTACACTATCCAAGGTGGGTGGTACACTATCCAAGGTGGGTGGTACACTGTCCAGGGTGAATGGGGTCCAGTAAGGGGTTTTTTTTTTTTTTTTTTTTTTTTTTTTGTTTTGGGGGGGAGTTGTAAAAAAATTTTATTGTTTTTTTTTTTTTTTTTTTTTTAAAAAAAAAATTAATTCAAATTTAAATGAATTTGCAAAATAAGTTTAACTCTATTGGAATTGGCATGATGTTCAGTTCCTTATGAATTCTCAGGTCTGCCTGAGTTAAACTAGTGCTAAAGGGTGCGGGGACTGTTTGGTCCCTGTAGCACAGTATTTTTTGAGCATACCTGTGCTTTACGCCCAATGGCCAGGTGGATAACTCATCTCTCACCGGGGAGTCAGAGCCCCAGACCAGATCACCAGACTTCACCCATGAAAATCCTCTGGAGACTCGCAACATTTGTTTCTTCTCCACAAACTGCGTAGAGGGTCAGTCTCCTTCGAGTCTCTCATGAACTCACTACACACTCTGTGTACTGAACACTTCTCTGTGTAGCAATGGTTATTATTGTATTACCTCATTTGATGTCACCTTTCACTGCTGCTATCTAATGAATCTCTGAAATTTACAATCTCCTGCTGTCTGTCAGGTACGGCCCGTGGAGTTGTCATAGCAACTGGCGACCACACGGTCATGGGTCGTATTGCCACATTGGCATCCGGGCTGGAGGTGGGGCAGACGCCCATTAACCTGGAGATCGAGCACTTCATCCACATCATCACAGGAGTGGCTGTTTTCCTAGGTGTGAGCTTCTTCGTCCTCTCTCTTATTCTGGGCTACACGTGGCTGGAGGCCGTCATCTTTCTCATCGGGATCATTGTTGCCAACGTGCCAGAAGGTCTACTAGCCACAGTCACTGTGAGTCTTCAGCTTGTAATCTGTGGACCGTGAACGTTTATGTAGGGGTCTGTCACAGAGCTGGTCACATTACTTCTCATTACAGACAATTCAGATGTTTCAGGCTGAAGGTTCATTAACATGCTGGTTGCTCTGCACGAGCTCCTTATTGCTGTTTCCTCTCGTGGTCCTTCATGTCCACCCCAGGTGTGCCTCACGCTCACAGCTAAGCGCATGGCCCGCAAGAACTGTCTGGTGAAGAACCTGGAAGCCGTGGAGACCCTGGGCTCCACCTCTACCATTTGCTCTGACAAAACCGGCACCCTGACGCAAAACCGAATGACCGTTTCTCACATGTGGTTCGACAACGTGATCCATGAAGCTGACACCACTGAGGATAGCTCGGGTGAGACCGTGGGGCAGACCACCCTGGCTCCGTGAGCTGTAGTAACGACCTGCAACAATACTGACACCCCATCCCTGTGGTCCAGACTAACAATGACAGCTGACAGGCTGCTTTAGACTAAACCTATAATGTAAGAGCAGAAATACTGACAGCTTCCTCCAAGCCAGGTTAACAGTGTTCATGAAAGAAATGCGCTGACAGACAAACCATCACCTAATAGGGGAATTCTCTTGCAGCTCAGGTCGAAATTGACACATTTGTATAGGATCACACTTTTTGCCAATTATAGAAAACACTGACAACTGGCTGTACAGACTGTTTGCAAGCAGGCTAAGTTAAAAATGACAGCCACATGTCTGGTTATGTCAAGCAGGTGAGGTTAAATTGAGAGGCACCAGTCTGGCTTTGTCCCACAGGAAACACCTTTGACAAGACGTCTCCAACGTGGACAGCTCTGTCCCGAGTGGCTGCTCTCTGCAACCGGGCTGTGTTCAAGCCGGATCAGCAGTACATCCCCATCATGAAGGTAGAGAATGCTGAACACAGCCGACCGCATCGTGTATCATCAGCATCCCCCCCCTCCCCCGCTGACCACATAAAGTGTTATGGCCTACGTTTCAACCACTGTTCATCAACAGCCCTTGACCACCCGGACAGCACCTGAAGACAGTGGTGAAGTCAGGGGAGTGGTCAGGGTGACACCCCTCCCCCAAAAAATCTGATTGGTGACCTTGAGTGCCAGACAAAATTTCTTCAACATAATTGGCTAATTGAAGTATTCCTCCCCTAAGAAAAACCCTTACCCACCCTTTGGTCTCCCTGTTTATAAATTTCACCAGTCAATTTAATAGTGGTCAAAAGCACATACACTTAAGAGAGAAAACCGCTGAAAGCTTTGGTTTCAACAACTATTAGAGTATTATAGAGATCATATCCTCTTCTTATCAAACTTCTAAAAGTATTTGCTGGCAGTTACGATGATGGTGATGATGATGATGATGATGAAGATGACAATGACCAAATCGACTGATGATGACGACGCTGATGGTGCCGTTACAGAGAGACACTGCAGGGGATGCCTCAGAGTCAGCCTTGCTAAAGTGCATCGAGCTGTCCTGCGGGTGTGTCCACACCACGAGGCAGAACAATCCCAAGGTGGGAGAGATTCCATTCAACTCCACCAACAAATACCAGGTACGCGCTTCACGTGAGAAGGGACCTCGACAAACACCTAGACACGGGAATCTTTCACTACCTCACCTCTGCTTTCTTCGTTTCTTAGCTATCCATCCACGAGTTTGAGGAGACCCCTGGGACTCACCTGTTGGTGATGAAAGGTGCTCCTGAGAGAATACTAGACAGGTATTATTTAAAATAAGCATTCTATTAATCAGTCACCGCCCCCTCTGCAAATTGTAACTGCTTTCTATGTCACTAAAAGTAAACAAGAGTCATTATATTTAATCTGCAGTAAATAATCCATTTAACAATTTCTAATCTACAATACCATGGGCTTTTAATTATTTTCTTGAAATTAATTGATGCAGCCTTGTACACTCTGATGAGCTATTGGGAGGTGACCCTTCTGCAAGCAAATCATCCACAGAGGGGTGACTTATTGGTGCTATGTTTGCAGATGCAGCACAATCATGATACATGGAGAAGAATACCCCATTGACGATGATTGGCGAGATGCCTTCCAGAATGCCTACCTGGAATTGGGAGGGCTGGGAGAAAGGGTGCTCGGTGGGTGGGCAGAATGTCACCACGGAAGACTAACACCACAAATGCTTTGCTTATGGAGACAAAGGGCTGGCCCGTCTAAAATGATGGGGGCATCTTTAGAGGACGAACCCTTCTCTGTGTTTATTTTCGCCACTGAGCGACAGCTCTGTGAATATAAGGTGTCTACAAACCCTTTGCCTCGGCAACTGGAGAAGGGTATTCTTGTGCCTCTGCGTGTGATTAAGCATCAGTAATAATGTGTTAAGCCGACAAGAAAATAATAAGTGTCTGCTCCCTATTGTGGCAGGAGGCTCGTAATCATGTGTTTTTAAGTGAGACTGGAGGGCCGTAATCTTGTGTTTATTTGTGCCTCCTGACTAGAGCTCGTGTGTTTGCTTCTGTCAGCGGGGGGAGACATTAATTGAACATTTGTCGCATCCCCCCCACTTTTTTTTTCTTTTCCAGGGTTCTGTCATTCCCTCCTTTCTCCCAGCCACTTCCCACGAGGCTTTGTGTTCGACTGTGAGAATGTGAACTTCCCCGTTACTCAGCTCTGCTTCCTTGGCCTCATGTCTATGATCGACCCTCCCCGGGCAGCCGTGCCCGATGCTGTGGGCAAATGCCGCAGTGCGGGAATTAAGGTGGGCATGGCCGCAGAGGTCATAGTTCATGGACAAAGCTAGGCACAAAGACTCCAGCCAGGGGCAGCCACTTGTTTTATTGTCTAAGTCAGGAAACACAGCGTTATGAAAGCACTTTTTTACAGCTATTTTTACAGTCTGGCCTATAAAGAGATTTAAACTGAGCTAAACTCTGTTATGCCTGCCCTGTGTCCTGTAGGTTATCATGGTGACAGGGGACCATCCCATCACCGCTAAAGCTATTGCTAAAGGTGTTGGCATTATCTCAGAGGGCAACGAAACCGTGGAAGACATTGCTGAGCGCCTCAACATCCCTCTGAGCCAAGTCAACCCCCGGTACAGTAAATCAAACAGCTCATAGCCACACTACTGCTGAAATCCCTTTGTCTAAGACCATCAGTGCTCAGGCTGGCACAGGTAAGTCGTGCTGAGTTGCAGCCGAGGCTAGAAACGGCTCTGTGCTTCCATGTGTCAGTGATGCCAAGGCGTGCGTGGTCCACGGATCGGACTTGAAGGACATGAGTGCGGAGTACCTGGACGATGTTCTGAAGAACCACACCGAGATCGTGTTTGCGAGAACATCGCCACAGCAGAAGCTCATTATCGTTGAGGGCTGCCAGAGGCAGGTGAGGGGCAAGCACAAGTGTGTGTGTGTGTGTGTGTGTGTGTGTGTGTGTGTGTGTGTGTGTGTGTGTGTGTGTGTGTGTGAGATTGAGTGAAAAAAAAAAACCCAAAAACACACAAACAAAAATATATAAAAATAACAGGCATTCATTAACTTGCCTAAATGTTTAGCCAATTACTGCAGCTCTCTCTCTCCCACTCCTGCTCCCAGGGCTCGATTGTGGCTGTGACAGGGGACGGTGTGAACGACTCCCCTGCCCTGAAGAAGGCGGACATCGGGGTTGCCATGGGCATCGCCGGCTCTGACGTCTCCAAGCAGGCTGCAGACATGATCCTGCTGGACGACAACTTTGCATCCATCGTGACCGGAGTAGAGGAAGGTGTGGAGAGGAGGCCAAGCTTCATCCCGACACATGATACACATCGTAAATGTATAAAATGTATATAAAATGAATTAGCACGCTCTATGAGGTTGCTCTGGCATCGCACGCTGTTAAATGAATACATTGTACAAGTATTGTTCAAGGGTTCTGGCCCCTAGGAAATCCATTTTTCAGTTTTGATCTATGAATGTATAGACTTCTATAACACAGAGAGCTGCAAAAGTAGTGCTGTCTCCGCTCCACAATGTTGCATGTTTTTGCTTATGTTCTTTCAGCACTCATTCCTGGTTTTGAGCTTCCTCTTCTGTTTTAATGATTTAGCGTGTGGCTGACAGCACTCTGTGCAGGGAAAGGAAACTGACGAGTGTGAACACCCGCCGGTACCCGAAGGTGGAAACACCTCCAGGAAAGTCGTTAGTAGTTTGAGATGACGGAGACTCTCTCTCTCCCTCTCTCTCCACCCAAAAAGGACGTCTGATCTTTGACAACTTGAAGAAGTCCATCGCCTACACCTTGACCAGCAACATCCCTGAGATCACACCCTTCCTCCTCTTCATTCTTGCCAGCGTCCCCCTGCCCCTGGGGACGGTCACCATCCTCTGCATCGACCTGGGCACTGACATGGTGACCTCACAGCTTCTTCCTCCTCCACAACCTTGTTTGCCTCATCTCCCATGTTCCTTTATCATTCACTGGGCTTCTTTCTCATGTTCTGCCCCCCCTCAGGTGCCAGCCATTTCATTGGCCTACGAGACAGCAGAGAGTGACATCATGAAAAGACAGCCCCGGAACCCTCGCACTGACAAACTGGTTAATGAAAGACTCATCAGTATGGCCTATGGCCAGATCGGTTAGCATCTCTGCTAATGGGTGGCTATATACTCTTAGACTCCTTTTCTTCCAACTGTTAGTCTCCTTTGTTCAGTTTAAATGCTGTACTGTCAGTTTGTCCCATGTCCCTTTGTACATAAATCTTTTAGTCTCCCATATTGGCTGTTTATTTTTTGTCATCAGTTCTTCTCTCTCTCTCTCTCTCTCTCTCTCTCTCTCTCTCTCAGCACAAGTCTCTGTTTCAGCCATTTTGATTTTTGTTTCCAGAAGGTTCTCTGTGCCAGTTTTGTGTGCTAGTCTTTCCTTTGCTGTCCACCTCAGTTCTCTCTTGCCACCCTGCAGGTATGATCCAGGCCCTGGGAGGTTTCTTCACCTACTTTGTCATACTGGCAGAAAATGGCTTCCTGCCCCAGACTTTGCTGGGAATTCGCCTGGAGTGGGACGACAGGAACAACAATGACTTGCAAGATAGCTACGGGCAGGAGTGGGTGAGGAAAGGGGAGGGATGTTAAGGGATGGGGGAGAAAAAAGAAGAAAGGGTAGGTGAAAGGCAGGGAATGAGAGTATCCACACAACGCCCTCCACAAAAATCAACTTGCTGTTTTAGTGTCATTTGGCATTACAGTGTATTCAATGCAGAACACAAACTGATTTCAGGCTTACAACACTGCCTTCTACTGTTGAAGTAAACATGCCAGTTGTCCTCCACTTTGCCTCTATTTGTATTGACTTGTGTGGGCTTTCAATATGTTCTTGTCAGGGCATGACTGAAGTAAAAATGGTTGTGTCTCAGGACACCTCCCTGGGGCCTCAATTCACAGCCTCCTAGCTCTCCGTAGGATGTGTGAATCTTAAGGTGCCAAATGTCTTTCGGTGGAAAGATCTGCACAAAGCAAGCCCACATTTTCAGCTGCGAGGTATAAAAATCTATCTCTTTCACACTTTGCTGTGTTATATCCCAAAAGAGCAGCTAGCAGGAGCTTGTCTGGGTTCTCAAAGGAGTACAAATAAAACAAGAAAAACCCATCACGTCACCAGCGGTGGTGTGAACATCCTTCTTATAGCCGGCCAGCCGGCTGGTCAGTTAGGAGTATAAAGAAAGCAATTCAGGCTTCTCCCTAGACACCAAAAAGACACGTGTGGGTCACGAACAGTATGAAGTGCAAATGGCGTGTGTGCGCGTGTGCGTGAGTGTGCATACATATAAACAATCTAACTATCTGAACATGGTGGGTCCTTTCTGACATCTGCCTGTCCTCCCTCAGACGTACGAGCAGCGGAAAATCGTGGAGTTCACGTGTCACACCTCCTTTTTCGTCAGCATTGTGGTGGTGCAGTGGGCCGACCTCATCATCTGCAAGACTAGACGCAATTCTGTCTTCCAGCAGGGCATGACGTGAGTAATAGAAAAAATCTGCAGGTGCAATGCAAATAAACTCTGTGAAGCTACTACCTCCTTTTCTTCTCTCTCTATGGTGTGTATTGTTCTAGTTCTTCGTGTTCTAGGCCTTGGCACTAAACCGGGCGAACTTTGCCACTCTGTTTTTGAGCGGCGTCAACAGGAGACGGATGTAGACTTGACTTTGGTGGAGCGGGTTTTGATACGCCACGGGACTGAAGTGCACGTGTGAAACCTCGTCACTGAGGGAACCTTTGCTTTCGTTCATTTGTTTGTGTTGTCACCGCTCAGTCTGCTGCATTCTCTCTGTCTGTCTTGGGACTGGCCTGACTCGCTGCAGGAATCGAATCTTGATCTTCGGTCTGTTCACCGAGACCGCTCTCGCTGCCTTCCTGTCGTACTGTCCTGGGATGGACATCGCGCTTCGCATGTACCCCCTCAAGTCAGTGTGACCCTGCCTTATCGCCCACTCTGTCACTTGAAGCAGTTTAGATTTGTTAACGATCACAGGACCTTCCTTGAAATTAACCTCTATATCCTACTTCCTCCACCTCTTTCCCAGGATCTCCTGGTGGTTCTGTGCCTTCCCTTACAGCCTCCTCATTTTCATTTACGACGAGGTCCGCAAGCTAATCCTGAGACGATATCCTGGAGGTGAGTTCACAGCATCAACTCCGACACAGGGCCAGAGTGTCTTGCCATAAGAAGGAGAGTCATAGACCCAGTCAGAGCTACTGTCAGGTAGTGATGTGGAATGCTCATGTGAACAGGTTTGTAGATTACAAAGGGCAAAGTTGAGAACTACGTGCTCCATGACCTCTGAACTTTGTGGGAAGGACATGCTTCATCGCACAATTATATAAACCTTTTTCTCGCATGATGGTAATGTAGTGGTTCACAAGGTCACAAACCACTGTCATGATTTTTTTTAATTTTGGTTCAGTATCTGCCTGTGGAGGGTGGCCTACACAATGATACCACAATCCACAAAACAAATTATCTGTTTTTTTTTTTCAGGTGAACAAAAATATACAATTATTTCCAGCCACTTGTATTTTTTTTGAGTGGTTGACCATTGCCCAGTGAGCTTTTGTTTCCATCAGAGCCTAAATTCAACATTTAATCTAAAATACCACAACATCTCTCAGGAAGGTGAATTGGGGTGAATGCACTTGTACAGTCTTCTGCTAGAGAAAATTACCATTAAGAGGAAAACTTGTATTCTCATGTATATCCTTCAGTTATAAATACATATACTCATTGTATTAATGAATGTCACTAATCACAATGCTTTCCAGTTTTAAGACATGTTCTTGGAATAGAAAAGCATAAAATTGTTTATCTGATTCAAAACTGGAATTTTATTTAGGATGAATTCCCAGAAAAGGTAGTGTAAAGGTCCAAATTGGCCTCAGAATATGGTTTTGACCGTGTTGTGTGTCAGAGCAACCTGGGCATGAACTGGGATCTACGTAAGTTGGAGACTGACCATGTACTTTTTTGAAGCAAAGTGAGAACATGTATAGCAGAAGAATTAAGTAAACAAGTAAACTTCGGCAAATATAGTGAGTCAGCAATATTGATCACGTAGCCTCATTCTACAAAAGATGTCTGATTCCTTTGTTTGGGGAATATCCTCTTTGAATTGAAGGAGCATTTTCCTCACTGCACAGCAATTCAAAAATGCATTTAAGAAAAACTTTCCCCTGCTTGGATAATTTTGGAGTATTGAATTGAGAAAGGTTTTGGGCAAATTAAAATGATTAATTATTAAGAATTAAAATTTTCTTTCATGAATTTTTTTCTGGTTTGAGTATTTTTTTCTGAAAAACATTCCTGACGGAGTCCTGGCACTTTAGCATTTGTAGAGTCCTTCCATGAAATTTTAAATTAAGTCTGATTGTTTTGCTTTCGCTTGTATTTGCATGTGCAATCTTGTCGCTACTGTGTTTTTCATAATTCTTTGTAATTGCTTTGCAGGTTGGGTTGAGAAGGAGACCTACTATTAACAGTTGGAGAATATCTTCATGCTTGTAGCATGTGTCATTTTATAGTATCAATGCATGAAAGTGTAAAAAGAGATGTTTAAAAAACCAACTGTACTGTAATTTAACAATCTCTTCAATCAAAACCAGCTGCTTTCTGTTACATTTTAATATTCCTGCACTGCATCTCTAACATGACCTATAATCCTGAACATTATATCCAACTCAGCACTTTTCCAAAAGAAACAGGTCCATTTGATGACATATGACATTAAATTACTAGCTGAATAACTTGTAGAACATGGCAAATTGTAGTACCTTTTTAAAACCAACAACATATTGTGGCCAAAATTGTTTCACATTATCCAGCTTCTTCATACAGATTTATGTAGCTAGATATAAAAAATAAGGATTGACACAACTGTTACTCTTTATTTATTTTTGAAGGCAAATTTATTTCTCTATTATTCAGTTGAGAGAAGTTGCTGTTTTAGTTTAGAATTTTATTGCACTTTTGCAACAAGCATCACTGTAGAAACTGAAGAAATTAATGGAGAAAATATTTAAAACTGTAAACAATGTTTCCATTGTCAAAGTTTTATTTTACTGATATGTTGTGATGCAGTTTGATGTTTTAAAAATATATAAATAAAGGACACACTGAAGGACTATAAGTTTTTATTTTTTACGTTTCAGGTGCTCACCTGCACTTAAAACTCTTAATGATTTCCCAGATGACAATTTCGCCTTTGGAAAATTTTGACATTTTAAAAGGGGTATTATCAATCCAAAATGTCAGCTGTGAAGAGACTCGTACTGGAAGCATAAAAATTATACTTTACCTGTGTAAGTGGATTCACATAAACAGCATACTACGTTACTGAAGTGTACATAAGAAATAAATGAATGGCACGCTGATAAATGATTTTAATAAGTACTTTCAAGATATGGAACATTTATTTTTAGTTTTAACTAACACATAACAGTATCATCTGAGCTCAATTATGAATTATGTATCACTGATGATGTTACATGTTCAGTAGTATCCGACCCTCGGCGACTTTCTCCATTGAGAACCTTTCCTTGAATTTTTCTTGGCTAGCTTTTTCCAGGGTATGTCGCCAGGTATTTCCCCACACCTCCCCATTTACCCATGGTTGGGACTGGCATGTAAAGTTCACACGGCTGGGTTTATGTATCAATGCTGCGATGCTACAGAAATCGTATGACTGACACCCACGAAAACTTCGCCTGCGAAAGTTTAATCTGCAAGGGGATGTTCTCCCACGCGCACCCTTCAGTCGTGTGACGTCACTTCCTGTTTACAAGGGTCGACAAAATGGCGTTAGTTTTAAGGTCAGTGAAACAAATTCTCCTTGTGCTCCTATGATTTGTTTTTCTTCATTTTTATGAGTTCATCAGCCGCTTTGTCGATACGTAAAATGAAATTTAATACAGTACAATATACGGCGTATTACCGATTCGTGCATTGCCGGTTTACTTCTAAGATAAAGAGAACAGATAACGTTGTTTCTAACATGTTGCTTTTATAGTTTTTCTACGTCGCTTCCTCACTGACTTCTGCTGTAACATTAAAGGCTTTAATTCCATTATCATGTACACGTTATAGCGTTGCATACACTATGTATGTTTGAAAATCGAAGTGACGTTTACGACACTGCCCGATTTATAATTCTGTATTCCACTCCACCGGCCATTATTCGTGTACTATTAGCCCAGTATAAAGTTCACGCGTAAATGATTTGCCTTTGCCTTCCTCTTCGTAAACGGAGTAATTGCTATAAAGAGCTTTTCTCCTCGCTAATGCTGAGGTTCATGTACGCAATGAGCTATCGGGACAGCGGTATTGTAATTACTACCGGTATCCTTAAGTACTCCGTGGCTTTGAGAAATCTGAAGGTTATGTTCTACTTCTACCATTTAACTATGTTTCTGTACATGGCTGGAGAACCAGAACTGGCTTATAGAAACAGTGCTTGAGTTTATGTATTTTTCTGAAATTTCAGCCCCTTAACAATACTTGCGCCCTGCGTCACGTTATACAAAAAACATTGTCTGCTTCAAAAGTCAAAATAAAGCAAGTATGCTTCTCCCTGTGTTATTTTTAAATACAGATTGTTAAGTATTACTTATTTTTCTCCTTCTGATCACAGGTCGATAGCGAGACGGGGGCTGTCCTGCACGCAGTCATGCGTCTTCTACAGACAGTGAGTACCTCTCGGTGTACTGGAGTATTGGCTGACAGCAACATCAGTTCTCAGACTTGGGTTGTTCTAATCTTTGGAAATACTTTGGGAAACGGACAGTAAATTTGCGTTCATATCACATAACAGTACATTGTGTGGTTAGGCGTGTTTAAAAGAACGTTTATATCAGTGATCACAAGCAGTCTGAGAAAATTTGTCAAAAAATGTTGCATGGAGCAATATCTTTAAAACATTTTTAGAAATTTCTACTAAAAATATCACGAAAGCCTTCTGTAATATACCATCTTCAGTTTGTAACTGCAGTTGTAAATTAACGGTGAAATACGAGGCTGTAATGGCGCCGATATCTTGCATTTAGTGCCATCAAAACATTGCCCTTAGGTATTTTGTACACGTTGTTGATGGACATAACTTTGATATCTGCATTAAAACGATTGGTTTTTTTTTTGTGCTTTGGAAATGGACCAAAGTTGCTGAATGTCTTAAATGTGCTTTTCGAGCCGTAGCAAAAAAAAAAAACCTTCTTAACAAACGCAGAATCAATATCCATATCCATTATGGTTAATGGGATTTTTATGTGGCACTATAGCAATTTTTATATTACATGCATTCCCTAGAAGTGCGATGATAATTTTGATCTCTGTTCTGCGACCCAAGCAGTTTGTGATCAGCGGTGGTGGGGGGGGCGCAGCGGCACAGCCTGCTCTTCATTTATGTATGTTGTGTGCGGTGGGTGTATTGAAATGTGAATAATCGATTACGCTGTCAGATTAAACGTGCGCTGCCTGTTCAGGTAACGCCGAACAGTGTCCGTGTGACTTGGTGCCTACGGTTATGTAACGCGAAGCATGCCTGCGGAGGCCTTATAAAAGAAAGTGGCAGAAATGAGAATGGCGCTGTGCGGGAATTGTTGGACGATGAACGGAGGTGTGAAAACGGGGGTGCGAATACTTGTGTTTTCTTCGGTGACGCGTTATGTGGGTCACTCCTATGAGCATGCAAATGCGTGCGTGTGCGAGGGCCTGACAGCGAAACGCAAGCCTGCATATTCATGGTGTGTGCAGGAATGTTTTTTGTGTACAGAAATTGGTGGGAAGCCTCAATGTGTCTCTCTGTCTGTTTCTCAGTGCGGTTCCCATGGGAACCACTGCAAAGGAGGAAATGAATAAATTTTGGGCCAAAAATGCCAGACTGAATCGACCAGTATCCCCCCATATTACCATCTACAGGTAAAAGGTTTATCTGTACCATAAAATGTGTGTGTGTGCGTCCGTGTGCATGTGTGTGTGTGTAAGCTGAGCTTGTGGGTGAACTATCTTCTATTTTTACCAGTGCCTCTGTAATTTACCTGTCAGCATTTGTGAGTTTGCGATAAACATGGTTTCAGAACCCCATTAAAACAGATGCCTGTAAGATCCTATAATAACACTATGTTTTGTTAGTATTCCAGGCTAGGAAATCAGAGCCAAGTGGTCATTAATTTGAGTTTTGTGTGTAGATGTTGATCGTTTATTTTCAGACATTTTTGCAATTGGGTTTCTTTTTGGCCTAAATAGGAGCAGGTTGTTTATTTTGTGAAATTGACAGAATTGAAATACCAGGTTCATTTAGTCAGTGCAGAGACTTCAAAATAGACAAACAATTTCTTTTTTTTCTGGTGATTTGGACAAACTGTTTGTCTGCAGTCTTGATTTTTAATGATTGAGCCGTTCTCATGATCAGAAGCTAAACTGATGTTTGGTCTCCTGGGTAGTTAATTTGTGGAGTTGTGTGTGTCTGTGTGTGTGTGATAGAGAGAGGGATTGCAGCTGTGTCCCTTGCATGCATGGATGCACTGCCGCTCTCCCAGGGAGGCGGTGCACGCTTCACCTGCCGTCAAGGTGACTTCCCGTGTTTTGCAGGTGGTCGATCCCCATGGCGATGTCCATCTCTCACAGAGGCACAGGGGTAGCACTTAGCACAGGTAACAAGGTTTTATTTTGTCACGCAACAGAGAATTGGGTCTTCACGTCACTCTAGCGCTACTGTGGCACAGAGACTGAAACAAGCTTTCAGTTTGTAGCTGTAGAAAACAGTACTTTCGAACAATGTGCCTGTGTTTTTAAAAATCCTAAGGGTTACCTCTGATGGTCCAGCCAAGCTGTTGGCTTCCCCTGACTTAAACTTTTGAAGATGCCTTACGATAAATGGACAGCTTAAACACTGGATAAGGAAGCAGTGAATGCAGGTGATGTGTAGCCAGTGTATAAAGTATAACAGCTGACAGTTTTGTGTCTTGGTTCTGCAAAGAGATTTACGTCCCCGTGGTAACGCGCTCACTGCAGGTCCCCCGCCACCGTTTTGTAACAAGGACGAACACATTAACGAGCCGCTGCTAGCGTGAGCTTGTCTGGGAAGGTGCCAGTCGGTCGGTGAGGCTGGCATCGCCACACCAGCTGGTGCCCATGTGACGGGCATGGCTCCCGGTGTGTTAATTAAAGAAGCCAACGCGGCCTGTCTGTGCACTGTTGCCAACTGTTCCTCCCCCAACGGACCACGTGTGAGCTTGAACGCATGTTTGAAGAGCTTGACCACCTGCCAGTTTGCAGTCTAATCCTATACAGTAATAACCTGAGGGTTTTCAGTTTGAAGTTGGGCTGTTTTGGGCTTAACGTGCAGTATTGAACGGCTCGTCACCTGCTGAGACAGAATGGAAAGTAGATACATCTAATGGAGGCATACAAATTAAAAGAATTTCTCCATTTGACACAAGTTGGTGTTCGTTAGATCTGTAGAGGAATGCAGAAATATCCAGTTTCTGTCTGTGCCATTAAATGTTTTCTCTTATGCCAGCATTATGATCTTCTGCTTATTGCAGTAGTCCTCAGGCAGGGTCCTGTTTCCTGTGTTAGGGAGTCCTACAGTAAAGACTGGGTTTTCAGAGTTTTGAGCTGTGTTTAGAGGTCATGGCTTTTTTTGTCAGATATATTCTAATATTTGCACCATTTAAGCAGATGTACCTGTCTCAGACACCTGTCACACCCCCTACCGCCCCCACCCACTTACCTGTCACTTCTCCATTTCAGGAATTTCCCTGTTTGCTGTGGGAGCTCTGGTCCTACCTGGTGACTATGCCAGCTACCTTGAGCTGATCCGGTCTTTGTCACTGGGACCTGCCATTATCACCGGGGCCAAGTTCGCCCTGTCATTTCCTGTAGCGTACCACACCTTCAATGGTGTACGCCACCTGGTGAGTTCACCTGTTTTTTGCTTTGCTCCAAGATGCATCACCCAAGCGCATATTCAGAATATCTAAGTGCGCTGCAAGAAAATATGCAGAAATGTTCCTGCTGTCATTTCTGCCATTCACTTCTTTCCTGGGTGAAAGGCTAACAGTCATGTGTGTTGATAAAATACATGGACGACGATGACCATAATGGGTGTCAATTTGTCTTCTGTTCATTCCTTGTTACTCCTACACTTTCAGCTGTGGGACCTGGGAAAGGGTTTGAAGATCCCAGAGGTGTATCGCTCCGGTTATGCGGTGCTTGTACTGACCGTCCTCACGTCAGTAACCTTAGCTGCGCTATAAGCCACCATCACCCCCCACTTCAGATGCCAACACGAAAAAGGATACAGCCAGATCTGGAAGATGTTTCGTTTTTGTTATTGAACACGAATCCATTGTTCACTCTTAAAATATTAAAGTGTCTGTACAGAAGCAAAGCCCTTCATTGTCGTCTTTTCTTCTCCGTAAACGTACACGAACTTTAAATTCACTTTGCGTTTAACGCCAGCCGAGGCGTATTGAAAAAGAATGGCACTGCCATCAAGCGGCCAGTTGCAGAACAGGTGAACCTAGAACGATTTTTAAACGCCCATAGTGGGAGATCGCGAACTAGTGCACAATATACCCTTTTACCTTTTTGTAAGGATACTCGTGTCTCCGTATCTCTGAATCAAATGCCCTTCATTTCCATATTTGAAAAGAATTTAATCATGAAAAATGTTACAAAGTAAAAATAACATTGTTTTCCGACGACAGATATACGTCAGATGGCAGCTATCGGTTTTCTGCTTTTGTGTGGTATTGGGCAAATCAGCGCAGAATGACTGAATAGGGCGACCGGCAATTTTCCTTTACAGACGTCACCAAAGGCTGTTATACATTCATATGGTACTAGCCACTACTGAACCAGCCAGCAAGTTTGCCGTCTTTCTTTTCCTGCTGACTGGTAGCTAGAAATGGTAACGTGTGCGCAGTTGCCATTATCCACTTTGTACGAGTAGTGCCTTAAGAAGTGACGGCATTGTGCACTCAAAAGATTAGTGTTCAATACTGCCGGATGAAAAGGAAGTAACGCTTAATTACGTATGTTAACCACGGAGAAAAGCAAGAGGCGCAACACACTGTGTATGCCCAGTCGTAATTAATTTAGGACATTCTGATATTATTTTGCACTTTCATCATTACCAAACTCAAGGTCCAAGAGATTTCGGGGAGTGAAAAATTACAGAGACCTAATTCACCATTGTGGTACTCACTTGTATAGGCGTTCGAGCGCCCTCTACCTGTGTAATGAGTTGGAGCCGAAATGACGTCTTTGTGGTCCTGATGCTGCTGCGTGTGGATACACAGTAGAAGGATGTATGGACGTATATCGGGTTTGCGTATTTAGGAGTGGCTCAGTCTCTGTGGCGCAATGGAATAGCGCGCTGGACTTCTAATCCAGAGGCTCCGGGTTCGAGTCCCGGCAGAGATGTGCGTCCTGTGATGTCTTTAAGAAGAGGTGGCTTTTTTCAAGTGCAACCACACTGACATACTATCGCTACGCTATAAAGCTCTAACTATTTTAGTTTTTTGGTAATATATCCGGTTACTAAGGTGCAAGCACTCAGACCACATTCCTGTGAATAACGTAGTCAGGTCGTACTGTGATATGTATCATAGTTTACAATAACAACTAGGTCACAGCTAAATACTGTGTGTAACATTATTTGTAAAGTGTTAGTAACACTATATATTCTTGGTAAATTTTTTAAAATAAGCACGCCAAACTAGCCAGAGTGACAAAGACTGAATTGATTTATTCTTAAAATAACCAGAACAGGCTAATGAACGTTTGTACAGTCACTTACTGTCATTAAAAATAACGAGGTTTAAGCATTTCCTCATCTTTTATTCACGAGCACTGGCGATCATACCAGGGGTTCTAACTACTGAGAAGCGACCGTTTATCAGTCGTCATTGCCATCTGGATCCAATTGCAGAGAATACAGAACATTCGACGTCAGGTCTACTGGGACTAGGGACCCAATCTCCTAAAACATCCGGAATCCAATGCAAAACTGAATTTAAAATTCCGACAAGAACTGCAAGGATAATAAAATCTGAACCGTATTCCGTCATTTAATGACGTAATTCATGGCTCCTGGGAATTGCAAATAACCTGCCGCCGGTAGACTTTTCTGCAATAATACAATTTGTTCACCAGATGGCACTATAGTTGCGTTCGTTTCAGTATTTGGCGACGTTCCCAGTCATTTGTCAATTAAATTGCAAATTTGAATATTAGGATTAAATGCAAGCACAAATTTGTAATGATATAGCAAATAATGTTTATTACAACATGCATACTGGAAAGAAGAGTTACGTTTATTGAATCATACACATAGCTACATATAAATTGTTGTTTTTAAAAACGCATCAAATAAATTTCCTTTTCTTTTACAGTACGTTGTCCTGATGAATAAAAATGTCTTGAACTCGTTCTGAAACCATCTCTCTGCTTTTCCTCAGTGTCTATCGCGTGCCTCCAACCTGCCTCCCTTAATTGGACTATGCTTTAACCCATAGTTCCCCACACAGATAATCCGTATTCTGATCTAATCCTAATCCGTTCGCAAATCGCGACGCTCAGCAGATCATTACCATCGAACAGTCACCTCTTCAATTCTATTCATGAACAAACCTACCCACGTGCTCTGTACCTAGCAATAACAGTAGTGATGGCAACAGGGGAAGCAAAAAACCAGCGCTGATTACCAGAATAACGGTAAACGTAATAATGGACCAACCACGGATCATAAAAATAATTTATTGCATATGCATAATTCTTTATTATTTCTTGCATGTACCTCCACCCCCCGCCTCCATACGTTCTACAGGCGGTACGGCCTTGCCCTGTTACCGGAATGGTACGGGCCAAATCGTATTAAAATCCCCTCCCCTCCCCCCTCCGCCCCACAAGCCACCCCCTCCCTCCTCCTCTATTTCAGACAGTCTGTTTTTGCTGCAGTGAACGTTAGCAGTATAAGGAAGGGAAAGGCAAGAAAAACAGGGACCAAGCGACAGGAGAAAGCAGGCAGACTGATCCAGTGGGGCTATAGGCGAAAGTAGCGCGGCATCTAGTTTTTTCCAACCAGAGCATCTATTCACAGACTCAACTGGAGAAGATTGGAGAGGGATAATATTTCGGTGTGTACCCCCCGTGTCGCGTAAATGCACATCATATTTGGAATATTATTGACGCTGGCGTCATCCTTGTTTTTCCTCGGGGAGATCCCTGTCCGTGTTGTAAATATGGGGTGTCCGTGTTATGGAATGTGTCACAATTCTCCGACCGAATCTTCCCACGGTGAGGGGCACTGATGCAATTCCGTTATCTTGAACTGGAATAAAATTAGGCGCGTGCTTATCTAAAATTGAGACTGCTGTGCGCATTATTATTGTCTTTATTGTGCGTGTTATTTGACATCAGCTCGTGTCCTCTAGTTTATCACTTCCTCGGTCGCTTTTATGTTAGCTGGTGTTGCTGCATTTAAACACGCACGATGTGTGTGTGCCTTAATTTTAGCACTGCCGCGGGTGCTAACTCGGTCTCAGTGTGGAGCGTTGTTCAGAGGTTCTTTTCTACATTTTAAGGAAGGTGTAACAGAAGAAGTACACGAGAACCGACTGACAGCCTAATGATACGACGTGTCTTAGATATTTCTGTGCAGCTGTACTGCAGGCAGAGTTCTTCACAGCGGTTTGAATTTCACGAATACGCGGTTCAAGACGTACAATGTGATATTTCAGTCATTTTAACGCGGAGGAAAGGTCGCAAGCACTAATTATAAAAGCGGCAACAATAAAGTACGCATCCTCTTTCTCTGTTCCCCACCCATCCAAGACCGTCCAGTAGATGCAGGTGGAACTGCACTGCATCTTTTGCCTCGGTGCAAAACATCACGGCGATAATTAAGTAACATCTAGAAGGAAGATAACGGCGCGGCGCTGTAATTATTCGGCGGGTCTGTCTGTGCGTTAGTGTGCGTGTGTGTGTGTGTATGTGTGTGTGTGCGCGCGTCTCAGAGAAGCCAGTCATGTGAGATCGAACAGTGAATTCTCAGAGGGCGGACAGGTGCGTCTTTTCCTCGTTTTCGGGATCGCATTCAGTACGACCGAAAATTTGTAAGGGGACACAGAAGAGGACATTATTATCGATATTTTACTTCATTTGCCTATCCGAATCCGTTTCAGTCATCCTTAAGAATTATTTTTTTTTTTACCCGTATTACCCGAATGGATGGATGGCAATCGATACAACCTGTAAACCTGTAGTGGAACCAGTGACGAGTGCGTGTGCGTGCGTATGTGTGTTTGTGTTTATATATATAATTATTTATAAATATATAAAAAATTATATATATATATAAAGAATAACTAAAAATATATAAATTATATATGCATATAATTTGCGAATAGTCGTTTTACTTGGGTTTTGTAAGAGAAGGTCAATTCTCAAGTGTGCTTGCGTGCTGTTTTCTGTGTACAGGTGCCGTCTCGGTTACCCTAAGTATCCTTGAGTGCGCGCGCCATCAGCGCTCGTGAGGACTCTCGAGAAGGAAGGTGTCTGCTCGCGCGACCCGACCATGGCGTTGCCAGCGCTCCCGATTTCCGTCCTGTGGACTCTGTGCTCCCTCACCGCCTTCGCCGTAACGGCTCACAGCGACTTGAATGGTAAGTGTAGGGAAAAAGGAGAACGCGGTTCATGGCTTCGTTTGTTTTACCGCGTATTTCTCCCCATCTTATTTTCGCCGTCTGACGCGTTTGTTTTTAGATAAAGCGACAGTTATAACGAGAGAGAGTCGCGGGCCCGTTGGTAACTTTCACACTCTGAACTCCAGCGGAATTTCTGCGGTGCTGTTTCATTATATCTTCGATTTGGGGACAGATTTCATTGCGTGCACTTGGGTGGATACTTTTTTTAAAAACTAATTTCATTCTCATTTAATGATTACCGAGCAAAAACGAATATTTTGAAGTCTCTAAGGCGGTTGAAAATAACGGTTTTCAGCGCGTGCCTGAAACTTCGGAGAATTGAATTTTAAATGGGACTGGAGGTTCCACTTGACGGGACTGGCTGCGCTTTAACCTGCTGCGTTCCCACGTGAAGTGAACAGGATGTTACGGTGTGTGGCTGCTGTAGGGACAGATGAGCTAGGCTTTGGTTCGGTTGGGTTTTGTTTAGTCCAATATTAATGCATTCGTGATTTATTGCGCAGCTGGACACTTCTTGTGGTGTCTGACGCAGTATAAACGCCCCCTCCTATTACCCTGGCTCTCCTCTGCCAATAAGTCTCAGACCAATATGACAACGCCAATTCACTTGTCACCATGGTAATTGATTATTGATAACCTGGATCTACTCCAGATCAATACTTTGTGTGTAACAAAATATGTGTAGCTGAATGTGTGCATTCTGTATTCAACATGCCTTTTCCACATGTGTGGACAGCTCAGGGCACTGTCCACTGTCAACTCATTATCATTGAACACCTTAACAAAGAATGAGAGTGTGGATGTTTTACCTGCTTCAGGTGTGCTTTAGGAATATATCACAGAGATCAGGACTGAAAGCATTGGGAGTGCTGCTTCATATGAGCATGACCGTTTCATACACACAAACACACACACATGCACACACACATTTAAAGCTATGTCAGCACTTTTACAGCGATGAATTATTTATAATTGAACTTTGTGCTTTTGGGGTGAGCTGCAACTTTAGTTATTAGTGCAGACATTGTGTGAGAGAGAGAGTGGTTGTGGAACTGTGTAACAGAGTAAAGTAGTGGTCTGTATGGATCAATGGTCTGTATAGACTCAATGGTCAGAATGGGTCAGTGGTTTGTTTAGGTAAGTGGTCTATTTGGTCTGACAGCCAGTGTGAAACAGTGCACTGGTGGTCATTATTGAGCAGTCGTCAATATGGATCATCGGTCAGCATGGACTGGTGGTCATTAGGGAATAGTGGTCAGTATGGACCAGTAGTCATTAATGAGTTGTGCTTAGTATGATTCAGTAGTCATCATGAGCCAGCAGCTTTTATTGAATGATGGTCCGTGTGCATGATTTATCATTATGGAACTCCGGTCTGTATGTAGCGGTGGTCATTGATGAGTACTGTTCAGCGTGGTGAATCGGTCATAATGTAGAGGTGGTTATGGAGTAGCACACATTATGAAGCTGTGCTCAGTCTACACCATAGACAGTATGAAGCTATAGTCACCCTGAAGTAGGAGACATTATGGAGTTGTGGTCAGCTTATAGAGCAGAAGCCATTACAGAGTATTGAGTAATATGGTGCTGTGGTTGATGTCATACATTAGCCGTTATGGGTTGTGGTCATTATGAAGCAGTTGGAGTGATATTTCTGAGTTAAAAGAAATTAGATAAAGGATGCAAGTTTATTGTTGCCATTGACACTGGTACACATTATACAGTCAAGGTTGCCTAGTTACCACATCACTAAGGTTTCTTTTTTCTTGCAGTAACAATACGGCATTTGATTTTGTAACAAAACAAATGCATTGATGAAGATGAAAAATTGAGTTGTGGCAATGATTTAGATCTCTTGGGAATGATCTTCACAAAAACCAATTTTTTGTCAATGCAGCAGTTATCAGTTTGCTAAACACTATGCACTAAGTATTTGTCAGTTTAATAAATAATTAAACACACTGAGCACATAAATATGCAGATATTCAGTGTCACAAAGTCAGTGTTATCAAGGCAATTAAAAAAGGAGTCTTATATTAATTTATCGGATAGTCGTATTTTGCTACTCATTCTGAAAACGTTGGGAAATCCAGTTTAGGGTTCAGTCATTTCAAGTTATGGTGTTAGAGCTCAGGAAAGCAGCCAGGCATATGTTTAATGCAGACTGCTCCTGACAGACATAATAAAGCAGTAATAAGTCCAATGTATCTGTTAATCAGTGGCTAATCCCACAATCCCATTGTGATTTACAGCATACGCTCCACTTCCCATTCCAACTTACTATGGAATGCTGGAGAATTAAACCTTGAATACTCTGGTTTTCTACCGGCAACAGTGACGAGCCGGGGATGCTTTTAACTGGAGATTTTGTTGCTGTTCTCTGTAAAGATGATTATTCTGTTTACTTCAGTTCCGCATTCATCCATACCTGCTCTGAACGAGACCTTTAGAAGAAAATGTGGTCTGCCTTGCCGTTAATTATCCATTTTTCCTGCAGTGCTTGTCAGTTAGCAGGCTAATTTTCAAAATGTGCTGCACGGATAACTGAGGGCTAGGGGAAAGAAAACAAAATAATTAAACAAATCGATGTTATTTTATTGAGACGCGTCACTGAAGCATGACGTGCGCGTTCGCGTGGATTCCATAATTAAAAATAAAATATTTTCACTGATTTCTAATCAACAGAGTGTCACCTGGGTGCTACCACAGTGGATGGCGGAGCTAGCGGTGGTGTCATGCAGTATTTGCTGACTGATCTCGTTTTAAAAGGGCCCTTTCTCCTTTGGATGGACAGTTTATTGCGCTTGTCATTATTATACGGCGTGCTTGATGTTGTGGGGTCATGCTCCCGCTGACCAATAAAGTCAGATTAAATATGGGTAGTTCTGTCGCTTCTTACACACAGTGTTACTGAACTCTAAAGCTATCAGTTTGTTTGGTTGAAAATTTGTCATGGCAGATGTTGTGTTACCCATTTTGTTTGCAGAGCAATCGTCTAAAATAACGTGACTCACTGCACCGTGGTACTAATACATCCAACTTTGAATCACCCAGATGTAGTCATTGTAGCCAGGAGTCATTCAGACCTTCTTAATCAAATTTAGATTCATCCAGGCCTGTCTGGTGTATCCCAGATATATCTTGTAATATGATAAATAAAGAAATGGCATGGTCCACTTCACAGCAGCAATGAGCTACTTCCACAAAGTCTATACCTCTCGCTTATTTTTCTGCATTTCTCAGTCTAACCTGGAACAAAACTAAAATTAACTATGATGTTAGCTCATCTTTCTTACCTTTGAGGTTGTATTTGTTGCAGTTCATCATATAATTCAATGTATATCTCAGCATTGATATGCTCATATAGCTATGCATCTTAGGTCCATGTTACAGAAGAATGTGGTATGATTTAGCTGTGCATCTTAAATCTCTAAAACAGAAATGTATGGTACAATTTAGCTGTGATTCTTAGGTCAGTGTAACAGAATCATGTTGTAATTTAGTAGTCTGCCCTATGGCTAAGGAGTAGGACTGCTAAGGAGTAGGACTTAGTAGTCTGCCCTATGGCTAAGGAGTAGGACTGAGTAGGACAGTGTGTCTGTAAATGTGATTGGTTCTGTGGAGTATTATCTCAGTGCTTGTTTTTTTGAGTGGAGCCGGTCCAGTATGTTGCCCTACAGGGGCGAGACTCAAAGTGTAAGAAGGTCATAGATGTCACTGGGTCCAGCTATGTACCGCAAAACACAGTTAGTGACATACATGTTCTTATAAGCTGGTGGTTCTGTAGCAGCAATGCGTGGTGTAATTGGGTGATGTGTCTATGACAACGGTGAGGACTGTAATTTAACAGTGTGTCTGTTCTGCTGAAAGTGTGGCAGAATTGAACAGGGTTTTTGTGTAACAGGACCGTGAGCTTTACTTCGGCAGCAAGATTGTTCAGTAACTTTATTTGCTGTAGTTCGGTTGGCAGGCTCGTTTGGGGAGGTTGCGTGGGGCAGGTGGTGGGGGGCGGATGGTCCACGTTTCTGTGACAGCGGCGTGCACCGTAACTCGGCGACGTGTCTGCTGGTGAAACAAAGGCCGGAATAAGCGTCTCTAATCTGCGTGCTGAATGAATCAGAGACAAAGGAGGGGGACAGGGATGCGGGGGACAGGACACAGAAAGGATAAGCTGATTACTGAGACCGAGATGGGGGTGGGGCAAGGACACATGTGGGGGGGGGACTCGAGAGGGAGACACTGAAATACACACTCAAATTCTCTGTCCTGCTGACAGAAAAAGCCCTTTTTAGAAAGAATGCTGTATTAATATCGCACAGATAATCATTCTTGTAATCTCTCCAGGTGTGCATACTAAATATGCAACTAATTAAAATTAATTGGATTGACTCTCGCAGAAGAGTATGTTCAGTTTGCATGCACATTATTACAGCATGGGAATCTACCCTTATTACTGCTCTGACAGTCGCCACATAATTTCCCGGCCACAGATTGGCTTTAAATGATGAATAAATATGCTGTGGCCGGGGTTTGTGTAAACGAGGCATGCAAATATAACGACACATCTCGCATTTCACTCACATTCCTGTACTGTGTGGTGTTCGCACCCAGCCGTATGAGTGTGTGTGTAAATACTTCTGTGTGTGTGTGTGTATGTATGTGTGTGCGTGCGTCTGTTTGTGTGTCTGTGCGTGTGAGTGTTTGCATGTGTGTTTGTGTGCATGCATTTGTCTATGTGTGTACATCCGTGTGTCTGTTTGTGTACGTGCGTGCATATGTGTCTGTGTTTGTGTGCGTGTGTATGCATCCACGTGAATGTGTCCATGCTTGTGTATGTGTGTAATTGCATGCATGTGTCTGTGCTTGTGTGTGAGAGCATGTGTCTGTGTGTGTGTACAGAACACCAAGCGCAGCAGTGTGCAGTGTCTGTGAGTGGGAGTCAGTGATCTGGATGCACACTGAGGTCCTGGGAGGGGAGTCAGTGCGATGCCCTTGAAGCGAGGCGTCGTCTTTTGCCTGCGTCAGTAACACAGACGGGGCAGGTTGGGGGAGGGGGGGCCGGTTGGGTGGCATCCTCACCCACGTAGCGGTTTCCACGCTGCTGACAGAGATGCCGATGTCTCCAAGAGGCTGATCACAGACCTCACCGAAAGCAAGAACCGTGAAGGAATCAGAGCTCTGTCAAAGACTTCGGTTGTCTTGCTCAGGTGCATTCTGTGTTTCTGGGGTTTTTGTCTTTTTGTTTGTGTTGTGCTAAAGCTGTCTGCTTTAGCGCTTACTCAAATGCCAGCTGCCCTAATTTCCTCCTGAGGAAACTTCGGCAATTTTTTTTTCCCTCCTCGGCCCCACCCTCTGAGCCTGGTCCCACCCGCTTCAGGCCACGCCCGCTGTGAGGCTGGACGAAACTGTATGCCAAATCGCGTCCGTGGTCGTAAATAAATCGAGGGTTTCTGTGGCTCTTTTAGTGCTTTTCTATGGTGGCAGAAGAGCGTCTCCTCAAAGCTTCTCCACAAAAAAAAGGCTCGCTAAAAGCTGATTTTACTGCGACTTCCAGCAAATCAAGAACCCATTGTCTCTGACCAGAATGGTTCATTACGCGTGCTTCTGAGCACAACTGCAGTGTTCTGCTGATGAGAAATCTACCCTGTCTGTAGCTGATGGACATTTAAAACAACGACCGCCTCCTGTTATGTGACTACATTGCAAGCCAGGCCTGGCGGTGTGGTTGCACCTGCCTCTGCAAATTTTTTGCGTGATTGTTGGAAGTTTTTGTTTGATTGAAACACTAGCAGCTGGGTAACTGTGGTGCTGGTTGGATAAGGGTTATGGGCTTCTAAAACAAAGGAGTTTCCTTAAGGTCCAGGGCCCAGTGAAAGGCTTTTATTATGAGACAAAACTGGTTAAAATGATTTTTTAAATTGTCTTAAAACATCCAACTGTGGGAAAGGGAAACATCATAAGTGTCTTTGTGCAAATTACCATGCTCAGTAGGAGTCTGTGTTACTGTTAATGAATGTAATTCTGTGTATGAAAATGAGAAATGTGCATGACAGTAGTAATTCTGCGCACACATTTGTGTGTGTGTGTGTGTGTGTGTGTGTAAGCGCACTCCTGTCTCCTGTCATACCCCTGTTAACCTCTCAGTCTTCCTCCTCTTTTCCCCTAGTTTCCCACCTCCTCTGTCTCCTGCCCCCCATGTCAGACGTATCGCCCTCTCCCTCTTTCTGCCTCTTTGTGTTCAGCCTGCTTCTGCCTTTCCTTGCCTTCTTTCACACTCTCTCCATCTTTCTTGCGGGGCGCTGATCCCCCCCTCCACTATCTCTCTCTCTCGCTCGCTTGCACGCTTGCTCGCTGTTCCTCCTGTCCCTGGAGGGTCACCACGGCTTGCAAGCTGCTGACCAGCTAGCTGTGTAATGAGGAAGAGGAGGAGGAGGAGAGTGATGGAGGCTGGGGTGGTGCAGCAGAGAGGGCAGTGCAGGGCTTACTCATGTTGATAGAGGAATGTACACACTGGGTGGGGGTGCCAGGGGTTTGTCAGAGCTATTGTGTCTTTCTGCGTGTGTGTGTGTGTATGTATATGTGTGTGTTCCTGTGTGCATGTGCATGTATACATGTGTGTCCCCCTGTGTGTGTGTGTGTGTGTGTGTGTGTGTGTGTGTGTGTGTGTGTGTGTACACGTGTGTATGTGTGTCTCCACATGTGCATTACTATGTGGTTTTATACTTCTTTGGGTCTGCATGGTTATGGGTGTGAATGTGTGCGAGTGTGTATGTGTGTGTATGTATGTGTGTGTGCGCCTGTAAATGCATGTGAGTGTCTGTGTGTGTGTGTGTATGTGTGTGTCTATAATCCCGTAGTCCTTTTGTTCTGCCACAGTACTGTATGTTTCGTTGACATTAACTCTCCATAGTGCAGTGTTACTCCAAGGGTGCCAATTATATTCGGGGAGAGAGAGAGAGAGAGAGAGAGAGAGAGAGAGAGAGAGAGAGAGAGAGAGAGAGAAGGTGTGGGGAGGGGGGAGGACGTGTCTGGTGGGTGAAATGGTAAGAGGAACTGACAGATGAAGGCCTCGGAAGTGATGGAAGCGTCCTGGAGACCGAAGGAAGAGAGCGATTCCTTCTGTTCAAGCCTCCGACTTCTGCTGGAGTCTCCCGGGACCTGTTCTCCTGCAGGGGGGGCACGGCTCACGCCCCTTCAGTGAGCAACCAGACGTGCTTTGCGATGAACACTAATGGCTCGCATATCCCTCCTCCCTGCCTGCCCCCGGCTGCCCTCCACTGACATGTTGCTCTGTTTGGCTGGCACATTACTCTGGCGGCCGCAATGGCGCTCGTGTTTCATCTCGCAGTTTGCGGCGCTGTATGACGGATTATGCTCTTTGTCTTACTGTGTTTTGTATTGCGCCGATTCTGTCGAGCTGCTTTTATTTATGCCATATTGAGCTGTTCTGGAACATTCTCTCGTTTTTGCCCTAGGACTCTCCCCAATGTATTTTTCCAGTTAATTCCTGGCCCAGCGTTAAATAACCTGTCCACTGCAGTGTCACCAAATCCGCCGTGAGCCGACCTGTCCCGTCGTATCGAGAACAACTGTATTTTCTGCATTTAATACAGAATAGCATGTTGATATCAAATGCATTGTCAGAGAAAAACAAAAAGAAACACAAAAATTTCATTCTTGGCACCCGGACCCCAGCAATATACCTGAGGCTCACAGTTCTAATGCCTTGTAACACCCAAACAGCCCCGAGACAGAGCGCTAGCACGTTAGCGTCATCAGGCCATGGAGCCCATGAACCGACAGCCGAACTCACACATAATTACCCAACTTACTGGGACATGAAGAACCATGCAGGGCCGAGCGACCGCAGTGAAAAACTGTGTAGCAGGAAACAGAGAGAAGAAAACAAACACAGGCTGGGAACAGAGTCCAACCGCCAAGGACTGACATGGCCGCCTGGGGGCCATGGAGGTCAGCCCCCTCCCTCCGCCCCAACCGCAATCTGGCTGCGTACGAGTTTTGTTTTCTTTTACATAGTAATTAGAGTAAGTAGTAAGTAGTGCAGTGGTGAGAAAAGCATTCCTCTTTTAAACCGACAAAGAAGCTTTAAGGAAGCAAGAACACTTTATGCAATGCTGTTCGTGTTTGTCAGACACTGTCAAAAACAAGTATGCCGTGCTAATAAATGAGCGTGGGGAGGGGGAAGAGCGAGAGAATTAGAGGGAGACAGAGAGAGAGAGGAAGCTAGAGAGGTAGAGGGAGATAGAGAACGAGAGAGGGAGAGAGGCGGATGGAGAGAGAGTACGCCAACACGATTTTGCCTCCGGAATGTGGGTCAACAGATGGAACTGTACATAAGGCTAAGGGTTATCTGCACTACGGCTAAAACGTCAGTTAAACTTACCCTGACTGAACTTACCCTAATTACACTGTCCGAGGTAGTTAATATGCTTCTCATCGAACACAGTGGACTCCTTATAAACTTATTTTTTATCATTTTATGACAGTTGGGGGAATATTCTCAATTGTTTCATGATCTTTGAATAGATGATGTTGCTGACTTAATTCTACAATAGCTGTTTACGTTGAGGTAGAGACTAGGAAACACAAAAGCCCATCTATACTGGGCTCTATAATGTTGCATCCTCTTTCATCTTCCCATAAGGAGGAAATTGAGATGTGCAGCTTGAAGCCGGTGTTTATGTTCAGAGGGCAATCACGCCATCTGTGTGGAACAGTACTTCCTGTGAGCGCGGCTCTGTCTTGGTGGGTACAGTAGCGGGAACGAATGACAGATTGACCAGGGCTACTTTATTTGTAAGGTCAACTCTGAGGTCACGGTGGTTACCCTGGTGATTGCTCTGGGGTTTTGTTCAGTTGCTAGGCAACGTCCCTTCTTTCTTAAATGTTTTCACAGTGTGTCCTCCTTGCTTTCCTGTCCCTTTTTCTTCATCCTGATTTTTCCTGACTTTCCTCTCTCTCTGTCTGCCGCTCTCTACGCTACCCCGTCCCCGTTCCTGTAAGGACGTGCTACGCAGTGAAGCTTGTTCTTTGCTCCTTTCTATGCACACGAGTGCTTACGACGCTTACAAACTTGGTGATCGATGGCGTGTTTATGGGACTTCAGTAGCTGCTTTGGAAGGCGCTGGCTCCGCTCTTTGGGAACTTTCCTTCTTTGTGTTGCGCTTGAAAGCCGCGGAGCGCAGCAGAGGCACAGTTTCCTCCCAAATGATTGATAAAGTGATCTCATAACTCCGGCCTCGCTCTCTTCTCTTCATAATTGACTTCTCATTTCTTAAAGTGGTTTATTGGCAGGGCTAGACGGAATTTTTGCCAGCCAGTGTGACATTAGAATTCTGTTCTGCAGTGTTTCACTCTCTTGTTCTCTCTGTCTCTCTCTCTCTCTCTCTCTCCCCCCCTTCCACTCTATTTCCTCTTACAGTGTTTTTCTGTGACTCATTTTTAAATTTATTTTCTCATTTATTTCATTCAGTCCGTTCTTTATTCCTCTGTCTTTCTCAACTATTCTGTGTTCCCTGTTTTGTTCCCTCTCTCATTTGAGTTTTGTTTTTTTTTCTATCATTCTTGCTCATTCCTCTGTCTCACCCTCATTTTAAATCTCCCTCCTCTGTGTCTCTCTCTCTCTCTCTCTCTCTCCCTCTCTCTCTCTCTCTCTCCATCTCCCCCCCCCCTTTTCCTTTGTTCCTTTCTCCATCTTTCATAAACACCCAGACAAACACAAACAATGGTGAGGGCAGAGGGCTATAGTGACTGTCACAGTGGTTTAGAGTCAGGAGCTGGAGCATGAGCTAACTGTGTTTGACAGGTGGGGGGATTGATGAGGCAGGGGTCAGAGAAGGAAGTCCTGTTTATCATTGCAGTTTTTTTTATTGTCGATTAGGTGCGATGGATGAAAAAAAAGTATTACAAATTGTTTGCAATGATGGTGATTATTTATAAATCAAACCAGAACATTTCTGGTCTGAGAAGTGGATGCTGAAAAAAGAGATCATTACAGGTGCATCGTATAAGAACGACAGATTCTCACCAGGCGCCTTGGTACATGAACAAGGACAAAAACTAATCTTGAGTAAATAGGACAAATTTAAACAAGAATCTTCCTTCTGCTGAATTGCCTTTATTGTCAGTCGATGCTTACTGTACATTTAAGCACATGGTCAGGTGTTTGTTTTTTAAGCGAGACTGACACATACATGAGGCTAAATCATGCACGGCATTACCACGGGGATACGAACAAGGTCTATGTAATTGAAAAAACATTGTTTGAAAATCAGGCCACCGTTTAATTGACTGTTTGGATTAGCAGAGATTTAACATGTTAACAAGAAGTGTTTCATTTATTGTTTAAAATTGGATAGTGCTACAACTGCAAAATAAACTGTTAATAACGAAAGCAGCCCTGTACGTCCCGTGTCACCTGTTCGTATCCTCAAATAGAACCGGACAACGGTTGACTTAATTTTTTCGTTTGAACAGGATCTGAAAGTAGTATACTTGCTGAGGAAGATAAAAATGGATTTTGTTTTTCAGTGGTGGAGTAGAGGTGACATTAAGAGTGGGGGGTGCAGGAAAAGGGAGGGCGGTTAGTTATTGCTTATTTATAATATCATAACCTATAAGAAATATGCAACTAACTAGAAACCCTTCCCACAATCAGCCTCTCATTAGAAAACTTATCTTGTCTCTGTGCTTAATGATATTTTAAAATGTGGCACTTTAATAGTTATAATTAAGGGTATTGATTTTAAGATGATAGGCATTTTTATTTGCTATAGCATACCGTCGGTACTGTTTTTTAAGCAGCCTTTATGTAGCTGTCGCGTAAAAACGAGAGCGTGTTGTGAGTGATTCATTAGCCTTAGTGAGGATTAGCGTTTGTTATGATAATGTGTTCTGCCACTTTTATTATTCTCACGGCGCGTGCCGTGGAGTCTGCACACGGGTCCTAGCGATCTGTCTGCATCTTGCCGGGTCGAATGGTGAATGTGTTGACATAAAGCAATACAGGCCAGCGGCAACAGGGATGGGGGTGGGAAAGGGTGATGGGGGTGGGGCTATGACAGTTAGAGCGACAGATGGGGAGAGGTCAGAAGAAACGGAACAAGACAGATGTATGAGGGGAGAAAATAAAGAAGAGGAATCGGCAGACAGGTATTTTTCACTGTCTATATTTGGGATTGGATTTATGAAGTTTCACCATTCGATGACTGGGGGGGGGGGGGGGGGGGGGGGGGGGGGGGGGGGGGGGGGGGGGGGGGGGGG